>JAWNPR010000061.1:24057500-24062500 GCA_035047405.1 Drosophila stalkeri
TAATTCATTGGCTTGTCTAACGGTGCGTATGCTTTATATGACACCCACACACTCTACCCATCTCTCTCTCTCTTCATCTACCCCTCTCTCTCTCACACACACTCTTTGTACGCTAATTAGCAGCGCATTTCCATTGACGCCTTGCAGCATCACAATTAAACTCGCTTTTCATATGCATATTTACTTGACTCTTCTTCTTCTTTTTTTGTTGTTGTTTTTTTTCTCTTTTTTTCGTTTTATTTAATGCAATTTAATTATTTTATGCCCAGCCTCAATTACACCACGTACAGCAATGACAGCTTTGTGCCACTTTCTGGCTTATGTCTTGTGACATGTCAAAGCCCCATCTGATTAATCAAATCCATTATTAATCGCATTGAATTGCCCGCAACAGCGAAATCTCTCTCACAATCCTCAACTACTTCTACTCTACAAACCATTTATATATATATATATATAAATGTATATCATTTATAAATTGTTTTCACACTTGCAACATGTGCATTTGACTGCATTAAACTTCAGCTCTCTCTCTCTCTCTCTCTCTCTCTCTCTGTCTCTCTCACACACTCATTGCAATTGAATAATTTTTGAAGTTGTTGCAGGAAAAGGAACTCAATGCAATTGCTTTAACATGTTAATGCACTCATATTGATAAATAACAATGCTCCGATATACAAATAATAAGGGGAGCTTAAGATATAGGCAAAGGCAGGAAAGGGAGAGGGAAAGAGAGAGAGAGAGAGAGAAAGAGAAAAGTTGCTAGGCATAGAGAGAGCATGAAAGATATTGCTAACGAAAAAGATACAAAGAGAAATAAAGGCAGATACGGAGGGAAACAATGAGAGAGAGAGAGAGAGAGAGAGAGAGAGAGAGAGAGAGAGAGAGAGAGAACAAATATAATAGAAAAGGCAAGAGAAAGAGAAAGTGAAAGAGAGAGACAGCACAGAGACTGAAAAATTCTGGTAGCTTCAAGAAGAGAGCAAGAAAGGAAGAGAACCAAAAAGAGAAAAAGCCAATGAAAGAGAGAAAAACAAAGAGAAAGAGAGAGAGACAGAGAGAGATAGATAGAGAAAGATCAGAGGCAGAGGCAGACAGTGAGGAAAGAAAAGAAAAGGAAAATGAAAGAGGGAGTAAGATAAAGAAAACATATTTATCGATGCAGAGACCGTGAAATATGTGAAAAGAAGAAAGAAATATATTGAAAAGGTGAGAGAAAGTGAAGCAAAGATAACGAGAATGAAAAAGACAGGGATGGAGAAAAGTATCATGTGAAGGCTAGAGAGGAAGAGAATGAGGAAAAGAGCAAGAAGAGAGAATAAACGAGACAGAAAAGAAAAGAAAAATGAAGAAATAATTAATAAGCAATAAAGAGAGGAAGAGAGAGAGAGAGAGAGAGAGAGAGACAGAGAGAGAGAAAGAGAGAGAGAGAAAAACGAAAGATAAATTTAAAGTGGTTGCTCAAAATAAGAAAAAGAAAAACTCATATGAGGTTTGATGGAGAAGAAGAAAGAGAAGAGGAGTGAAAGGAAAAATATGAAGAGAGAGAGAGAGGGAGAGAGAGAGATAAAGACAGAGAAAGAGAAAAGGAGTGAAAACAAAAAGTACAATAAATAGATAGAGGGAAAGAAATCAATTAGGAGAGAGAGACAAGAAAGTGACGAGCGAAAAACGACAGAAGAGAGAGCGTGCTAGAGAGAGAAAGAGAGAGAGAGAGAGAGATAGCAAAAAGAGAAATGACTAGTAAATGAGGAAGGAAGATTCTTTGCATTCCCTGAGATTACTTAACTTACATATTTAACGAATATTTCCTGATTATATAATATCATATAATATAATAAGATAATATTCTGATATTATAATATATAATATTAAACATTGCAATAGCTCTAGTAAATACAGATTTTACTTCGTAGTTACAACGTTCCAAGACGTTAAACTTTATATTTTCCCCAATCTATTTACGTCTGATTGAGCTCGATAAATCATCTAAAAAAATATTATCCGCAAATTGAAGTTATGAAAAGCGCTTGAGGGCGATTACTAGAGTTTTCTTCACATTTGGGAAAAATGCACTTTCCACTCAATTGATTAGCTTCATTAGCCTTGGCAAACGCTCTGAAGCGGAAAATTTGGAAGTGAATAAAAAGTTGGAAATATTTATAGAAAAATGTTTAAAAGTTTAAAGAGGGAATTGTTTTAAAAAAATATATATATATATAAAATAAAAATAAATAATAAAATAATAAATTATAATAAATATGTGAATAAAAGTTCAAGCTGCATTTTCTGTTAGATTCGAAAAAATTACATTTCCATTACAGACGATCAATCAGAAGCTGGAAATACAATTTCTGGCTACTTCTAGCTTCTGCTTTTAACTTTTAACTAGAAAGTTTTCTCAACAGATTTGCAAATCTTGAAAATCTTGAAGCAGCTGAGCTGAACTATTCACCTTTTATGGCGCCCGAGCAGCAGGAGCAGCCGAAGCTGCTTATTCACATTCAGATTCTCACTCGCACACTCGCATGATATTCATAAGTTGCAGTTAGTAACTATGTAGGCGTTTGGTGGGCAGAGTTGGGGGCGTGGTTAGCTATCAGAATGCGGCCAACAGGGCGGCCATAAAGCAGCGCAACTGTTGCACGATTTGAGGCGGAAGCCACTTGGTAGCTTCGTAGGTTGGTAGATTGCGGCTAACTAGACGAGCATGCTCTGGCATAGTAAAAGTATGCGAGTCTCAGACTCTGTGCCTGTTGCCACATAAACAGCACATTTTATTAGATTACACATACGCCGCGTCTGCTGTGGCAAGACAAAAGTTTCGCTGCCTGCAACTGCGGGCAAAGTGCAAAATTTTTATGACTCCCAGCGGATGTTTTGATACGTTTTTATGAGACGCGCGCGTGCTGTAAGCGGCAAATTCGTAGGCGATTCTCAATGCTTGTCCTCGCCCACTCTCCCTCTCTCTCTCTCTCTCTCTCTCTCTCTCTCTCTCTCTCTCTCTCTCTCTCTGTCTCTGTCTCATGTTTCTATCAGTTGTCCGTACGGCTCTGCCTTATCGCACAGTTTTGAACATTCGCTTGATGCGCTTTAATAGAAAAATATGCCGCTGCCATTTGGTTTTATTGCAGCCAACGGGGCACGCACCGAAATGGGCAATCCGCAGCTCTCGCTCCTTCACAATTCACAATTCTCCTCGAGCAACGCGTCAACCCTTGCCGTGGCCAAGCATTGTGACAGGCAATCGAAATACAGCCCCAGCGTATTGTTTGACAATCACAATGCAATGGCGAACAGGATGCGAAAATATCAAATTGATGAAAACAATTCTAAGCCCAACGAATTCGAGTTGAATGAGAGCTGGTGTGTAGAAGTGGATTGATATAGCTGGAAAATGTTGCAAGTGTTGAAGGTAGATTTGTTAAAGTTAAATGAAGTTGCTAGGATTCTGGATAATGCTATGAAGAACTGAGATAACATAATAAGGAAATCCATCTTTAAAGGATCGAATGTTGGGAACTTGCATTGAGAACTTGCAGATAGAGAAAATGAAAGCCTTATACAAATGAGGCAAAAATAGTTACCCTTAAATAGATGGATAATTGATAATACTAAATAAAAGTGTGATAATATAATAAAGATATCCCAATATAATAGGAATTCCCTTATAGCAAATCAAATGTATCTCAATCCTCTTAAAAAGAACTGGGAAATGGATGTATAGTGAGAACTTGCAGATGGAGAGGATCTGAAAATGAAGATCTTATACAAATGAGGCAATTATAATCACCCTATATAGATAGAAAATGGATAATACTAAATTGAAATGGTCTAACATATGAAGAAAATCCATCTTTAAAGGATTTCTGTAGTAGCAAATCGAATGTTGGGAAGTGGAAAAATAATGCTCTTAGATCAGATGTTTGAAAAACCTCATTGAGTAGAGCAGAGTTCTGAACTGGGAACGTGGCGAACAATGAGAGTTTGCAGATAGCGAAGATTTGATATAGATATGATGAGCTGGAGCTGAAGTGTATAATAAACCTTTGAGCTACAATAACTGATCTATCCACCTGGACTATCTAACCTCTGCAAATATTATTTTGAGCATCTGCCAGATTTTTTTCTTTTTTTAATTTCAGGCATCTTAAGCTGAAACTTTGTTTTAAGTCAATCTTAATCGTGATTAATATCTAAATATTTTTTTTTAGTTTGTATTAAGTTGTATGCCATTCTTCATGCCAAGTTTCATATTAACAAAAAATAAATAAATTTAAAAAAATTATAATAATAATTAATTAATAAATAAATAAATAAATAAATTATTATCTCTATAGACTATTTAACCTCTCGAAGTATTCTCTTGGGCTTTTTATACCCTGAACCCATTGAAAATGGGAATTCAGGGTATAATGTTTTTGTGAAAATGTATGTAACAGGCAGAAGGAGACGTCGCAGACCCCATAAAGTATATATATTCTTGATCAGCACAAAAAAATAAGTTGATATAGCCCTGTCCGTCTGTCCGTCCGTCCGTCCGTCCGTCCGTCCGTCCGTCCGTCCGTCCGTCCGTCCGTCCGTCTGTCCGTCCGTCCGTATGAACGTCGAGATTTCGGAAACTACAAAAGCTAGAGAGCTGAAATTTTACATGAACACTCGTATCTTAGTTACGCAGTACAAGTTTATTTTGTTTTTTCGATAACTCATCCCATTCCTTAATTATCGATAAAAAATCGAAAATTCGTTTACGTTTTTTAGGTTTTTTGAGCATAACTTCTACACCGTTTTAGCTAGAGACTTCAAATTTGTATATTTAGATAGATATTATAGATACGCAGATTTTGTAATTTTCAGATTTTAGATGCCACGCCCCCTTCGCCCCCAAATTGAAAAAAACGTATTTCAACTACTAGAGACTTGAGATTCGGCAAACGGACAAATTTGAATGCAATTAATATATTCTGAAAGTTTCATGAATATAGTCCATCTAGAAACGG
>JAWNPR010000061.1:24067500-24105000 GCA_035047405.1 Drosophila stalkeri
TATACGATTATTCATATACTATTATTGACCACTGTTCGACTGCTGTTTAATATCCTCATGTGTTTTAAGCATGTGCGTCGAGCGCTGTTAGTTGGAAGCTTTATTACTTACAATTATCTCAGGTTATATAGATACATACATATATCATTTGGTTTATCTTTGGGCGCATTATGTGGGTTAGCATCATATCAAATAGGTTTATAGGCATCATATTATTATATGAATTTCTTATACATTTAGCAAATATATTAACTTGGCAACTATTTTTATTTCTTTTTTTTTTTAATTTATATATATATATTAAAAATATTTTTTTTTTTAATTTTTTTAAATAATATAATAATTTCATGTATTAAAAATATAATAATAATATAATATATAGTAATAATAATAATAATAATATATAATACGCTGAATACCCGCCTTACATATGAGATAGCTTCAGGGTAAGCCAGGAACTAACCTAGAGAGGAAAGTTTAATCAGCAAGAACTAGAATAGCTAAAGAAACTTGAAATCAATTTTAAATTAAGTTCGATCCTGAACTTACTAGCAACTAGTACTTATTTAAATGATTCACTGTGATTCGAATGCACTGCAAAAATTAACTATGAATTTCCATGATTTACTCAGATTTTGCAGACTATAGAAGTAAAAATGATTCATAAGTGAACGACGTAGAAATTAACTGCGAACCATTCACTAGATTTAAGTGTCTATAAGAAGTATATTTTCAAGATTCACTAATGTTCAAATGTATTCAAAAGTATCAAAGAGTATTCACTTAGACTTTAGTTTCAATGATTCATTGAGACTTAAATATAATTGATTGTATCGATGAGTATTCACTCAGACTTTAACTAGTATCTTTAAAATTCATTAAGATTCAAATGTATTTAAATATATCTATAATTAATTCACTCAGCTTTAATATTTATAAAAGTATCTTTCCATGAGTATTCGTATTCAATCAGACTTTAATGTCTATAAAAGTATCTCTTAGTCTTCATGATTCATTACGATTCGAATGTATTGAAAAGTATCTATGAGTCAATTCACCCAGAATTGAATATCTTTGAAAGTATCTTTCGGATGCAATGATTCAATAAGATTCAAATGTATCTATGAGTATTCACTCAGCTTTAATGTCTATAAAAGTATATTTTCGCTTCAATAATTCACTCGGAATGTACTCAGACGTCTCCATGAGATTATATGATTCGGATTTGAATGCATTTCAAAGCATAAGCATTCATGATTCACTCAGATTTTGAATACATATAGTAGTATTTATGAGTGTTCCTTTTACACTCATCTCTGCGTTTACTTCACTTCTGTTGAAGACTATATGAGTATTCATATTCGATTTAGGGCTATGAATATTCACGTATTTCAATGCCTTCACAAGTTTGACATACTTGATTCAGATTTGAATGGAATAAAAAGTTTCTATATAAGTTTTCGCTACGATTTCAATGTCTTTACAAGTATCTGCAAGTTTTCATGATTCAGATTTGAATGTCTTTACAAGAATCCATAAGTTTTTCGAAGATTGAAGTCTGTGGCCAGAGCGAATAGACATGAGGCAGTGGGGGATGGGTAGTGGGTGGGGAGGGATGCTTCAGCAGCAAGTGCAGCGGGCAACGAGAGCAGCTCAGGTGTCAGCTAACAATTCCAACGAAGTTGTAGCAACTATATATATATATATATATATATATGTATCTACAGCTGTGTGTATCTGTATGTGTCAGTGTATCTATGTATCTACGGTGGCATATCTGAGAAGTGCTTAACGCATGTTTATGCTTGTTAACAAGAACTTGTTGTCACTGAGTTGGCTTCATTCTGTTCGCATTCTGGCAGCTCGGTTTTATTTTTTATTATTTCTTTTTTTTTCACGTTGTTGTTTTATTTATTTGCTTTTGCTTTTTTATTGATATTGTATAATCTACGCTTATCTGGGTCATTATTTGACTGTCCATTCAACGTATCTGCATCTGCATCTGTATCTGTATCTGTATCTGTATCTATGGCAGCATCAACTCTGTATCTGTATCTGTATCTTTGCATCTGTTATCTGTATCTCTGCTTGGCACCTTGTCTGACAAGTGTCGCTATCTTCGCCCGTCTGTGTTTATTCAAGTCTTTGACTTGACAGACTTAAATGATCTCACAGCAGACAACAGTTGAATTTTCTTGAATTTCCTTGAATTTCCTTGAATTTCCATACTACTTGACGCTGCAAACATACATATACATATGTCAAACTGCATTTCCAGTCGAAATCCCTCAACTGGGTGATTTCAATTAGTTCATCTTGAGGCTCGACCGACCAATGCAGAATTTGCACATATTTAATTTCATCAAATTTTCTGCTTTACGCAATTTCACAAAATTCATAAATTTAAGCAAATATTTTGCTATTCGCTCATTTGCATTTTCCGTTCAAATTTATATTCAACATAATCATTTCTATGGAAAACTGAATGCAAACAAAACAGGAAGTCGACTTAATTTCTAGATTTATATATATATATATATATATATATATATATATATATATATATATATATATATATATATATATATATATATATATATATATATATATATATTTAATTTATTTTTTATTTTTTGTATTTGTACACTAAATTGAGGGGACAATAAATTTAACTGGGAGCTGGCGAGAGTTTAAATTATAATTGTACTTTATTGGTATATCTAAGATTTTATTCAGATGTATCGGGGAAAAATCTATTGTCATGGATGGAAATGTGATATTGCTGAAATGGGGTATACAGATATAACTATGATACTTCTATATAGATGTATCTATGATATAGATGTATCTGATATAGATAAGATTAAATATATATATCTCTGATATAGATATATCTGTGATAAAAATGTATCTTTTATAGCTGAATTATATAAAAAGTTATATCTATGATCTATGATATATATGTATGGTATCTATGATTAAGCTGATATAGATGTATCTTTGGTATATCTATATATAGATGGTATAGATATATCTGGTATAGATGTATCCGTAATGAACTGTGTATGATATAGATGAATCTAGTATAGTTATATCTCATAGATATCTATGTATCTGTGTATCAATGATTTATACTATGCTGATGCATTTATAATATAGAGTATATAGATGTTTCTATGATACTCAATATGTTTGTTTCTATGAAATATACGATCCCGAGATAATGCTAATATAGATGATATTAATAATGTATCTCATATAGATGTATACGATATAGAAAATATCTAATATAATTGTTTTATCTATAATTTATGTTTCGCTCAGATCAGAAATATCTAATATTGTTATCTAAACTGTTACATACCTGATACATATGATATATTTACATATATATATCTAGTCAATATCTTAAATAGACATCTGATCATTGATATATCTCATTTGAATGTGATCTATGATGTGTCTCTAATATATAGATGCCTCTGTTATATATTTATTTGATATAGATCTATGCTATCTGGCATTAGATAGTAATAGATGGAGATACATCTTGAATATCTGATATAGATGCATCTCTAGGTATCTATGAAATATATGATATGTAAGTATCTCTGATATATGTGCACCTATTTATATGTTTAGATAGTCATATAAGATTATATTAAGATATCGCATTGTATACCTAGCCCATATGTATAAAGTCTACCCAATCTCTAACTATAATATCGCATATCAAATCTTGAGGAAGTTTCTCTAATTCGACAACAATTTATGAAAGTTCAAACTCTCAACTCTCAATCGAAAGCTCTTCAGTTTCCATCTAGCCTCAGCTCTTTTCCCTACTCTCTGCTTTCAAAAACTCGACTTCCTTAGGGCTGAACTTCTTCTCTCGCCGATGTCTGGCATTTCCATAGTTCAAGTTGTTGATTTTCTAATGCATAATCAATAAGTTGTTGCACTATTTGTGCCTGCGGATTTGACCAACTCTTACTGAACTTTGCTTTACCTTTCCGCTGTCTGCTGTCTGTTTGACCCGCACGTGGGGCTTCCAAGAGAGTGAAGCCAAAGCTAAACGCCCGCAATGTCCATTGCGGTTGTTATGTTGCCACTTCGCATCTCGCTCCAGCTGGGGAAGCTGGTCCAGCGTCGATAGCTTGAGGGGCTTCGCAGGCAATACGCTAATTGGTGCAGCTAATGGCAGGAGGCGGAGGGCGGCAAGCGTTAGCGTCTCACCTTACGCAATCAATCAACCGAAATTTGTATAAATCATCAAATAAATTACATAAATATTTATTTAAATATATCAATTTTATATATATATATTATGTTGGGAGACGAAAAATGTCGTGCAGGCTATTAATACTAACGTTTGTCCTTTTCGATCTGGCTCTGTCTTCTCCTGCCATTCTCCGCCTCCTGCGCCTCCTGCTCCTGCTGTTTGTGTCTGTTGCATTTCAATTTGGCTTGAGAAATTGGAGACGCCGAAGACGTTGTCTTCGCTGAGGTAGACGCGAAAAATTTAATATCCGTTACATGTGGCAGCCAGCAGCGGGCAGCTGTGGGCGGCCATGGGCGTGGCATGCGGCGAGCACTGCGGCCGTGCCAGGGCCCAGGCAAAATTGTTTTCACAACAAATGAGGCCGAAAAATGTTATTAAAAAGTTTTTCCTGTATTTATTTGCTTGTCTTGTATTGTTGTTGTTGCACGTTGTTGTTGTTGTTGTTGTTGTTGTTAGCCTCCTTGGCGCTTCTTAAGTGTGTGTTGCTGTATTATCTCTCGGTGTCTGGCAGCTTGGCCCCCGGCTTATATTTCACATTTCATATTTATTTAATTTTCGTACTTTCTTGTGTTTTTTTTTTTTTTTTTGTTCCTCTCTCAACATCGTTTTTGCATAACTTTTCGTGAAATGCGTTTCCTTTGGCTGCCTGGCAACGCCGCAAGCATAGCTCTTCTCGCCGCCAGATGTCGCTAGAGTAATATATATATATATATAAGAGTATATATATATATATATATATTGTAACTACCCTAACTAAGCATCTCAAACAAATTAATAAGTCTGCCAAGTTTAAGAATATGTTTAATGGACTCGACACGTTCATCGTAACTTGGTTTTTCTTTCTCATTCCAAATAGAAAATCGAAAATGATTTACATATATTCAAATATATAAATGTAAATATGTTGAACTGTATTTTAATTATGAGACGAAGACCAGAAAACTTTATTGCAAAAATACTAAGAGAACAAAAGCGTGAAGTTAGTGGAGTATACGGAAAGAGAGAGAGAGAGAGAGAGGGAGAGAGAGAGAGAGAGGCCGATAACAAAAGTGAAAGAAAAGGAGCGGAAGCAGGGAGAAACAGACCGAGAGCTATAAATATAGAGTCTCAGACAGACAGAGAGAAAGAGAGAGAGAGAGAGACAGAGAGAGAGAGAGACAGAAATAAAGAGAGATAGAGAAAGATAGTGAGAGAGATGGAGAAACTCAGAACAGACATAGACTGAGAGAGAAGTACACTCAAAGAGAAATGGAGAGAGATTCAGAACAGAGAAATAAGCTCAAAGAAAGAGAGAGTGAGAGAGAATGAGAGATAGAGAGAGAGATAGAAAGAGAGAGATAGAGGGGAATACCTTGAGAAAGATAGTTAAATCTCTGAGAGAGAAAGCTAGAGACAGACATTCTCTAAGAGATCGAGAGAGAGAGAGAGGCATACAAGAAAAAAGAAAGACTCAGGGAAAGATATACTCAGAAAGATAGTGAGAGAGAGATGGAGAGACTCAGAACTGATATAGACTAAGAGAGAAGTCGACTCCAAGAGAAATGGAGAGAGATTCAGAGCAGAGAAATAAGCTCAAAGAAAGAGAGAGTGAGAGAGAATGAGAGAGAGAAAGATATAGAAAGAGAGATAGAGATATAGAAAGAGAGAGAGAGAGAGATAGAGAGAGAGAGATAGAGAGAGAGTGAGTGAGTAAGAGTATCAGAGAAAAACAGAGTGACTTAGAGAGACTCAGAGACTGAAAGATAGCTGTAGCAAAAAATAAAGAGGAAGGCCATATGGAGAGAAGTAGTGAGAAACGCACAGAGAAAAAAATGAATAAATGAAAATAGACATAGAATGGGCAAATAGAGATGCTGAGAGAAAGACTCAAGGGCAGTGAGAGAAAGTGCAACTCAAAGAGATAACGAGAAAGAGAGAAAGAGAGCGGAAGCGAGAGAGAGAAATAGATGAAGAAAAGAGATAGCAAGAGATAGTAAGAGAAGAATAAATATGAAATGAAAATTAAAAATTTGCCTATATTTCTTCATATTCACAATCCAAAAGAAAAACAATTCTGTTTAATTTCTATGCATGAGAATCATATAGAAGAGCGTTGCTTAAAACTGATTTATATATATTTTAAAGAGCTAATTTGCATTTGATGAGAGAATATGTTATATAATATAATAATATATAAAATATAATATATAATTTGTTATATAATAACTTTAATATATAATATATTCTAAGCATAACTTTAAGCAATGACCAGAGGGTCGCTCACAGACTTAAACAAAAGCCCGTAGCTGAAAGGCAATGCTTAGCAAGTTCTTCACGTTTCTTAAATCTAAAGCTTTATGGCAATCGACTTTAAGGCCAAGTGCTGCACAGCAATCGAATGAAATGTAAAAGTAAAAGTATTTCCCTGGCAAACTCTTTATAATAAACAATGCGAAATATACTCGTATCTTATTGAAAGAGTGCGGCCGAGACCCGGACGCAGCCAAGCAAGTTAACTCGCTTGATAATCGAAAAGAAATGTATGCTAAGTAAATTACGAGATGCCCAATTGCTCAATTGCTTGACACTGTGTGGGACGCTGTGGGACGCTATGGAACGGTGCGGTACGGTCGGGGAGAGACAGACAGTCAGACAGACAGTCAGACAGACAGAGTCGGGTAGGCCGGGAAACATTCAAATGGATTCAGTGCACTCGAAAAGAGGATTTGAGGACACAAAGTTTGGCATTCGCTGGGCGAGTCAACTTCACCTTCAAATGGCCATCATGTGAATGGGCCTGGTGCGGATTGAGTGGTGTGAACCCAATTCGACGGCGATTCATAGTATTTGGGAGGCCGGAGCAATTGTCTTACGAAGTGGCAACAGGGCTGAGCCTTCGACACAATCTGCGGCTTATGGACGCCCTAATTTGCACATTTTAAATGGTCTCGAGTCTTTTTATGAAACTTAAACGGCCAGGCCACGGTCCATGCTTCACGCTGCCATTCGCCAAAAAGGTCGTAAGTGGGCGACGGACGGGATTAGTACGGCGAAAAGATTTACGCGCCGTCGCCCTTTTTTATGGCCAACGAGTGTTGGCTATTCGCGCGAAATTGAAAAGTTTTGAAACCTTTTTGTCCAGCCAGCCAGACAGACAGACAGACAGACAGCCTGACAGCCTGACAGCTCGACAGCTCGACAGCCAGCCATACTATCCCATTCCATTCCTTTCACTCTCTCACAAAATTGTTTTGTATCTTGCAGCAGGGTGAGCAGGGAGCAGCGGCGGCGCCTGCCACAAATGTGGCGTCAACAGCGCAGAGCTGCATTAGCCAGAGTTTTGGCCAGGCCAAGAACTATGGCACGCTGAGCCCCACGGACGATGGTCAATTGCCCGAGACACTCACCTATGCCTGGCACAATGTGGACATATTTGGGGCCGTGCATCAGCCCGGCTCCAATTGGCGTCAGCTGGTGAACCGGACGCGCGGCCTGTTCTGCAACGAACGCCACATTCCGGCGCCGCGAAAGCATCTGCTTAAGAATGGTAAAACCCAGAGAAAACTCCAAATCCCCCATCAAGCTACATTTACTCACACTTTTCGCTCGCTTTTACAGTCTGCGGCGTGGCCTATCCGGGCGAGCTGCTGGCCGTAATGGGTAGCTCGGGTGCTGGGAAGACGACGTTGCTGAACGCTCTGGCCTTTCGCTCGCCCCATGGCGTACAGGTCTCTCCATCCAGCATGCGACTGCTCAATGGCCAGCCCGTGGATGCCAAGGAGATGCAGGCACGCTGTGCCTATGTGCAGCAGGATGATCTGTTCATTGGTTCGCTGACCGCCCGGGAGCATCTCATTTTCCAGGCCATGGTGCGCATGCCACGCAAGCTGACCTATCGACAGCGCGTGGCCCGCGTGGATCAGGTCATCCAGGAGTTGTCGCTCAGCAAGTGCCAGCATACGATCATTGGGGTGCCGGGTCGTGTGAAGGGTCTGTCGGGTGGCGAGCGTAAGCGCCTGGCGTTTGCCTCGGAGGCACTGACAGATCCGCCGCTGCTCATTTGCGATGAGCCCACATCCGGCCTGGACTCATTTACCGCGCACAGCGTCGTCCAAGTGTTGAAGAAGCTATCGCAGAAGGGCAAAACCGTCATACTGACCATACATCAGCCATCGTCGGAGCTTTTCGAGTTGTTCGACAAGATACTTCTCATTGCCGAGGGACGTGTCGCATTCCTTGGCACGCCCGGCGAGGCTGTGGACTTCTTTTCCTAGTAAGTGATCCCAAACTCATTTAGTTTACAAATAAAAATCATATTCATCTCAATTTAAACATCATCTCATCTCTAACTACTTCGCAGCGTTGGCGCCCAGTGTCCGACCAACTATAATCCGGCGGACTTCTATGTACAAGTGCTGGCCATAGTGCCGGGCCGTGAGGTGGAGTCACGTGAACGCATTGCCAAGATCTGCGACAATTTCGCCATTAGCAAGGTGGCACGCGACATGGAGCAGTTGCTGGCGGCCAAGGCACTAACGCAGCCGCTGGAACAACCCGAAAATGGATATACGTACAAGGCCACATGGTTTATGCAGTTCCGTGCTGTGCTCTGGCGCTCCTGGTTATCCGTGTTGAAGGAGCCGTTGCTGGTCAAAGTGCGACTCATACAGACCACGGTAAGAGGCATTTGAATTTTTCGATGTCTGATATCGGCTGTATTCGATGTCCGATATTCGAAGTCAGATTTACAATGTCCAGAAGTTGGATTTCCGTTATCCATTATCCGATGTCCAATATCAGATCTACGATGACACATATCCGACGCCTGTAGTTAGATTTCCAAAGTCCGAAGTCAGATTTTCAATGTCTAAGGTCAGATTTTCATTATCCGTTATCCGATGTCCAATATCAGATCTCCGATGACACATATCCGACGTATGTAGTCCGATTTTCAATGTCTGAGGTCAGATTTCCATTATCCATTATCCGATGTTCGATATTTTGTCTCCGAGGTCACGAAGTCAAATGTCATTTATCCATTATCCGATGTAGGATATCTGAACTCCAAGCTCACACGTCTGAAGTCAGGTTTCCCATTTGTGAAATCAGATTTCCGTTATCCGTTATCCGATATCTGGGGACATCATAGAGTCGCATATCCGACGTCCGTTCCGATCCATTGTCAGATGACTAATCTCTGATATCCAAGGTCAAATTTACGATATTCGAAGACAAATTTCTAACTTCGAGATATATTTATAATAAATTTGTAATTTAATAAATTAAATTAAATTAATTAATTACAGATGGTAGCTGTGCTCATTGGCCTCATCTTTCTGGGCCAGCAGCTGACGCAGGTGGGCGTAATGAACATCAATGGAGCCATATTCCTCTTCCTGACCAACATGACCTTTCAGAATGTGTTTGCCACGATCAATGTAAGCCTCTCTCCCACATCCTCACACTCCACTCCATTGATTGTTTTTCCCGTTGTCCAGGTGTTTACGTCGGAGCTGCCGGTGTTTATGAGGGAGGCGCGCAGTCGCCTCTATCGCTGTGACACATACTTTCTGGGCAAGACCATAGCGGAGCTGCCGCTCTTCCTAACCGTTCCGCTGGTATTCACGGCCATTGCGTATCCGATGATTGGACTGCGAGCGGGCGTGCTGCACTTCTTCAACTGCCTGGCATTGGTCACGTTGGTGGCCAATGTTTCCACCTCGTTCGGCTATTTGATATCGTGTGCCAGCTCCTCCACATCGATGGCATTGTCGGTGGGTCCGCCGGTCATCATACCGTTTCTGCTATTCGGCGGCTTCTTCCTCAACTCCGGCTCGGTGCCCATTTATCTGAAATGGCTGTCGTATCTCTCCTGGTTTCGGTATGCCAACGAAGGCCTGCTGATCAATCAGTGGGCCGATGTGGAGCCGGGCGAAATCAGTTGCACCTCCTCGAACACAACGTGCCCCAGCTCCGGTAAGGTCATTTTGGAGACGCTCAACTTCTCTGCCGCCGATCTGCCGCTCGACTATGTGGGCCTGGCGCTGCTCATTGTGGGCTTCCGCTGCTTTGCCTATCTGGCGTTGCGACTGCGTGCCAGGCGCAAGGAGTAGCCGCTCAACTAAATACACATATTTTATATACATATTTATATATATATATATTCATATATATATATCTATATATATGAACAGTTTTTTTTTTTATTACAATTTTTATTTTTTTTTGTTAGACTCCCACAAAATTGCTGATAAAAATGTATATTTCCTGCTAACAGACATGGCATTTCAAATTAAATCTACCGTATGTATACAACAAAACACAATTCTCGTTTATTATTATTATTAACAAAGACACAGCCGACACACATGCATACTGGTTAGTATTGAAGAGTTTGAATTGCGCGCGCCAAACAAAATCCACCAACGTTCGCACACTCACCACGGCTCGCACATAATTCACCACTGCCAAACACGCGAGCACAGTGGCCTGTATGTGCGAGCGCGAGACAGCAATATTTAATCAAACAAAAAATATGAGCGAGACAACTAGTGTGACTCGTTTGGCTTTCACATACGACGCAACAAGCGAGCGCTGGCACTGCTCGCTCTCATTGTGTTGTTGCTGGCCAGCACTAGCACACAGTGTATATTGTTTGGTGAGTGAGTGAGTGAGTGAGTGCATGTGCATGTGTGTGTGTGTGTGTGTGTGTGTGTGTGTGTGTGTGTGCGTGTGTTTAGTTGGACTGACTGGCAGAGTAGTGGCCCCCGTTTGTTGTGCTGTGTCTGTGGTTAGCTAGCCAGCTCCAATCTGAAGCAGTGTCGCCCAACTAAGTCTTAAGTAGTTAAAATTAACTGTCGCGCAATATATATATTACGCTACGCCTAAGATCAGGCAGGCTGCCGTTGTTGTCGCTGCTGTCTCTACCGTCGCTGTCGCTGCCGCTGCCGCTGCCGCTGCCGTTGTCGCTGCCGCCGCCAATTGGATCGTCGCTGTCGCCGTTCAGCGGTCGATGTTTAGTTCAGTTTTAGTTACCGCACGGCATAAGCGTCGCTGCTCCGCACAAAAATTTATTTTTAAAACAAAAACCAAAAACAGCGGCGCGTTCCGTCACCTTTGTTAACATCGATTCCAGGTGCTAAATCCTAGTGTAATTTTGAACTGCACAATTCCAATTGGATGTGTGCAGAATATGAAGTGAATCGCTTGTGTTGCGGCCAATTGATTTTTCACCAAAAAATAGCGTTGTTTATGCTTTGAGCACGCTGCCTTGTACCGCCACGCCTACTACGCCCCTTTTGTATTTAAAAGGCAGCCGGCAAGTGGCTAACCTCCCGCCTTTCGTCACTCTCGCTCCCGCTCTCCCTCTCTCTCTCTCTCTCTCTCTCTTTCACTCTCTCACCCCGCTCTCTCTTTTACCCTTTCTCTCTCTTTCACTCACACACCTCAACATAGCCAGCATAGACCCTAACCTCAAATCAGCTGTTGCATACAACGGACATCGTGCGCAACGCGTCCAGCGAAGACAATAATAACAACAACAACACGAAGAAGAAGAAGAAGAAGAAGAAGAAGAGCAAAAGCAAAAGCAAAAGCAAACGCAAACGCAAAAGCAGCAATAATAACGGCAACAACAAACATAAAATGGATATACAAACGCTCTGCAATGAATGGGATGAACTAAATCGTGAATATGCCGAACTTGAGGTGAGTTATTGTTGTTGTTGTTGTTGTTGTTCTAAATAGTAGTAGTAATAGTAGTAGATTGCTGTTGCTACTAATTGAATCAGCTGGCTCATTAAGAACACACGTTCGTCTTCTTGTTTCTTTGCAGGAGTGCAACAGACGCAACATTGAGCTGCTGGAGCAGCTGCATCAGCATCAACAGAAATGCTTTAACGAGATCAAGCATCAGCGATATCGCATGAATCAAATATCAGCGTCAATGCGACAGTGAGTATAGCATAATAACTGTACACATATGACATACAGACATACCTACCTAGCTACATACATACATACATATGTACATACGCAACCCTTATATGATTATGTATATATGTATGTATGTATATAAATCTAACTGTACTTGGCTAACGTTCGTATGCAACAGGCTTCCCATAGTCTAGCGATGGCAGCGTGACACGACACTTTTAATGCCATTCATTACGGCCATAAAGGTAAATGCGTTAAATAATAATAACTGCATCTTATCGTTAGCCGTAACAACACAAACAAAAAAAAAAAAAAAAAACATTTGCATTTTCCGTCTCTAATGCCCATCTCTAAATAGAAATGCAGTTAAAGCGCTTGCTTGCTGCGCTATTGTTTCTCCAATTGGAATTTGATCTAGAAATCAATTACTTATTCTAATCAGATTCGCAACTGCGAAACAGAAAGAGAAAGAATGAAGTAAAAAGCAACTACTCAAACGTTGTGAAACACATGTATGTCGCCAATTAGTCAGTAAAAAGGCGTGCTTATCAGTGCCACGCCTACCCCCCCCCCCCTCCACCTAACACAACCGCCCCAATTCAATTAGCAACAGCTGTGTCGGCTCCTAAAGTGCGTATTATTTCTTTTAGTTAGTTTTGCAATTAGCTTTTACAGCTGTATGTCCGCGCGCATGTATGCGTGCGTGTATGTGTATGTGTGTGTGTGTGTGGCTCTTTTGATAAATACCTGTGATAAAACCAAATACACGTAGACTTTGCGCCCGAACGGGCGTTGGGCGCATTTATTGTCAGCGCAAATGTCATAAAAAGTTTATTTTGTAATTGAAAGTGAACCTTTGCTCAGCGAGCAGGCCACCATTACTCGCTCTCTCTCTCTCTCTCTTACTCACTCACGCGCTCTTCCTATTCGACAAGTTGCAGTTAGTTTGCCCCGTCCACTTCGTCCACTCAGCTACCTGCCCTTGACCCTGTGCTGCTGCTGTTGCATGAAGCGTAAACTGAAAAGCCAGCAAACATTAAGCGACACACAAAAAAAAATCAACAAAAAATACAACAGCAGCAGCAAATAAACAATAATAATAAACAAAGCCAACTGAGTGAGCGCACAGTGGCACAAATGTGTCAAACAACAAATGGCATAGGTAAACAAATTGTTTCCATAGCAGTTAACAAAATGTTTTCCCATCTATTTAAAAGATTTGCATATTCGAAATGCTTTGAACAAATCATTCAATAATTGGCAATTTATATATATATGTATAAATATATTTTGCACATATTTTGTTTTTGTTTGCCTGCTTGACAGCTGTGGTCCACTGTGCGCGCAGGCAAGGCCAGTTTGCCTGTTTTTGTTGTTGCTGTAACAGTTTTGGAGTTTTGTATGCTGCTGGCGCTTAATTGTGTGTGTGTGCGTGTGTATGTATGTGTGTCAACGATCGCCAGAGAGCACATGGACTAAAATGCTCTTTGCACTCGCTCTGACGCTTTACACGCGTTCGCTAACCAAAGCGTTTCACTCTCACTGACACTGACACACACATCTCTCTCTCTCGCTGGCAATCTTGCTCTCTGTGTATATGAGTGAACGGTTAACTCAAACACTTGTTTGTGTGTTTGTTTATATATATATGTATGTACATGTGTATGTTTGCATTTGCAGCCTGAGCGTTTTTAGACGCGCGCGTTTTGCTGTGTCTTTTTGCCTCCAAACGGTTGACCTTGCGCTTGGCTAGCTGCCAGCTTTACTCTATACAAATGATGCAACAACAAAATAACAATAAATTAAATGATTTCGCTTTGTCAAAATCGTAAACACGAGAGCTATAAATGAACTCTAGAAAGTTCGAGAGAGCAAGAGGCAGAGAGAGAGAGAGCAACAAATAACCGCTACCTGTGCAGCCCTCAAAGGGCATTTAGCTAGTTGCGCAAATTAAACTTAATTGACAAATGCAAAACTGAAACTGAAAAATAGAAATGGGCACCCAAAAGCAATTACTGTTATTGCTGTTGCGGTTATTGCGTGTGTGCAAACGAATTATAAATATAAACAAAGTAGAATAAATTTTGTTTTTGTTGTGTGCGCTTGCGCAAGCACGCAGCTTTGCGCAAGCGCACGCTTTACGGGTTTGTTTTTTTGTTTGTGTTTGCTTTATACTCGGCCGTTTTGAGCGTTTAAAAGCGCACGCAAAACGCGCGCGTTACGCTAGCGATTCTTAGCGTGCGTTCAAATGGAACCAAAAAAAAAAAAAACTGTTAGCCAAAGACAAATACAAGCGACTATTTTTAGTTATTTGTGCTTGTCTAGCACAAATCTATGTATGTGCCGATGTTTGTATGTATTTATGTATGTTTTGTCTATTGAGAACATGTCGCCTTTTAGCCCCATTTCCGGTGTTATATAACACACCTGCGGGTGGAATTTACGAATCAATTTTTGTTGTTTATTTTTTATTTATTTGTTTTCTTTTTTTTTTGCCATTCATCAAGTACAAGCAGCAGTCAGAGCCCGATTATTATTTGAGCAACTAAGTAACCCCCATTATCAGTTCGAGTACTTTTTTTTCGCATTCTCTAAGACGGTGTACTCCCTCGTTTATCGCTTATCAGCTCGATTTTTTTTTCTATATATACTAAATTATATAGAAATGTATGTCTATGAAATATATATATATGTAACATATATTAGCTATGTTTGCTTAGGTATATTGGTTTTAAGCAGAGAGAAATTTCAAATTTGGAATTTGTACTCGACCAATATATGTATATATATTTAATATATAGTCGAAACGCCTACTGGGAAGCGTGAACAATAAGGAAATGCTAGAACTGGTTTATAGATGGGTTTATAAAATTTGGAATAGATTGATTTTTCTAGACAATTGAAGAGAGAAGAGTAAAGCTAGAATCTATAATATAGTATCCGACTTATCATTAAGCTGCCCTAAGGGTCAATTCCCAATGTGGGCGTGGCATAGTCTTTACATTTTGCATAATATTTATGCCTAGGTCTAGAAACTTGCAATTGAAATACTCCTCTAGAAAATCCTAGATCTATATAATATATATGTCTATGAGCCTTTGTGGGCGTGGTATATCGGAAAAATCTATAAGTTCAAAGGCCATTGAGAAACTACTATATATACTATAATAGTTCGATAATTAAAGTTACTTCTTGAGCTTCTCTATAGATTGAGCCCAAAGTGAGCGCCCCTCGGGGGCGTGGCTCTATAATTATATATTATCATGCCTATTGGAGGCGTGGCAAATCAGAAGAAATTCCTATTTCTATAACTAGAGCTAACAAGGTCCCTGGTCCCTGGGATCTACCAATATCATATATATTTTCCATACACATATATGCTTCTAGAGATCGGAAAAACTATGCCTATCTATAAGAAGTTACATCTATGTAACTAGCCTATCATCATTATTAGTAAGGGCTCTACAGACATCATTTGAAGACTTATCGAATATTACATCATTTCTTTTGCCATTCTTAACGAGTATTATGCAGTCAGTAGCGCCCGTCTGGAAGAGTCTTACGTATTATTTATTAGATGTTTAAAAATAAAAACACGCATTATGCAAGCGATAGATAAAAAATTAAAAAAAATACAAACAAACAAAATAGAAAATATAATAGAAATGTACCCAGAAGTAATACCCATATATATATATATGTATATTATATCAGCATATATAACCTGTATATATATGTATATACCCTACATAAGCACACATGTTCGTGTGTTCCTCTGCAACTGTCAATTATGTCTAAATTGAACTTTGACGTGGACTAAATTGGAATTGCCGTGCGCCGTGTGCCGTGCGCCGTATGCCGTGTCTATAATTGATATCGCTCGCTGTTGGCCAGCTTTGACCAGAAACTGCTCCATAATAATAATAAATATTATATATTTATGCAAATTGCATATGCAGCCAGTCGTCAGCTCCATTTACCAGGTTTAACGATCACAATTCTGTTGCGAACAATTTCCAGATGAAATGTCAATGGCGTTACGAATCGATTATACACAGTGGGCGTCTATATTGATTTAGATGAGCATGAAATGTCGGCTTTAGTTTGAATTCATTATCTTTATTGATTTATTATCGTTATGTTATCGATATTGTTATCGAGTTTTTTTTTATTTTATTATTTCAACTGTTGCTTAGCCATAAAATAGTTTTATTGCTCAAGTCTTTCAGTTTTTTTTTTTCTTCGACCTATTTATTAACCTAGTATAGATCCTACTACTGTTCCATATCATATACCATATTGTTCTATAGAATTATGATATAACATATCATATTAGAATCTTGAGCGTTACCTTTGTACATTGAATATGTTTATATAGGGTATATTGTATATTTATAAATATGTGGGAAAGTTTATATGAATACTAGAATTTTCAGAAGCCTCAATATATCATCAATATATATATCAATATATCTCTCTTTGTCACTCTCTCTCAACTCCCAATTGACTCTTCAATTTCAGATACAAAGGTCCGGCCGAAGGTGAGGAGAAAGAGAAATTGGATAATCTGATGAAAATGTCGCTGAAGCGCAAGGCGCAATTACACGAAATAGAGCAATCGTTGCCGGCACGATCCGGTCGCTATCTACAGGTGAGCTGAGGTCACACTACCTATACCTACGCCATTGCAGTTCCATTAGAGCTGATCCTCAATCTCTCCCTCGCTCCATCCCTTTTCGTTACACTCTACAGATCATATTGGGCGATGTGAACGTCTCGATTTTGAACAGAAACGACAAAGTTCGCTATAAAGATGACTATGAAAAGTTTAAGTTAATACTCAACGTAATCGGACTGATAATGGCATTTTTTAACTTGATATTTAACTACAGGTGAGTGAGAAGACACACAGATTAAGATTAAGATATAGAATGATAAAAACAAAAATAAATAAAAAAAAAAGTAAGGTTGTAAAATAAATAAGTATAATAATAATAAATAAAAAATAAAAATTTTTAAAAATAATAAAGTAAATAAAAATAAATAAACAATAAAAAAAGTAAAACAAAAACATTTGACAAGGAAATTATAATTACAAAGAACTAAATTTAAAAAAATTCTTAAAATAAAATGAGTTATAAATTAATTAAAATTTTAAAATGAAACTAAGAACAATAAATAAAAAATCTATTTAAAAAATAAATAAATAAAATAAAAGCATAATAAAATTTAAAAAAAAAAAAATAAATAAATAAAATAAAAAAATACCCAACTTAGAAAAATAAATAAAAAAATATATATTAAATTTTAAATAATGAAGATTTCTTAATACAAATAATATTAAAAAAAATATATAATAATATTAAAAACAAAAAAATTAACAAAAAAAAAATAAAATAATAAACAAAAAATAAAATATAAATATATATACAAATAATAGAAATAACTGAAATAAGGAAAAAAATAAGAAACTTAAAAAATACAGACTAATTAAAAAAAAATTAGTTTGTTACAAAAAAATTTTGGAACATTAAAAAAAATAATTTAAACAATAAAATAAATTTAATAAATGAAATATAATAAATAAAATTTAAAAGAAAAATAATTATAACCCCTGATATACACTCTCACTTTTTATAGAGCCCTGGAACTGGCTTTCATCTTCCTGCTGGTGTGGTACTACTGCACGCTGACCATACGCGAGTCCATACTGAAGGTGAACGGCTCCCGGATCAAGGGCTGGTGGCGCGCCCATCACTTCATCTCGACGGTGGCCGCCGGAGTGCTGCTGGTCTGGCCGCAGGGCGAGCACTGGCAACTCTTTCGTCTGCAGTTCATGTACTTTAATGTCTACATCAGTGAGTAAACCCAACCGATATATGCATATATATATACATAGATATATATATAGATATGTGGATATATTGATTGGTTCCCTTTGTGCGCAGGCATCGTACAGTATTTGCAGTTTGGCTATCAGAAGGGTCTGCTGTATCGGCTCAAGGCGCTGGGCGAGCGCCACAATATGGACATTACCATTGAGGGCTTCCATTCGTGGATGTGGCGCGGTCTGAGTTTCCTTCTGCCATTCCTGTTCATTGGATACGCCTTTCAGGCCTACAATGCCTGGACGCTGTTTAAGCTGGCCTACTATCCGCCCGATGCCCCCTGGCATGTGTCCGTCATGTGCGGACTTTTCCTGCTCCTCTTTGTGGGCAATATTACCACCACGCTTCTGGTGGTGCCGGAAAAGATACGCAAGCGGGCTAAGGAGCGCTATCGCCTGCAGAGCATGGGCAAGTCGATGAAATTGCGCAAGGAGATGAAAGTGAGTGTGACCGGGGAGCGGTGGGGAGGGGCGAAGGAGATGGGTGATTATTGGGAAGGATGATGGATTGATGGAAATGTTGCGTCTGCTTAAGGCTGTGCAATGTGATTGCATTTGCTACTTAAGAGGAATGCCCATACATGAGTAATTGATCGATAAACGATAAATTTCCATGTGAGCAAAATACATTCATTTGATGAGATCAATACATATTCCTTTGATAACATTTAATGTTACTCTTTAAAAAGCTTAGCCTTGTTACTTGAAGATTAAATTATATAAAAAGATTTTCTTTGTTCCATAAGAGAATAACCTACATATATGTGCGCTTTATCGATTTAAGTTTATTCTTAATATTTAAAAATGTAAGTCCAATCAAAGATTTTCATCATCTTCGATTGAACTAAATTGTTGTCTATTTCAATCTTCATTGAAATTCTTTTAAAAATTCTGATTAAAATTCTTAAGGGATTTATCGATATTTTCATTAGCAATAAATTCGATATTTACTTTATCGATACACTATTAATTTGCATTGAACTTAAAATAAAAAAATTTGTAAAATTTTTATTTAAATTGTCTTCCCTGCATTTTTTAAAAATAGTTTTAAAATAATACTCTATATATTTTTTAATATTTATCTCAGTTATCGTTTTAATTTCAATTTAAATATTTTACAATTGTTCAATTGTTGCAGCCTTATTCATTGAGTTCAATCAAAGTAAAAAATAATAACAATAATGTAATGCTCTTGACCAGTTCAATTATAGCCAATTATAGCACGATATATAAATTAATATTAAATGATTTCAAACTTGATCAATAATATTGAATTAGCTTAAGAATATTTGTGATTCTCAATTTTTTTTTTTTTTTACAATCTTAATTTATTTTATCAATTGAAACTCTCCTACAAAACCAATAATCTATCTTTGACTCAGCATCGGAACTGTAACTGTAATTATTCTTTCTCTCTCTCTCTCTCTCCCACTCTCTCTTTCTCTTCATTCAACCATTACAGAACAGCGTCAGCGATTTGGATATTTCAATCAGCTCGCAAACAGTGTCAGTCGCGACAACGCCGGCAGCAGCACAGCCAACGACAGCGACGACGACGGCGTCGACGACGACGTCAGCAGCAGAAGCAGTAACAGCAGCAGCATCAGCAACAGTAGCAGCGGCAGTAGCAGCGGCAACAGCAGCAGCAACAGCAGCAGCAGCGACGCCAACGCCATCGGCCGCTGAGAAGAAGGAGAACTAAAGCATAGCGAGCATTTGTGAGAGGTCTAGAGCTCAGTCATATATTTTATATATAATTTTCGACCCCAAATGCCCCCAAACCCCTACAATCCTCTCCACCGCCATCGTTATTATTTTATTTTTATATATTTTTTTTTATATTTTTTTTTTTTCGTTTCTTAGTTTTTGCACATTAATTTATTGATTTTGCTTTAAGCTGAAGTTTTTGGCTCTCTTTATTATTCCCATTCGGCTTATTGCAATCATTGATTTTTTTTCTGTATGTTCGTTCCGCTTTGAACGGTAACTTAAGCAAGACATTTACCAATTGTGAAGCGTAAAAAAAAAAACAAAAACAAAAAAAACTTAAGCAAAAAACAAACTCAAAATAGAGTAACATACGCTGTGTATATGTATTTACACGAGCTATGTACAATTTTTTTTTTAATATTCTTTAAGATAATTGTTTTTTTATTTATTTTTTGTTTACTTGGCTGCTTGTATTGAAAAATTTAAGGAGAAACGAAGTGAAGTGAAATTGTAAATTGTCCTGAGTGCAGGAGAAGCGAATTGATATTGAATGAAAAGAAACTGCACTCACTACACAACAAAAATAAACAGAGAAAGCAAATTGCAAGAAAAATATTAACTGTGTTTTTCTCTCTTTGTACTCAGCTGAGGGAGCGGGCTGTCTGTGCTGCTGGGATAACTGTTTTGTGCAGCGTGTGTGAGTGGGAGAGTGCGAGAATGTGGGCAAGTGTTGCTCTTTTTGTGTACACTCGCCTCTGCATCTGTGCGTGTGTGTGTGTGTATGTGTGTGTTTGTGTGAGTGTGTGTGTGTGTGGAACAGTAATTAAATCGATGACACTGACCACAATTTATTGAATTGCGTGTTAAGCAGCGGCATTTAAAGTTGCTCATTATGGTTTTGGCCACGGGCAAAATTTCTGCAAATGTGAATATGCAAAAATGTTGATTGCTGCCTGGTTTAGTGGTTTATTTGATTGCGGCTAACGTGTTATCTGCATGTATATAAATACATTAAAATGTCTATTTAAGTCTTTAATCTTTGTTAATTTTTCAGTAATTTAATTTTTAAAGTATTTTTAAAATGTAGTAAATTTTTTCAAGTGTAAGCAGATCCTTTCTACTTCATTTACTTCAATTCTCTGCAGTTTTGCATTTCACTCTAACGTATACTGAGTGTGTGTGTGTGTGTGTGTGTGAGTGAAGACAATTTAATCAGCTGCTCTCGCTTTATGCTTAGCTCGCAACATTTTGCAATAGCTTGACAAATACTACTTCTCTCCCTTGCTCACTTACAAATGCTCGTATGCTTGTATGTATGTATGTATGTATGGATGTGTGGATGTGTGTACGTGTTTACATATACGAAAGACCATTTTGTCAGCAGTTCTTTGCTCTCCTTACTCTCTCTCTCTCTCTCTCTCTCTTGCTCCCACCAATGAGTGCTTGTGTTGATGAGTGCTTATATTGCTTAGCATGCTCGCATTTACAATTGGTGTATGCATTTACCGTTAGTCAACAGTTCCATTGCTCAGCTTAGCTCACACCATAATTGTTTGTGTCTGCTTGTCTCACTCACACTTGTAAGATTTTCCAGTCACTGGTGCTACTTCATTTACGTGAAATCCGTCTCGATCGCACTGCATGCAGACAAAGACGTGATTAATTTCAATTTTGCTTGAATATTATAATAAGGTAAATACTAATTGCAGCATTTTGTTGATTTTGCTAATTTGTTGAAAATTTAAAATGTCAGCGCCGACCTCGAACTCGAACTCGAGCTCGAGCTCGAACTCGACCTCGACTTTATTTTTTTTTTTTCTTTTTTTGTTTTTTTTTTTTTATTGTGGCTTATCTCTTGTGCGGGCTGCGATTTGAGCTTCGCTGTCTGGTCTGACAGACTGGGCGTATGCTTAGGCGGCGCATGCAGTGACTTGGGTGGGTGGGTTGGCTGGCTGGCTGGGTTGAGGCGTCTGTAGGTTGGTCTGGCCGAGCGACTCTTGTTTTACTGATGGCCATTAATGCGGCTGTCGTCTGCCCGTTTGCAACAAAAGCTCTGCAATGCGGCAAAAGCGGCGGTTTTTGTGCACCACGTTGGGCGCCATTTGCCGTCGCCCGCGCTCATCCCACACGTTGTGAATAGGTTGTTGAGTGAGGGTAGGTGTAGTGGTGTGTGTGTGTGGGGGGAGGGGGGGGGGTATGCTGTGGGGGTAGGTGAGTAGTAACCGCAACCGCAGCGCAGGCGGTCATTGAGGGTACATCCTGTGCCATTCACTTGTCGCGCGCTCCTTCCCATTCATGCCATACGTCCACATCCACATCCATGTCCTGGCCATTTGCTTGTCGCGCTGCCGCAGCCTAATTTGGCGAGAGTTCATTAATTGCGTAAACGGCGCGCGCTTTTAATTATGTCGAACGTCGGCCCTGACGCGCCATTGCAATGCTCCCGGCAACGTGGCCCAGGATGCCATGGCTTCAAGGGCGCCTGGCAGGAGGCGGGAGTGAGATTCTGGTCACAGACCGGGCGTATTTTGTGCATTTGTGGCATTGTTTGCATTGTTGTGCAGCAGCCAGTTGCTCGCTGCCGCATTTTGGTTGCCTGTTTTTCTGCGCCACCAACGGAATTTACGACTTTTGGTTGATGCAGCCGCAGCGCCCATCAACGAGAGGCAGTAAGAGAGTGAGAGAGAGAGAGAGGGGTGTGTGTGCGCGTTAAGTGGGCGGCTTTTGGACGAGCCCGTGCGATTATCATTTATTGCAACCGCATACGGGAAATGTCATTGGCATTGTGAAGCGCGTAATTCGTTAATTTGATAAGCATACGCCATGTTGAACAGGCGATTGAAAAGCCCACTGGCTATAGCCGCCAGGCAGCAGAAATTGGCATTAAGGCAACGGCTAACAGCAAATTAATGCCAATGGCTTTGTTTTCAGCCAGTTCAAGTGCACACGGGCCGTTCGACAAGTTCCGGCAGAGGGTAACGAGGGTATTTAGAGAGAGAGTCTCTTCCGGAATGTAGTGAGGGCAATAATAGAGATGCTCGTGGATTGAGTATAATATCTCTTTGATAGATATCTTTTGATTATTAAAGCTTTAGATAATAAAAACTCGATTGAGATTTGATTTGCTGTTGCAGCTATTAGAGAAATCATTTCGTAAGTTCCTATCTTCTCTCTCTCTCTCTATATATATATAATAAATCTTGATCTAATTATCTTAATGTTTCTTCGAATATTATCTCCAATGACAAAGCTCTGCACAATGCGAAAGAATTTAGAGAGATTTTTTCGGATTGATGTTTAGGTATTGACTGTAGAGCTCTTTGGATAGCCTCAACTCTCTTTTTTTATCTTTTGATTATCAAAGTTTTAGACAATAAAAGCTCCATCAAGATTTGTTTTGCTATGACAGTTATTATGGGAATCATTGTAAACATTCCTTAACCACCTTTCCCTAGATAATATGTATATCTAATATATAACATTATCTTAATGTTTCTTAACATATTATTAGTATTAGTAGGGTATTGAAAGAGATTATTCTGTATTGTGAAGTGTGTTAGATACATATATGAAGAGCACTTTTTTTATACAGAGGTGATAATATCTACAAGTCTTTATTGATAAAGCCTTATCCAGATTTATTGTACTACATATTGTAAAGTCTACTATACTATACTATATGCTATTGTATCATGGTCTCTTAACCTTACCTCATCAGCCCAACTTACTCACTCCAAATATAATCAATCTCTATCTAATAATATATATATATATATATATATATATATATATATATATATATATATATATATATATGACATTATCATAATATTTATTAGAATATTATCTCAGGCAACTCTCGTATTCACTAGTTGAGCTGTTGTTGTTGTTTCTGTTGTTGCTGTTCAATTATTCAAATTTAATTTATTCATGCGCGAAAAATAGCACTTAATCAGCTTTTGATTTATTTAATACCCTGTAGGAGGCAAAGCGCAAAGCATGTCTGAGTGGATGCTTGTCCTATTATGTTGCTTGACTAAAGCCGTTATAAGCGGTTCATTACGCATTTAGAAAAGAAAAAAGCTTATGTAATTATTGATTAGGTATAGGGAATATGTAGAGGCTAGAAAACATCAATAAATATTGAAATCGATAGAAATAAATAAGGAAATGCAAATGCAAATAATATATAAAAATTAATAATAATAAATAAATAGATATTAATAAAAAATAGATAAAAAAAAAATAATAAATATAAATAAAATAAACTAAATAAGAATAAATCAAATAATAATAATTAAATTAATGAATAAATTTATAAATAATTAAATTAATTAATCAATAAATTTAAAGATATCATTTATAATAATTTATGAATAATTTATGTATAATACTAATAAATAAATTTAAAAAAATAGAAAGAAATATGTTTCTCTCTCTCTCTCTCTTCCTATATTACATGGCTATCTCGCTCTTTAGGTTTTTCCATTTCCATGTCTCCAATAATATATCTCTATCTTTACATATCCATCTCTTGCTCTCTGTGCAACTACCTTTCTATCTATCTATCTATCTCTCTCTCTCTCTCTCTCCATCTATCTATCTCTCTCTCTCTCTCTGTCTTTTTGATTCACTTTTTTATTCCGAAGCTATTTTGCTCTCTGTATAAATCGATTTCATTTTCGCTATCTCACTTTTTTACTCCCTCTCTCTCTATCTCTTCTCTGTCTGAGTTTCGATCTCATGTCTTCCTTTCTCTCTCTCTTTCAAGTTATATTGCTGTTTGTATAAATCGATCTTTCTGTCGCTCTCTCACTTTTTGCTCCCTGTTACTCTTTTTCTCTCTCTCTCTCTCTCTGTCTCTCTCTCTTAATCTCTGTGTTTCTTCCTTTCCCGTTTCTTTCCCTCTCCCTCTCTTATCATCTCTCCATCTAACCTCTTACTCACTCTCTCTCACCACATCTTCCTCTCCCAGCTCATCTCATCCCATCTCCCTCTCTCTCTCTCACTCTCTCTCTCTAGCTTTCCATCTACCCCTCTTTGTTGTAAACATGTCAACCCCTCAGCCCAAAATATACCATTTTGTATCGACTCTCAGCTAATACAGGGTATAAACATGTGCTGTAGAACTTAAACAAGCTGGTCAAAAATTATTAATAATTGACTGGAATTAAACAATTCGTTGTGCACGACAGCAGAAGGGCCACCTTCTTGCACAATGAGCTGCATAAAAATGTAAAACTTGTTGTAATCGAATTACAGCAGCCCAAATGGAACAACAATTAAAACTGATAGCAAATGAATGCAAACATAAAATTGACCAACTGCCAAAAAAAAAAAAAGAGAGAAAGCAACAGAAAAGGGCTCACAACAGCTTCAAAGTTTATAATGAAAATGAATTTAGGGTCAGTTGTTGTTGTTGTTGTTGTTGTTGGCTGAATGCAATGCGAAGGAGCAGGATGAGTAGAAGCAGCAGGAGGCTGAGTAGCAGAAGTTGGTCAAAATAAAAAGTCATCAAAGAAATTCAATTTGATATAGAATCAATGGCCAAAGAATGAGAAAAAAAAAAAACAACTTTTGCCCCAACAAAATATAACAAAAATGAAAAGAGAAAGATGATGAAAAAAAAAAAAAAGAAAACACGATGGCAAATTAAATCGAGCAATCAAATGATCATAATAGGTTAATCAAGAACAGGAGCTGGGCATCCTCAGGGCCTTGGGTCTGGCCTGGTCTGCTCTGGTCTGGTCTGGTCTGGTTGGCTGCCTTTGCGTCCGCCTTGCTTTAGTAATTTGTCTGCTGCTCATGGCTGTACAATAGACAAATTGAAATCGCAAAATAGAAAAATGGCACTCACACACACACACACACACAGAGAGAGAGGGGGGGGGGGGGGAGGGGAGAGGCATTGCAGGTTGACATACAAGCAAATAAATAAGTGCACTCAAGTATGTAATATGGCCAACAGGCAGCGCACCCTGGTCAGATAGACATAGATAGACATTGTCTGGCTGGCAGTAAATGCTCTAGTTTCCACTTCCGCATCCGCATCCGCATCCGCATCCGTATTCGCGTCCGTTGGTCCCATCTCCACCTCTCCCCACACAGCAGCGACAATCGTGCGGCAAATGTAGCGGAAAATCGGCAACATCGTCACAGTTAGCCCACAAAATTGTTAGTTTCGCTACTGTCTCGACATTGGCTACAAGAATCAGTTGCCAAAAAGTTGCCTCAACAGCCATAGCCGCAGCCACAGCAGCAGCTACAGCAGCAGCTACAGCAGCAGTCACAGCCAGCTCCAGCTCGAGCTCGAGCTCTAGCTCCAACTCCCACACCCGCTACGAGCAGAGCAGCTGATTTATGGCCGCCTCATGCGCTCTCCACAAAAGCTTTTTCATTTATGCAATTGTAGCTTTAGCGTATATCTTACATATATTTCTATATAGTTTCAATATATATATATATATATATTTACAATTTTCCATATGTTTTTAAAAACATTTTCATATTTATATTTTATTTATTTTTTGATTAATATTAATTTATTTTATTTTAATCTATATTTTAAGTTTATTCTCTATTCAATGTCTTTATACTTTCTCTATATTTTTTTCTTTTTAAATAATATTTTATATTTTATTATATATTTTTTATTTTATTTTTATTTTTTACTTTTTGTTTAGTTGTCTATACTTTCAGTATATTTTTTATACATTTTCTGTAAATATTTTTATGTTTTTTTTTTTATTTATATCTTATTTTTTTTTTTATTAATATTTATTTATATTATTTTAATCTATATTTTAAGTTTATTCTGTATTCATCGTCTTTAAACTTTCTCTATATTTTTAAATTACATTTTATTTTTTATTATATATTTTTTATTTTGTTTTTATTTTTATTTATTTATTTTTTGTCTATATTTTCAGTATATTTTTTATACATTTTCTATATGCTTTCTATTAATTACCTTTTTTATTTTTATTTTATATTTTCTTTATATTTTATTATTATTATTATTATTTTTTTTTTCATTTAATATATTTTGTGTATATTTACTAAACATACATTTTCTATATATTTTCCAATTTGCTTTTTTAATTTTTTCATTTTATTTATTTTGTATATATTTTGTATATATTTTCTACATATTCCCTTATTTTGCATTTTATTTTATTTCTTTTTTATTTCACTTTTTTATCTATAACGTAAAGCTGTAAAATGTAAGTCTGCCCGATTGCCCTGCTTCATAAAAAATTAATGTGAATTATGATTAACTTGAACAATTTATACTTAAATTATAGCTTGAACCTTTACAATAAAATAAATGAAGCGTAAAAAATATATTTCTTTTCCTTTAGTTTGCTCTGGTAATAAAATTATTTTCATATATATATAAATAATTTTCAAATATTTTTTGGAAAGTTTTAAAGCTATTTTCAATTGCTGCTATTAAAGTATATACATTTATAAGTATATATTTTGCATGAATAAAATGAATTCATGCTTAAAAACAAGTAAATAACGTGGCTTTAATTATTGATTAATTGACAAATTTTGTTAGTAAAATTTAAATATTAATAGTAAAGCTAAAAGAATATATATGATATTTTAAAGGTAAAAATGTGTTATTTTTTAACACAAAAAAAAAAAAAAAACAAAAAAAAAATCATATATTTAAAAAACAAAAAAATATATCATAATTTTTAACAAAACAAAAATATATATATATATATTTATATATATATATATATATATATATGTATCATATTTTTTTAACAAATAAATATATCATATTTAACAAAAAAATATGTATCATATTTTTTTTGTATCATAATTTTTTGTATCATATTTTTTATGTATCATATTTTTTTACTAAAAATTATATGTGATATTTTTAGCTTCAATTATAACAGCATAATTTATTGATTTTTTTTTTGTTATTTTAATATAAAAATATATATTTTAATTTGAATTATTTATTTGAATTATTTTTTTTTTATCATAATTTTTTGTATCATATTTTTTATGTATCATATTTTTTTACTAAAAATTATATGTGATATTTTTAGCTTCAATTATAACAGCATAATTTATTGATTTTTTTTTTTTTTTGTTATTTTAATATAAAAATATATATTTTAATTTGAATTATTTAACATTAAAATTGAATTATGCAATTATAAGCAATTGAGAAACTTCACTTTTTTCCTAATTTTTTTTTTTAACTGTGTAAGTTTCCTGAAGATATATCTTTTATATATGTATATGTAAATATTTTCCTTCAACACTTTCTCAATTTTAAAATTAAATAAAACTTACTTTTCAGCAAAACTCTTTAGCCTGAAAACTCTTTAGCCAGATGAGTAGCTGAGATTTACGCAATTCGATTTGACTGTGCGTGTGTAATATCCGATTCCAAATCGCCACGAGGTAGCTCCATTGTCGAGAGAGATGTTCGTTGGACTCGGGCGGCTTGGAGTTTTGTTTGAATTATGCGGCGCATTAGGAGTGGGCCGTCAGGGCGACGCACTCGCAAAACTTTAACACAAATTGAATTATGCAGTCGGTGAGCGACTCTGGGCGCTGTGGGCGTGGCTGGCTGGAGGACATTGCCATTAAGCGAGAGCGGATCGAGCCCGCAGACAGCGCAGCTGACTTTGGCAAATGTAACTGTAATTTATTGAAATTTGTTGGCGCCACAGCCACGAGCAGCAGCAGCAGGAGCAGCAGCAGGAGCAGGAGCAGGAGCAGGAGGAGCAGCCACAAAGCGAAGGCGCCCACCAAAAAAGCCATCCACAGCCGGCAAAAAGTTTTGGTCACGTTTTTTGTCACGCCGTCGCCGCTGGTCGCCAAAAATTGCACCGGCGGTCAACAGTCAGACGCTTTCATAGTTTAAGCTTTTTTTTTTTAGCTTTTTTGTTTTTTTAAATTTTATTTTTTGCTACAATCCACTCAGCTCGACCCACGCAACAAACCAAGTTCACCCAGAGTGTGTGGGGCAGCTTCTTTACATTTTTTACTCTTCTCTTGTGTGTGTGTGTTAGCCGCACGCGCCATTCAGTCAGCGCTTGTTGTTGCAATATTTCATACACTTACTTAGCAGCATTATGAATATTAAAAGAAAGAGCTTTTTAGCGTGCTTTAGGGCCAGACACAAATGATCTGAGTAAGTGAGTGTGTGCGTGTGTGTCTTTTTGGGATTACTGCTCATATACATATATCTCATTATTATATAAATATATTAATATTATGCAAAAAGAAAAGTATTTGGCTAGAGCTAGACTTGCAGCTAGTTACAGTATATTTAGCTAGCTAAGAGCAATGTTTGTTCAGCTGCACAGATAAACATTGTTAGCTCTTCTTTATGCAACAACTATAATATATATATATATATATATATATATATATATATATATATATATTATACCTTCGTTAACACAAAGTTCTAAGTTTATTTTCTATTTTAAGTTTTGTAGTTTTAACATTTATATATAACTAATATTATTATTATTATTAAGCTTTCAAAAATCATAAAAAGAAAATTAAATAAAAATTAATTATTATTGTGAAATAAAAAAATATTATTATTATTATTATTATTATAATCTATAAATAAAATAAATAAAGAAATACAAACTATTTTTAAATGTAAATTATGCAATTATTTTAATAAATTAAATTAAATATTTTTAATACAAAAAATATTATTATTATTACTAAACTGTAAAAAAAAACTATAAACAATAAATAAAGATACATATATAGACTATTTTTATATTATGCAATTAATTTAATAAATTTAATGAATTATTTTTAATAAACAAAATATTGTGAATTCTATTATTCTTATTAAACAATAAAAAACGCTATTAAAAAATAAATAAATATTTTTTTTGTATTAAAACAATATTATTATTATTATTATTTTGTATTAAAAAAATAATATTATTAGTATAAAATTATTAAAAAAAAAAAACTTAATAAAAATAAATAATAATTATTTTGTAAATTACAACATTTTTAATAATAATAAAAAAATATATATTTTTTTTTAAATTTATCAATTAAATAATAATTAAAAAATATAAGCAACGTTGTTCCTAATTTTAAACGTAGCAATATTATTTGAAAAACTATTTTTTATAAATTCTTTTTAATTATAATTCTCAGCTAACAAAGTAAGTGATGCAAACACTTATAAATCAAAATATACAAAAAATATATAAATTATCAATGACAAAAAAAAAAATGCAATTTCCGAGTTAAGCTGAGACTACAGTTACCGCTGCTTCAACCAAAGAACTGAATTCCATATAGAAAGTAAACTCATGGCATAGCTAATGGGTTAGGGTATATGCAAAGTCAGATATTGGCTGTGCTGCGGTTGCACGGTTAAAACGTTGTTCGCATTACATATGGCTCTTCCTGCTGGTTGCTGTTCATTTAATTGCTGGACCAACGCCCCTGCATATTGGAGCCACGTCCTCCTGTTTGCGGCGCAAAAAAAAAACAAAAAAAAAAAAACGAAAAAAAAAAGTTTGCAGCGGCAGCGACATCAGTAGCCGTGGTTGCATGCGCAAAAGTTTTAAGTGCCCCACTTGGGCAGTGGCTCTCTGTGTTTTCGGGTAACCCACAGCGCCTGGCTGCTACTCCTCCTGCTACTCCTCCTTCAGCTCCTCCTGCTGCTGTTGCCCACAATTTCGCTTGTCTTGCATACGCTGCGCTTTTCTATTAAGCAACCCGAGCTCGTCTCATTTGTTGGCTATTTGTCCGGGGCCACACACAGCCTACGCTGTCCCGGTCTGACATCGTAAAAATGCCAATGAGCCGACCTGAGCGCACGGCATTAAAACTTTTCTCATTTATCAGACGCCGTTGGGGTGCCGCCTACCCCCTTGCCCCTTGTCACACTTACGCTCCTCACCTCATTGCTTCCTGCTCTCCATCCATGGCCATGACGGCCGACAGGTAAATTGATTGTCGCCGCCGAACGAACTTCGATGGCTGTTGGTCACCTTCGCTGTCCCCGCCCAGGCCGCCCGCTGTTTAATTGCTGTAGTACTAGTTGGGCTGGCAGGACCACGGCCCCGGGAGCAACGCGTCAATTTTAAAATCGACAACAATGCCCAGCAAAAGTTTTGCCATACCTGAGCGCAGCAGGTGTGTGGGCTGTGATGGTCGTAGTCGGAGCAGCTGAAGTTGTAGCTGGTTAATGGCCAGACAAACGAGCAGCCGGACAAGTGGCTAATGAGCAGCCAGCGGCATGAAAAACAGCTCCATTTACGGCAGCAGCAGCAAAGCTGGGCATATGCACAGGCCAAGCGAGTGAGCTGTGGACTATCGATAATTAGCAGTAAGAAATATATATGTATATATCGATAAGCGGATGAGCATATTAATCAATCAAATGTGACAGGCGAGGTAAGCCAGAGCGTAGTAGATATACGGCGGATATATATAGTAGATAAGATATAGCATTGTCATAGTAGTAGTTCGATGTCAAGATGAATATGCTAGAAGCAAAGATATCTAGATGAGAGACTTACTTGATATATATATATATATATATAGTAGAGAGAGCTGTGTATGGGTAGAGGACGAGCGTATTGATGGACAGGCGAACAGACGGACGAATGGATAGAAGGAAAGTTGATCGAACGGATAGATAGAAGAACGTACAAATGAACGGACGAGCCGAAACGAAGTGAGAAGTAACAAGCGTAAGAACAGACGGACCAAAATACGAACAGATAGACAGACGGACGGACGGACAGACAGACCATCTAACAGATGGACGAACGTTTGGATGGACAAAAAGAGGGAAAGGGATTTAGACGGACAGACAAATAGAAATACGGACAGACGAACGAATGGACAAAGAAACATTCAGACGGACAGATAGACAGACAGACGGACGTAGAGGTACTCAGATGAACGACAGACTTACGGGCAGTTGGATGTACTGAGGGATGGGCAGAGAGAAGAGTAGAGGGAAGAGTTGACGAAAGAGCAGAAGGAAGGACAGGCGGAAGGACAAATGGACGGAGACGTACTAAGACGGCCGACAGACTTATGGGCAGTTGGACGTACAGCGGGAAGAGCAGAGAGAATGCCAGAGGGAAGGAAAAACGAAAGGACAAACTGAAAGACAGACAGACGGAGAGCGGACGGAGAGCGGACGGAGAGCGGACGGAGTGGCTAACTGATTGGCAGACAAGCGAGTGATCGGACGTACAGACGAAAGAACAGAGTGAAAAACAGACGCACGAGCCGACGGACAGACAAACTGATTCGCATACATGCTAACGGTTGAATATTCAGAGGGAACGACAGAGAAAATACCAGAGATAGGGGAGATATAGAATGACAAACGATAGCAGAGACGAACGGATATCAGCTGCATAAGCTCAACTCATCCTACCGTTCAAGAATATATCTATAATTTAACTAATAATTTAGCCACGTTCCTTCTGAATAATTAAATGATTATATAATTAAATGATTAATACAATTGATGATATAAATTTATATATATATATGTATATAGAAGGCGCGTCTAAGTTTTGAATATGATATCCGATAAGATTGAGCGCCTAAAGAATATCAAGTGGTAAGTCGTCCAGCTCGCCGGCGGGCACATCATTCTCGTAATTCTTTTTGGGATCGACTTTCTTCTTGGTAGTATCTACGATCATGTCATCAATGCGTAATATAGTGATGGCTGCTTCAGTTGCGAATTTAAGAGATTTAATCTTTGATATGGCTGGCTCCAGCACACCAGCCTTTTTACTATCGCGAACGACACCCTCGCAGAGATCCAAGCCCATCCACTTGAGATCGTCTAGCTGGGAGACATTTTGGCTAGCATTGTGAAGGGAGCGCAGCTGGGCCACCAAATCGCTGGCATCCTTGGCGGCATTGAAGGCCAAGGTCTTTGGAATGACGAGCATGGATTTGGCAAACTCAACAATGGCCAGCTGGTCGCGAGTTGCCACCGATGTGGAGATGTTCTCCAAGTAAATCGATAGAGCTGCCTCTACACAGCCACCGCCAGCGACGACTTTTTTGCATTCTAAAACGCTGCGGACCATGCTGAGGGCGTCGTGCAATGAACGTTCCATTTCATCACAGTAGCTATCGTTGGGGCCACGCAAAATGATGGAGGCCACACTGCGTGCCTTGGGTCCCTTAATGAGAATCAGATCATCATCACAAATATGCTGCTCAACCACCTCAGCTGCCTCGCCCACCATCGAGGCATCGAAGCACTCCTCACCATCCAAATTGGTCAACGAGCTGAGAAATGCGGCCCCCGTTGCCTTTGCAATGGTCATCAAATCACCTTTCCTAACACGACGCACAGCCATGGCACCGGCCTCAACGAAATACTTCATGGATAGATCATCGACACCGCCACTACAGAAGACAACATTGACGCCGGTGCGCAGAATCATGGAAATACGCTCTTTGGTAATATCGAATTCACGGGCACGAATGCTGTGCAGCTTATCGGGATCATTGATCACAACCTGAATGCCCAGCTTGAGCTTGGTCTTTTGCAGTGAAAAGTCAAAGCAGGCAATTTTCGCATTGAGCACCGTCTTGGGCATCTGCTGCGAGGTCAAAGTACAGTTCAGAGCGTATCCCGGCAACAGCATCGATTCGCGAGCCGATTTCCCATGAATCTTCAGTATGTTGATCGATTTGACGGCATAATATTGCCGTCCCTTCGAATCGTTGTGCTGAACAGCCATCAAGGCATTCACCACCATCTCAGCAAAGAATTCAGCATCGGCTCCAATGATCTTTGAGCTAATCGAAGTCTTGGCAATGCTAATCAATGAATCATGTCCCAGCTCTGATACCGGTATAGTCTGATGCTCAGATATATATCGGCAGGCATGCTTGCAGGCAAGGCGATAGCCCTCAATAATTGTGGTTGGATGAATATTCTGTTCAGCCAGCTCATTGGCATTCTTTAGCAATTCGGCAGCCAAAATGACAACCGATGTGGTGCCATCGCCCACCTCGTTATCCTGTAGCTGGGCCAATTCAACCAGCACCTTGGCAGCCGGATGTTCCACATCGATTAGACTTAGTATTTTAGCACCATCATTGGTAATGGTCACATCGCCAATCTCATCCACCATCATCTTATCCAAGCCCACCGGACCCAACGAGCTCTTCACAATATTCGATATGGCCAAGGCGGCCGTAACATTCTGAGTTCTCACACAATCTCCGTTCTGACGTCCGGCATTGATGCTCAAAAGATTCTTTGCCATTTTTCGTTGCGAGAAATAAAAATGAATTTTTTATAGTAATTTTTTTTTTTTTTTTAGAAAATTTTATAGACAAGTTTTCTTACAGCTCTCGTTGACAAGTGAAAACTCCGGAATGTGAATGAGAAAATATGCGTGTGAATTTTCACATGAATCTCGCCTACTTTAATCGAATGAAATTGCAGTGCCTGAAGCAATGTCTGGCATTTGTTTACAATTAACCAAGTAGACGTTGGACTGACGCATGGGGCGTGGCACTGCCCACAATTCGCTTAATGAATTCGCGCATTAACAACGTTTGCTGCGTGGCCGCGTTGCCGCGCTAATGGCAAAAACAATAAATTTTCAGCCAGCGTGAGTCAGAGAGAGAGAGAGGTAGAGAGAGAGTAAGAGAGAGAGAGACAGCACACAGTGAGATGTACGCCTCGCAGCTGATGCATCCTTACCAATGCCGTTGATATCCTTTTGATCCCTTTTTTGTAAATGACTTTCAGCATTTAAAATGCGGCAAAATGAATTGGCGGCAATTCCCCGAACAACGTCCTGCTGCCTGCGGCCAGGATCGACAGGAGAGCAACAGGATCGGGCAGCGGCAGCAGAACGCTTTAGTTTAATTAACAACAACAACAACAACAACAACAAGACAGAGAGAGAAGATGCCTAGCGAAAATAATAAATAATAATAACAGTTAATGCGATGCGCCAAGTGTTGATGGGCGTGGCAGGGGGCGAAGGAAGAGACTGAGTAGGGTATTCATGCCACGCCCTGCTGCACATGTGTCAATTAATTATATGTAGAGGTAGGAAAACAAGTGAGGACTAAAGATACCCTGGAATTTGCACATGTTACGGCTAAATTTTGATTTGACTGTGAACTTGGCTAAGAGCTGTTAGCTGAAACTGGACTCAAGTTGAGTTAAAGATGGGCTGAAGCTGAGCTTAAACTGGACTCAAGTTGAGCTGAAGCTGAAAATGAGCTGAAACTGAAGATGAGCTGAAACTGAAGATGAGCTGAAGCTGAGCTGAAACTTGACTCAAGTTGACATGAAGCTGAGCTGAAGCTGAACTGAAGCTGGGCTGAAACTCAAGTTGAGCTGAAGCTGAGCTGAGCTGAAGCTGGGCTGAAGCTGGGCTGAAGATGAGCTGAAGCTGGGCTGAAGCTGGGCTGAAGCTGGGCTGAAGCTGGGCTGAAGCTGGGCTGAAGCTGGGCTGAAGCTGGGCTGAAGCTGGGCTGAAGCTGGGCTGAAGCTGGGCTGAAGCTGGGCTGAAGATGAGCTGAAACTTGACTCAAGTTGACATGAAGCTGAGCTGAAGCTGGGCTGAAACTCAAATTGAGCTGAAGCTGAAGCTGAGCTGAAGCTGAGCTGAAGCTGGGCTGAAACTCAAATTGAGCTGAAGCTGAAGTTGAGCTGAAGCTGAGCTGGAGTCAGTTAAAGCGGAACTCAGTTTACTCTTTATATACACTATATTTAATATGATTTATATTATTATAATTGAATATTCCAGCTTGAGAAACTACTTAGATTTTAGGGAATTGGCTCAGATCCCTGATAAAAATAAATTAGAAAAATCTTATATATCATTGTAATATTGATATAGAAAAACCCATTTAAAATGGGGATTTTTATTTGACTTTCTTTTAAATTGATTTTCTTTTTTTTTTTTTTTAGCCCATTAAGAGTAAAAAATCAGGGTATATTGGATCTCTTTTTTTTTAAAAGAACTTGGGCAAATTTTCTATAAATTAAGTAAATTAAGTTTAAGCTCCAGCTCAGGCACGTCTTAGTTTATGGAATATGGTTAATCAAATTCGATTTCCTTTTTTTTTTTTTTGTAGCAATAAAAACCCTATATGAGTAATACTTTAAATAATCTGGTGTTTTCAGTGTTTGTTAATAATAAAAAAAAATGAAATGAATTAAAAAACTGCCTACTTTACAGGGTATTAGACAGGTATATGCCTACTTTTACTACAAACGAAATCCCACATCAATTACACAATTGATATTATGCTTAACTTAAGATGCCAGCTCGGGCTTTATGCAGTTTACAGGGTATTACGCACATCAACCCAATTTCTCTTTAAAAAAAAATATATAAAATAAAAAATAAACCCCATATCAAGCATGCAAAGTGATGCTGGGGCTTATAAACTACAGTGTGTACCGGACATACACACACACACACACTCGCACACTGGCGCACACACACATACACTTTGATAATATCACGTTAATCATGTTGACGCGCCTCAGACGCAGCTGGCCCCGGACTTCAATGTAAACAACAACAAGGACTACAAAAGGCGAAAGTTCGCGAAGGCCGCCTTGAGATATTCCCACAATTAATTTAATGCTCGACGCTTTTTTGGGGCGCCAGCCAGATGCATGTGTGCGCTTGTGTTTCGGGCTTTATTATTAAATAAAAAAAATAAAAAAAAAAGAATAAAAACAAAATTAAATGTGTTTGAAATAATGTAAAAGGCGAAACTTAAACTCAATGTTAAACGTTGAAAATGCAATTCTCAATCTGCTGTTATTATATCTATCTTACGAGCGCGTTTGATTATGATAATTAAACACTTATTTTATCTTACCTAAGTAGAGTTCTCTAGGCATGATGAAATGTAAAATTTTCTAGGCATAATAAATGAATTAAATTGCATTATTATTACACTTTTAAGGATAATGTTAAATTATTTATAAAATATACGTAATTATGTATATGTATAATTATTTATAAAAATATTTAAATAATATAAAAACTGAAGTATCAAAAAAAAAAGAAAAAATTAATGAAGTCAAAAAAAAAACAAAAACAAATAAAAATCTGATACATATATCAATACTAACTGATAATATTACAAAAATTTTACGTCAAAAAAAAAGAAAAAAAAAGTAAAAAGTAATGAACATATTCCTGGATAAAGTTTTTTATTTTATTTTTTATTTATTCAATGTTTTTTTTTTCATATAAGATATACAGATAAATGTTAATGCCAGCGTCTCATGTTGTAACTTTAGCCGCTTTAGTTGGCATTTCTTATAAAGCATATTTGAGCTGAAGTCAACTGGAAAAATGCATTGAAATGTAAATGGAAATATTTTGCCATATTCTGATTATCTCTTGTTTAGAGCAAGCTCAAATAAATATGCAATATATATATATGTATATATATATATTTCTCGCTTTGATACTCTTTGCATGCAAATAATGTAGCTCGTAACTGACTCTGAGCACCAAATAAATCTCATATTTTAATCTGTGAACAATTTGCTGAAAGGCAAACAACAATTCTGCAAAAGTTCTTTTGAAGCAGCAATTTTCTTATGAGAGTGCATACAGATAAGCACACATACATACATATACATATACATATACATATACATATACATATATATGTATATATATAAATATATATGGAT
>JAWNPR010000061.1:24110000-24530000 GCA_035047405.1 Drosophila stalkeri
CAAATGTTTTGCGAGTTCAGGGATTTCCACAAAAATGATTGAAATCGTATAAATAAACAAACGTTAAGAGCGTGCCAGCAAGAGCAACAAATGCCAACTGCAGTCATAAATGAATTAAAAAACCCAAAAACGAGCAAAAACGAGCAAAAACAAATGAAATATCAATAAAAAAAAAATAAAAAAATTATGCTGATCAGGCGAAAACTGAGTTAACGTATTCAGTTTATTGATTGCAACGATGCAGAGCCATAGAAATCGCTCAAAGTGTTTGCATTTGCGGCTAATTGTCAAACATCATTTGCGGCTAACTGTCAAGTTTTGCATTTAATTAATATTGATATAAATCCATATGAATGAACAAGGAATAAGTAAATGTTAATTAGGCAACTACAAACCGATAAAGCCTTTAGGCTTGTCCATCTGTTTGCGTGCGGTCCGTTTGTCTGTCTAACTGAATAAATGCTGAACTCGGATCTATTAAGTCTTTAAGCTAGTTGCGGGCATAAAGCGCTCACTCTTTCTGCAGCTATGCTTCAATTGTTCGTTCATCAGCTAGAATCAATCAGTCAGTAAATCAGCAAGTCAAACCGATATCAATCAGTTAACTTGTCAATCAAACAATCACTCAATGGCTACTCATTATTTAATTCAAATCTGTTAGTTGATTCGTTAGCAATTAGATAGTCCATCCATCAGTTGGTTAATCGTCTGTAAGTTTGAAAATCAAACAGCTCATCAATCAGTCAGCTGATTAATCAGTCAGTCAGTTAATCAATCAGTCATTTAATCCATCAGTCCATCAATCATAAGTCAATTAGTTAATCTATCAGTTAAACAATCAATCAGTCAATAAGTTTTTCAATCAATTATATAGTCAATTACTTAACCAATCAGTCAATCAATCAGTTCATCAATCATAATTCAATTTGATAATCTATCAGTTAATCAATCAGTCAATAAGTTTATCAATCAATTATTCAGCAAATCAGTCAGTCAACCAATCAATCCATCAATCATAAGTCAATTTTAATTTATCATTTAAGCAATCAATCAGTCAGTAAATTTGTCAATGAGTTATACAGTCAATCAGTCGGTTAATCTATCAAGCCATCAATCATAAATCATCTTTTATCTATCCGTTAAGCAATCAGTCAGTTCATCCCTCAGTCAGTAAATTTGTCAAACAATCATCAAATCAATCAGTCAGTTAGTTCCATTAAATATAAATCTGTTACTGAATCTCATTAAACCAATCAATTAGTCAGTCACTTTGTCAATCAATCAAGCAGTCAGTTAGTTCATCAATCAGTCAGTCGATTAGTCACTCCGTTCGTTAATAAATCAATTAGCTATTTATTAAATACGTCAATCTATCAAACAATGTTTCAGTCAAATATTGAACTTACTAGCCATTTGAATATCAATCAATCAATCTTTTGAAATATTCTCAATTCAATCAATCAGCCAATCTACCTGCCGTCTGATAATTACTTTTTCCTTAAGCCAGTTTATCTGTCTGTTAGGGTAATCAATAAATCAACTAGTTAGCTGTGGTCAGTCAGTGCATCAATCAATTGACAGCCAGTCAATCAATCAGACTATCAATTAGTCAGCTAACTCCTTTGTCTATCAACTTGTAAGTCAGCTACACAATTAGTCTACCTCTCAGCTAGTTCAAGCATTTCTCGCACCATTAATTTATCAGTTGATATGTTGGCAAATCAATCAATCAGCCAGTCAGCTCGTTGTCCATCAATCAATCTATGATAATGGAATCATCAGCCAGTTAATCATTTAGTCAGCTTGTCAGTGAACGAAATCACTTGACATTCACTTAGGCGGCGAATCATTTAGTTCATAAGAGAATCAGTTAATGTCAGTCAATCAATCAGTCTGTCAATCAGTTACTTGATATACTAACAATTCTGTCAATCAATCAAGTTACGAGCATGCATTGAATTTGTCTGCCTGCTTGAATAAAATCTGATTCAGTTTTGGAGTTATATATCTATATGCATAAATTTATTATAATTTATTTATTTATTTTTTTATTTTTTATTTTTTAATTTCATTTCATTTTTATATTATATTTTTTTTTTTTTATTTTTGTTCAGCATTTATAACTTTAAACCGAATAGATTCTCTCTCAGCTCTTATCTAGCGTTATCTTTTGGCGTTCACTTCATTGGCTTGCTTCAACTGATAAGAATCATAACATTAAGAGAACATGCTTGACTTTACACAACTCTATGAACTCTATGCTCTCTAAATCAACTTTATTTGAAAAAAAAAAAAAAACTAACTGACTGCAGTTAAAGTGCATTAATACAATGAGAGACGAATGTGCAATGGGCAATTGATGCAGATGCAACGCGGCTGTTCCACTGCAACAATTACCCATTTAGAGATATATATATATATATATATGTATATATATGTGTGTTTGTGTATTGGTATGTGTTTATCATAGGAATGTATCTCACGGCAGCTGCTGCTGCTGCTGTTGGTTAGCAGCTGCAATCCGTTCAACGAACTCCTCACGAGGTCGCATCTCAGGCAGCCGCCACAACACACGTTAAAAGTAGGAGCATTGGCCGGGCGCCACTATAGACAGGGGGGGTAGTGGGGGGGGGGGGGGTGGGGTAGGGTAGCTTTAGAGAGATAGGGTACTGCAATAGCTGTGAATGCTGTTGGGTAATATGAAAATTGCACTGGCTGTTAACCCTATTTGCAGTTGCTTTTGTGCCATAAACCCAGTCAGTGTGTGGAGGAGGCTGAAGCTGAGGCAGCACTCACCCAGTCGCCCCCTAAGCCCATAGCTGTTGTTATTCTTGCTGCAGTTTGTTGTTGTTGTTGTTGTTGTTGTTGTTGTTACTGTTGTTTATGTTGATTTCGTATCATCAGAGATTTTTAGCTTGTTGGCTAGCAGGCAGGCAGGCAGCCTGGCGGGCGGTAGGCCATAAGGGTACTCTGGCAAACGCGTAGCATACTTTTCAGCGCTGCTGCGTTGCTGATTATGTGGCGCCCAGAGGCGGAGCCCAAAAGCATATGCAAGCCAAGCACAAAACAAAAATATAGCCCCAGACCCAACCAAGAGCCCGAGCCCAGCCAGACTTGGCCAGATAGCTGCTGTTGGCCAGGGGTACGTTGACAGCGACTGCATCCATATGCGTGCGCTTAAGGCCAGGACAGAGTCTCTCTGTGTGTGTGTGTGTGGGGGGGGGGCTGGAAATGGAAGTAAAGCTGGAGCTTGAAGCTTGGAGCTGGGGACTGGGCACTGTGGACTGTTGGCTGACGCTTGCGTTGCTGCCTCAAGAACGCATTCGCCTCCGTTGGCAGTTTTTCAACGTGCTTGGGTTTTATATTTGGCCAGCGGCGTGTAAATCATTTTGTATGCATTAAATCGTCTTCCACGCAACAGCGAAACCCTCACTACTCGAGTCTAGGCCAGTGCCAGCGCCAGGCCATGCCAGCGCCAGCTCCAGCGCCTAAGCCCAAGTTCTTCACTCCCCAGCCATTTGTGAGCTGGTTGTTGCCGCTTTGCTTTTGGCTTTGTTGCTGCCTGTTGTTGTTTATGAATTCGCTGCTCTAACTAAGAGTATTAACAGCGAGTCTAACGGCCTGCCAGCCAGTTCAATGCAGTGCAGCTCAACTGAATAGGTTTGATATTTTGATATAAGCTTGCAATGTTATATCTCTTTAATGAAAATTGCAATTTGAATATAATACATTTTTTTTATATAAAAAAATTAATAAATTCGAGACAAACAAAAGTTTCAGTTGTGTAAGTTATCATTGAAAATAATTTGTTATTTTTTTTTCAAGAACCTTTAGCAACTACTCTCGTTTTAGCTCAACTGATTAGAATCAATAAAAACTTTGATTTAAATTTAAATTCATTTTGGCATATAAAATAATTAATTAATGAATGAGTTATGGAAAGCGGAATTCCTCTTTTTTATCTAATATAATTTTAAATATTTTTTTCAAGAACTTTTAGCAACTACTCTCGTTTTAGCTCATCTGATTAGGTTTAGAATCAATGAGAAATTCGTTTCAAATTAAATACATTTTGGCATATGAAATAATTAATTAATTAATCTGTTATGGTAAGCAGAAACTTCAGTTTTGTAAATTTTTATCTAATATATTTTTAAATATATTTTTTTTTTTTCTAGAACATATCTTAAAGTGCGTTGCTTTAAGCTCATTTTAATAAGTGTGCATAATAAAACAAATTTTTTTTAAATTATAAATTCCAAAAATTAAAAAAAAAAATGTTAGTGAAGCAGCATTTTTTTTTTTCATTATCTAATATCAGTATTTATTATTAGTATGCCTTATCTATATTAAAGTTAAGGATGCTTAGTAGGCTAGATTCTTCCATCACAGCCTACGGAGCTGATATGATTCAGTTTATATTCGCATGAGACAGAGCTTAGAGCTATTGTTACTAAATTATATAAAATACGTTATCTCATTGAATCCAAAGTGAATTTGAAAACATAACTCAAAGCCCCTAATAGCTACTCTTGTACTGGCGCCCGAGCAGGGATATTAAGTATACGCCTTGTTAAACTTTTGAAATATTTACAACATTTTTTCTCGTGTTTTTTTTCAAATTCAATATGTCTTCCTATCCACTCAAAGACTTAAAAAATAAATAAATAAATAAATAATAATAATAATAAATGGAATGCCAAAAAAAGATTTTAACAATTTCTCAAAGCTCTATTCATATGATCCCAACAATATAGCACAGTTTTTGAAAAGTTCTTCTATATTTACAAATCTGAAAATTTTCTTCATCAAACTTGAATATTTTTTACATTTAATAAAACTTATTTCAATCAAATCGATGTTATCGTTGCTGAGATATAATATTAAAAAGTTTAAAAACTTTCAAATATATCAAAATCAATTCATCTAATGTCTCCATGTTCTATGTTAGAAAACTTTCAATTTGCTTTGCTTTATGAATATTAGCAAATTTCGTGGTTGAACTAATTTACCTTAGTCGTGTCTCAATGGCAAGGGTATTTGAATGACAGTTTGTGGCTGGGAACTGGAGTTATTTTTCTATTTTAAATATGATTCTCGTTTTACCTTTGAGACGCTTTTGGGCGCTAAACACATGACTGGCCACGCCCACACAATTCCCAGCTACGCTTTACATTTAGTTGCACACACGTGCACATAAACACACACACACACACACACATACACATACATACATACATACATATATATGTGAGTAGGTATTGAAAATGGAAGCTCTACGAATACCTGTCTTATTTTGAAGCTCTCCGCTCGACTCGTGCGCTAAAGTAATCAAATTGCTTTACCCAACTGAAATTAGACACGCATGTGTGGAGCTACAATAACAACAACAACAACAACAACAACAACAACAACAACAACAACATAATAGCAGAGCAACAACAAAAAGTGAGTGCATAATGCAAAATGTCGCCTGGTAATTTCATTAACTGAAAGAACAAAACGTTACCTGAAGTAACATTAAGCATTTACTTGCCCACACACACACACACCTCTCCCTCTCTCCCTCTCTCCACCTCTCCCCCTCACCCTCTGACAGCCTCTGCTTTTGCTTTGTAAAGGCGTAAAAGCAAAGTAAAATCAGAGCAGCGAACAGCACGTAAAAGCAACGCAAAGTTTCGCAAAAGGTGGCAAATTCTACAGCTGGGCAAATGGAAAGTGGGGGGCGCGGGGTGAGGTAGGTTCTGGGGCAGCAGCAGCTGGAAAAAGGGAACTATGTTGCAGCGTGAAGTGCTTGCTAGCACAGCTAGTTGACTGAACGATAGTTTTTGGTTACTTTTGCTTTCATGGCAAATAACATTAAAGCATTCAACGAATTGGCTCAAATTCAATTCAGCTAATAAGTAGAATCTGTCAGGTCAAATTAGACGAGAGCACTGGGAGAGGTACAGCAAAGGATGCATCAAGGGCGAGTAGTAAAAGTGCATCTGGCAATGATTTAAATTGTTATTTCAATTAAGACAATTCTCTATTAATCAATCATTCAATCAGTCAGTCAGTCAATCCAAAAGTCGGTTCATCGGCTAGTCAATATATATATATATCAATTAGTCAATCAATCAATAAGTCCACCAGACAGTCAATTGGTTATTAAATCTGTCACTCTATTAATTAATGAGTTAATTAATACGAACGTACTGTCAATCACTCAGTGAATCAGTAAATTAATCAGTCAATCCATCAGTTAATTATCTGTCAGTCTATCAGTCAGTCAATCAAACTTTCCATAAGGCAAAATCAATCTGTCAGTCAGTCAATCACTCAATAAATCACTCAGTCAATCAATAAGACAGTCAGTTCATTTGCTAGTTCATCAGTTAGTCTGTCAGACTATCAATCAGTCAATCAGTAAGTCCATCAGTCAGTAAACCAATCGGTCAGTCAGTCCATCAATCAATCAGTTCATCGCTCAATCAGCCAAACAGTCTGCTGACCGTCAATCAATCTGCCAGTTAATCTGACAGTCAGCTTTAGCAATCAAACATTAACTTTTCAGTATGTTTAACATCAATCAACTAACACTTCAATCAGTCAGCAAAGCCGGCAGTCAATCAGTTATTCCCTAACAGCCTATCAGTCAATCAATCAATCGCAGAGCCACAAAGTCAGGTTAGACTATCAGCTAGTCAGCGTAATGTCCAATCAATCACTCAGTCAATCATTCATTTACTCCATCATTCAGTCCCTTAGTCTATCATTCAATCAATCAATCAATCATTCACTTAATCTATGCACTTTCGACACATTCTCGTGAACTTTCCAGTGCGCTCAAGCAAAATTTATAGATTCAATTTGCCGATCATTAAGATATATTATTCTTTGACTATCTCTCTCCACCCTACCCCTTCCTCCCTCCCTCTCTCTCGCTCTCTCTCTCTTTTCTTAGTCTCTTAGAGTCGTGAAGTAAGCCCGCCTGGTACTGACTCTATCAATATTTTGGCAAAGCCATTGGCCGTTTGTCTGTCAAGCTGCTCTCTTTATTATCGCAGTCAACACGCAGATACCTTTTGGGCCCAAAGCCCAATGCGGTTTTCAGCTAACGCTCCTTTTGGCTATTTCCAAAAGGCACTTTAATAAAGACAAATGCCAAACTGTGCCCAGCGACGACATTCGACCTGCACGCCGAACCCAAACCCCAGCGCCCTCGGGCAACTTTATTAATGTTTGCCCAAAAAATAAAAGTTAAAAAAAATATATATAAAAAAAAAAAAAAGGGAAAAAACAACTCAAACATTTTTGGCTGATGGTTTGTTTCTCTCTCTCTCTTTTTTTCTCTCTCTCTCTCTCTCTCTCTCTCTCTCTCTCTCTGTGTGTCAACTGCTGGCTAATTTGTCTCCAAGGAAATCAGCTGTGGGCTGCTGGAAAAACAAACAGGGGGAAAAAAAAAAAGAAAAACATTTTATTATGTTTGTTTTGAATATGTTTTCATGTACCGCAACTTTTTGGAACGGGCAGCTGAGGTGAGCTCTGCCACTGACAATTAAAATGGCCAACCAGTGACCAATGCGACAAATATTAAAAATTTAACTTTAAAAATATCCCAAAAAGGTGCCTAAGTATTAGTGTGTGTGTGTGCGCGTGTGTGTGGGTGTCTCTGTTTATGTCGTGAATTCAAATAAGTTTTGAGCAAAGTCCCATAAGTGCCCACAGCTCTCTGGCCGAGCCGCATCGACCTCTAACTAGGCTAACTTTCAATTAACCGAGCCGGGCAAGTAATAAAACTTGAAAAGCATTACATACAGACATATACATATGTATATAGTAATGAAAGTGTGTGCGTGGGTGTGTGTGTGTGTGTGGGTATGCGAGTGGTCGGCGTGTGCTGCTTATTTTAATGTCAAGCATCTACACAGTTTACTCTGTACTCTGGCAAAACTCACTTTTTTTTATATATATTGCTCTTCATTGCGATTCTCATTCATTTCAGTATGCTTGGGTTTGACAATTCATTAAATTTCTCTATCTCTACCTCTGTCTATATAATATCTTATATTTTTTTTATTTTCTGCCTGATTCTAATTATCTTTTGTTTCACTTTCTTTGACACCCTCGCTCTCTCACACACTCTTTCTACCTTGCGCTCTTTACATGTGTTTATCTTTCCTTCTATCACTCTCTCTCTCTCTCTCTCTCTCTCTCTCTCTCGCATTTAATATGCACAGCTATTAATGCCTTCAGCGAAATATTTGAAATTATTTTGCTTTATTAAAGTTATGAAAAATTATATTATTTATAAAAAAAATATATATATATAAAAAGTGTGAATATGAAATGTAAAAACTTTATAATAACGCAGTGTATTCTGTAATAATTCTGTAATGTGTTAAACTTGTTAATGTTAAACTTCTTAATGTTAAATGTAAAATTATGCTCTATATTTTTTATAGACCCTTGCAATGAGTAGAGTTTTATATTTGAAATGTATCATTTTTTATTATTATTATTTTATTTTATTTTATTTTATTATTATTATTATTATTATTATTATTATTATTATTATTATTATTATTATTATTATTATTATATATTTTTTTATTATTATTATTTTTATTTATTTTTATTATTATTATTATTATTATCATATTAATTTTATTTTATTTTATTTATTTATTTTTATTACTCTTATTTTTTTATTTACTATTTTTTTTTTTTTTTTTTTTTTTTTTGCAAATTAGTTTATAAAATAGAAACGTTGAAATGGGCAGTTGAAACGCATCCCATTTGTAGTTATTAATATTAGTGGCTATCGTTAACGGACTGAAAGTCATTCAGTATTTTTTTTTTCCTTTTTAAATTTTTAGTTCTCAATTTTTAATAAAAGTCCTTAAAATTTTATCTTTTTATCGCCGAATTCAATTTAAAATTCCCATCTTTTTTGGTGTTTTAACTGTGCTTGAATAACGAAATTAATTAATCGATTTCTTATCGAACTTATCGATTATACGAAAATGAGCTGAGTTTCTCGGAAAATTGAGCGGAGAACAGACATACGAACTCATGGACAAAACGAATGAAATGGAAATACGCAAATAGCTATCAAAATTCAGCTAGACGCAGTCATGAATACTTCTATCTGTACATTTTAGACTGAGTTCTCCTTTGTACATCGGCTTCTTCTAGTTATGTATATACATAGTTTACTGTAGCTATGCATATGCTTAGTTACTATATCATTCAACTGTTCACTAAATTTTGTCATCAACAAAAAAATTGGAATATGCAAATTTAGCTTTGTAAGTTTTGTAATATTTAGGGCATTATATAACACATACGCCTAGTTGGCTCTCGATGCGCCGCATATGTGAACAGCTTAAGCAAACATAGAGTGTGCCTGTGTGTGTGTGTGTGTGTGTGTGTGTGTGTGTGTGAGTGTATGTGTGCTTCTCTGTTGCTCCAAATGTGGCGTGTTGAGTGCCTAATAAAATCATAAAATAGCAGGTGTTTAGCGCTCCACAAAATGCCCAAAAAAAAAAAAAACATACAAACACAGAGAGAGAGAGATTGGCATAGAGAGTGAGAGAGAGTGAGAGAGAGAGATACATAGTAGTTATGCCGTTATGTCCGCCCAGCGTCAAATTTTGATATTATTAATAACCCTTTTTCTAAATGAAATTTTGTGGCAAACATTTCGCTTGTCATTTTGCCAGGAAACGAATGACACAAGTACATCACATGCCTTCTACGTTCTGGCCAACTAACTTATTGTTGTTAGTTAGTTAGTTGTTGCCAAGGACTAGCCTGGCACAACGTTACCTATATCTACAGCTACACCTATGCCTCAAACTTCTACACGACTTCTCCCACTTCCCCCGCCCCTCCCTCCCCACCAGCTAACCCATGCCTTTACCCATAGCTCTTTTCTCTTCATGGACAACGCTGCGCTTTGACAGCGCCGTTTTGGTGCTTTGATTCGCTGCTCCAAAAATATGGGCGCCTATGAAAAATGATATACATATGTGTGAGTGTGTACCTTCTGTGTGTGTGTGTGTGTGTGTGTGTGTGTGTGTGTGTGTGTGGGCGGATGTATGTGTCTGTGGCATGTCATACATTTTTCGTTCGTTTGTTAATTGAAAAATGTTGGCTACATGAAGAGCCTTCGCTGCCAAAGTTTGCTGTTCGCTGCACAGTGGAGCTGCAATAGACAATTAAAAAAAATAAATAAAATAAAAAAATAAAAATACAAAAAATAATTAATATATAATAAAAAAAAAATATATATATATATAGAAAAAAAAATATATATATTAAAAAAAAAAAATAATAATTCTTGCAAACTCATTTCATACCACTGTGCAGCACTGCACTGCTCGCTGGGCATATACCATCAAAATCTTGTCAAAGTCACACACACACACACACATACACACACACACACACTGGTATACACTCACATTGTGGCAGCAGCAGCAGTGGCTCAACGACTGCCATTTGTTTGGCAGTCATGTCTTGTAAATTATAATTTATAGCTTGTCGCCGCTTCCCTGGCATTGCCACACAGTTGAAGTTTTCGCTCTGACTGACTAAAGTCGGGCAGCTTTAACTGTGTAACACTGTACAGGTTAATTCGTCAAGCGTAGTTAAGCTATCAGTGAGCGCAAAGTAAGTCAACAAATGAATTGAGATGATGATAAGCTAAACAGTGGATTTCTATGCGCTTCTCAACTGATGATTGAAGTAGCTCCAGCTCAGAGAGCAATAAGCGAGAGTGTGAAATGAATGTGAATAGAAGCGATAAGCGTATTTCTAATTAATTATAATCGAAATGACTCACATTGGCAATCGCACGAAATGTGAAAGGAAAGTATTTTTTATATTATAAATACTCTTTAAATGTAGAAATCTAAATATGTTAGTTAGAAGATAGCAATCACCTTTCTATGTAATTCTCAGGCTCTAATAATGAAAGTTATAGAAAAAAGAGTTCAAGTAAAGAATTAAATTGCGAAAAGTGAAGAAAAATTATTTAAATTATAATTATTTATTTCTATGCATTTATAAAATATAAAATATAAAATATAAAATATAAAATATAAAATATAAAATATAAAATATAAAATATAAAATATAAAATATAAAATATAAAATATAAAATATAAAATATAAAATATAAAATATAAAATATAAAATATAAAATATAAAATATAAAATATAAAATATAAAATATAAAATATAAAATATAAAATATAAAATAAAAATACTAATTAAATATGAAATAAATAAAAATGTAAATAATACTGTAAATAAAAAGCTAATCTTATTTATAAAGAAATTAGATCAAAATAAAAAAATGTGTAAAACGCTCTACTATGCGATTCTCAGGCAACAATAAGAGAAACAGCAGAAAGAAAAGTAAAACATGGAAGTCAAGGAAAATCTATAATGAAGCAAATGTAAGCAAAAACAAAAATCAAGCCAACAATTGGTCTTCTATGCGATTCTCAAGTGATTCATTTTTGTATACGCCTTGGAAATCACAACAAAAGGCGTTTTTTTTTAAGCATCTGAAATAACACTGCACTAATGTTTGGCTTTAAGCACAGATTAATAAATAAATTTGTTATGAATTATTATTATTAATATTTTTTTTTTTTTTTTTGGCTAAAATTATAGCAAAATTATAATGAAGCTAAAAGCAGTCAGCTCGCTCGTTGCATGCAGTATCTTAAGCTTTTGCATTTTTTTTTTTTTATGTTGTTCCTGTTAATGTACTTTTATGAGCCGGAAATTGAAAAAATAGACAGAGAAACAAAGACATAGAGAGAGATGGAGAGAGTGAGAAAGAGCGGGAGTGTTGATGAGGGAGAGCAGGCAGGCAGCTTATGCACACACACACACACACACATAGATAAGACGTGCATTGCAGCAGGCAGCTTAATTAATTAGAAATATGCAGCAGAGCAAATTGGCTTGGATAATCCAGACGGGACAGGCAGCTGAGTGGCAGACGAAGGCAGCAGCAGCAGCAGCAACAGCAACAGCAGCAGCAGCAGCAGCAGCAGCAGTCAGGCCAAAGCTGCCCCAAGCCGCAGCAGCAGCAGCAGCTAGAGCCAGGCGCAGCAAAAATATCCGGCACGTCTTCTATATATATATATTTTTTTTTTTTCGCTTCTCTTTCAAATTGCAGCTGCATGTCACTTATATCTCTTTGCAGCTGCATAGCGGGGGAGGGCGTAGTAGGCGTGGCCGTTTGAGCAGATTGAGCGACTGACTTGTGTGTGTGTGTGTGTGTGGCCTAGCAATTAATTAGCAACGGAAATTGCGCTAATAAACTAACAAATTTACGAGCTACATTCACGCCAAGCAAAACCAAGCCAAGCCAGGCCAGGCCAGGCCAGCTGGCCAGTTAGCCACGCCCAACGCCCAACGCCCAGCGCACTGCCGACAAGCGGAAACAGTGAAGTGGCCATCATTAAGAGGCAAAGCAAATGGCTGCAAGAGACAAAAAAGAAAGCAAAAATATATACACAAAATAAAAAAAAAAAATAAAATAAAAAACAGCAAGAGCAGTTGAAAATGTCCACACAGCTAGAAAGAGACGGGCAGAGCAAGTGAGAGAGAGAGGGAGAGAGAGGGAGATTGAGAAATGTCTGTAAAGCGCGACAAAGCGTTGTTGCGGCTGCTGCTCAAAAGCGGAAATCAAATAATTTAAATCGCATTTCCGTTTGGCCGCAAACAAACTGAAAAAAAAAACTCACACACACACACACAGATATATGTGACTCTCTGTATGTGTGTGTGTGTGTGTTAACAGCGTGAGCAAAAAGCCAAAAAAAAAAAAAAAAAGCTAGCGCGCATTTCCTTTGAACAAAACTTGGCTGCCAGTCAGCAGCAAAACATCCGCTAGCCAAAAAGGTGCAGCATGTCTACCTCTCTCTCTCTCTCTCTCTCTCTCTCTGTCTACCTCTATGTTGCACATTTGTGAGCTGTCAGTCTGGTTATGGCCATGTATGTGTATGTTGGCCCAAAGCTAACTAACTGCGCTGACAGCTGCAGGTCCTTCAGCTGTAGCGTGCCCAAAACGCAGCGTTGACTTTAAATGGACAGCAGCGAAAAAGCAAAGGTGACTCACAGCTAAACACACACACACACACATCACACACACACATCACACACACACACATCACACACACATCACAACTATTCAACTGCCAACAAGTAACACAAAAATTCTTTGAGCAGCCATCATGCTTGGAGAGCTCAGCTTAGACAAATACGAAACCAATTCGATTTGATCGCACTTGTTAGCCACGAAATGAGGAATTTGTTCGCATATTGTGCATAGTTTCGTTAACCGCACACTGAAAGCGTTCGTTGCAGCAGCTGCCAAAAGGAAGTCACACACACACACAGACATATGTCAACCGAAACAGGCCAACTTTTTAAGCAAGTTTCTTGACAGCATCAGGCAAAGCGGCTGCAAGGACAGCATCTCTGGCTGGTAAAAGGAATACAAAAAAAAATGCATATTCATATAGTTATGAATAAATATTCCCAACTTGATTCACTTGCAAAATTTGTGAAACGTAAAAAAAAAAACAAAATGTGGCTAATAACAATAGTTAATACAATTCGCCAAGAAATTGAATAATGCATTCGTTTACCTAGCGAAAAAAAAAAAAAAAAAACACACACAGCACCAATAACAAAATATCAAATCGAAAAGCCATTGGCAGCGCACTATTATCGGCAACAGTGTTGCAGCACATTCAATAACCACAAACATAGCCAATCCAACTGGCAGTCGTGCTGGTGCTGGTGCTGGTGCTGCTTGAGCTTAAGCCATGGCTAACAGACATTACACAGCTCTGGCTGTGGCCAAGCCATCAAATGCAACTACATTTTTCATGCAATCATTGAGCGGGTCGCTGCTTGCTAAAACCAGAACCACGCCCACCAGCCCCCAAAAATATATATATATATATATATGTATATATATCTACATATATCTATATATATATATATATTGCCCCCAAACTCTGATGCTGCTCATCTGCATGCACAAATGCAATTTCACTTGTATACATGCTTACATAGTTGCACACACACACACACATACACACACATACACACACACACACACACACAGCTCTATGTTGTGTATGAGCTGATGCTGCTGTTATTTCGCAGCGGAATTTCATTTATTCGTTTTTGGGTTTTTCGTTAGCCCCTGTGGGCTGTGTTTTCGCTTCGTTTGATTTTCACTGCTGCCGCCGCCGCTGCCTCAGCCTCAGTCACTACCTGTGCTGCCTCTGGCCATATGCGAGCATGAGCAGCAGCAGCAGCAGCAGCAGCAGCATCCCACATGCTTCGCGTATTACCAAGTAAACATTTGAATCGTTTTTACAACTGTTGCCAATCTGTTGACGTCTCTGCCGCTGTATTGCCAATGCCATATCCGTTCCTCCACAAGTTTTGGATCCACCCAGCTGCCGCTGCTGCCTCCTGCTGCCACCTGCTGCCTCCTGCTGCCGCTGCTGCTGTCAACTGGAATTGCCTTCGGCCACTTCAATCACAGTGGCATAGCAATTTTTTATGCTTCGTCGCCGTGCATTTGATTTGTTTTCATTTTTTTCCGTTTTTTTCGTTTTTATTTTTATTTTCATTTTCATTTTCGGTTTCGTTGATATTTCGCTTCGTTTTTCCTCTCATTACATTTCATCATTTGTTTTGCTTTGCTTTATTCCGCTTCTACTTTTTTTTTTTTATTCATCATTTGCTACCAGCTATATATACAATAATATTAATTTCAATCACATTTTTTCTTCTTACAACCCTCGCTACGCTCACGCGCAATTGTCATAAACGCAATGTCAATCATATTCATGTGTAAATTAACGATATCAACTCGACCTGATATCAAATATTACAGTATATATAAAAACTCTTTTTTGAGATCTGAGACCGAATCTCATATTAAAAAAAAAAAAAATCGAAATGTGAAATGTGAAAGAAAAACAATTAATTTTTAAAAAAAAAAAAGATTCACAAAAATCAATAAACAATTGTAATCTTTTATTATATTTTTCCTTTGTTTACTGTCCTTTGCTTTATCATTGAAGCGGACTACCATTTTTAAAATATTTTGTTTTTTATAATTTAATTTTTTCATAGTTTTCATATAGCAAATTTTTCATAATATTTAAAGTAAAAATTAAAATTGAATTTGTCAAAAAAATAAAATTTTAAGTTTTAGTAACAATTAAATTAAAATCTTACTTTTACTTTATTTTTTAATTTTATTTAATTTTTTGTTTAAGTTTTAAAATTTATTGTAATTTTACTCTTACTTGTATTTTTAATTATAATATTCATTGTCTTTAATCTGATTTAAATTTTAATATCAATTTTAATTTTGATTTAAAGTTAAGCTTTTATTTATTTATATTTAATATAAATTTAAATTGTAGCTTTAATTTTAATAATAATTATATTTATATTTATTTATTTTTGATTATTTTAATTTTTGACTATTTTAATCTTTGTTTTGATTTTAATTTTTCTTTTTTTTTCATTTTAATTTATTTTAAATATTAATATAAAATATAATATATAAAATATAAATAATATATATATATATATATATATATATATATATATATATATATATATATATATATATATATAAAATATAATATTCATTTTATAAATTTGATTTAAATTTTAATATTAATTTTAATTTTAATTTAAGCTTACATTTATTTAATTTATATTTATATTTCATTTATTTATTTTAAATTTAAGTTGTAGCTTTAATTTTAATTATCATTATTTATTTTTTAATTTTATTTTTATTTTTATTTTAATTTTAATTTTAATTCAAATTATTTTTTAAATTTTCATTTAAATTTATTTTTAATCTTAATTTTCAACGCAATATATAAACACAAAATATGTGATATATACGAATATATTCACGATATACCACATATTGTTCATTTATAATATATATAATTTTTTTTTCATTGTATAATCAATCTAGGGAATAAATATATAAATATATATACTTATAATTTACTTCCCTCATATATATTCACTAACTACACTAATTAAATAATAATATGTTAAGGCCACGTCAGGCCTTGTCGGCCTCCCGCTCATTTCGCCCAATAATATTTGACGGCAATAAACTGAAAGTAAATGCCGAAAATTCAGTAAATGGCATTCTGGCCAAATTAGAGGGCCGTGTTTGGTGGGCGTAATAATGGCAAGCTTTTCTCTGGCATTTAGCTTAACGAAATTGTAGAACACTCAGCCAATTGCTGTGAGAATTGCCGACGGCTAAAGACTTTGTGCCATATGTTTTGCTGTCGGAGGATCTGTGCAGCATTTTGAGGCAAGCGAATGCTCTGCAGTGCTGCAGGCGACCGCAAGACAAATGCTGTCAGATACTTGGTATTAGCCTGGCCTAAACCAAAGCACGCTGTTGTTGTTGTTGTTGTTGTTGTTGTTGTTGCTGGTGTGTCTTTTGGTTTCATTACTTGAGCAACTTTGTGATTGCGTTGAGCATGCAGTGTCCTGTCGAGGACGAGGCCAAGTTGATGGTTTAGCTCCTTTAAGACAGCACAGTATCTGCATGCCGCAAATTTCTTGTTCGTTGTTGTTGATGCGGTAAACAGTTAGCCCCATTTACGTTGCCCCAAAGTGTACAACCTCCTACCGCTCATCCACACACACCACTCATCTGAGCTATCTGAGCTGCTGCTCAAGTGTGAATCATATTTTGTTGACTAACATGAAAAGGGATTGCTGTTGTCGAAGCAAACCAAAGTGTTGCTGCAGCACACATTTTGAGAATGATCTGAAGTATATATTAATATTGACAGCATGAGCATACGAGGCAAAATTCAGCTAAGCAACTGCTGCACTATACTCTGGATAGGCTTGAGAGTTGATCGAATAATGGGTTTACATATTTAGAAATAACTTTAGAATATATTTTTATGGAAAATATTACAATATGCAAGGAAGAAAGTTTAAAAAAAAAATAAGATAAACAAAATTAATTCTGTGGCTGTTTAAATCTAGCTAGGATTAGCATTTTCCTATATAGAAAAAAATCTTTAGCTATTATTTTTGTAAAGTATTTTCAATGTAAAGAGAGAATCTAAAGATAAGTCATATATTTATCATTTATCACTATAGGGAACTAGGAGCTAGAATCTGAATTTTTCTATATCGAAAAAAATCTTTAACTATTAATTTTGTAAAATATTTTGAATTTAAAGAGAGAAACTGGAGATAAGTTAAGTAAAGGAAGACGCAAATTGAATAGCTAGTTCAACTTAAGAATTATTTTTGATATGTAATAAGTTTTTTTTCCTATACCAGAAGTATTTTTAGCTATTGTTTTTTGGGATATCATTATTTTAAAAAACAAGGAAGAAACTGGAGATAAGTTAAGCAAAGAAACTAATGCTCAAACAGCGTGAAATTAAATAATAATAAATGCTAATATAAGAACAATAGTTATTATTTATTTAGAAATACAAGGAAGAAACTGAAGATAAGTAAAGCTTAGATTTTAAGCTGCTTGAGCTGTTAGCTTGAAATGTATACAAATGGTATGCTACGACATATCTTAAGCTATTTTTTATGGTAGAGTCACATTATGAAACACAAGGAAGTAGCTGGAGATAAGTTAAGCTAAGCAAAGATAGCATAAATCCTGCTCAAGTGTTATATATAGAAACTACGTTTATTTTTTGTTTTTTGTGAAGTAAGAAAGAAGCTAGAGATAAGTTAAGCTACATTATTGATCGTTAGCTATATATTTATCATTTGCTTGCTGGATATCTTTACAGGATATCTTGTGTTTGGGCCGCTTGCTATTGTCCTTTGACAGGGCGACGTGACCCACAAAGTAGACAAAGCCAAGCCAGCCAAAATTGTATTGCATAATATGCAATGGACAGCAGTCAACACCACAAGCCGTAGACAGCTTGGGCTGGGGGCACTGCAGGTCGTATAGACCGGATGTAGGCGACGGGGGCATGGCCATGGGCTGATGCTGCTGCTGCTGCTGTTGCTGTTGCTGCTGTTGCTGTTGCTGACTGCTGCACTTCCGCTCTACGCTTTACACTTCAATTATCTTCAATTTTCAGCAAATGTCTCAAGAACAATAGCTGTGCTGATTGGAATTCTTTAACTTGCTGCATGTGCCACAAAGTGCGACCCTCAAACCAAGCCTCGTCCTGCACACTTGTGGCCTTTGTCTTACGAGTTGCTCGTCTAGCTAACTTTTGTTGTTGTTTAAAGCATTGTTTCTCGAACCTGGTCGACTGCAAGACAGTTACAAATGCGACAACATTGTTGCTCTGGCTGCCACGTCAAGGGTTGCCCCAAAAAAAAAAAAAAAACAAAAGCAAAAAAAAAATAAATAAAAAAAAATAAGGAATGAAGCGAAAACTAAGCTCGATTGCTGCAACAGCTGTCGTCTGCTGCAGGTTGCCGGTGCACACAGCAACAGCAACAGCAACAGCAGCAGCAGCAGCAACGTGGCAGAGTCGCTCAGGGGTGCTGCTGCTGGGGCATCTAAATCGAAACGGGGCATTCTCGCCTCGCTGATGGCATTCACTTTATTTGGTTTCTGCTCATTTTGTTGCAATTGTGTGCGAATTTGTTGCAATTTGATTTTCCATTACGAAATAATTTGCACAAATATTTGCCCTGCACGGCAAATGGGCCAAAGGCTTCGCACTTGAGCCAGCCAAAAAGGCGCTTCAAATTTATTGTCATTTATTTCTATATACTTATGTTGTAGCAGGGAAAAGACATTTGATCAAGCAAGGAGTATATGGCTATAGCTGAAAAATATATTTTAAAAATTTGAATTACATTTGAATAAAATAAGTAAATTAAATTTAAATTACACTAAAGTAGACACAAATATAAAATATAAAATTAAAAAATAAAATAATAAAAAAAATTTAAAACTAAATTTCAAAATAAAAAAATTAAATTTAGATTTAAATAAATCAATTTATATACATTGAATTTCAATAATAACTAAATTAAGCACTATAAAAAAAAAATTAAACAGATTCTAATAAAGTTAATGAATATAAACAGAACAATAAAAATAATTAAAAAATTAAAAATTAAAATTAAATTCAAATAAAACTTTGCATTAAAAAAATTAAAACAAACAAATAAAAAACAAACAAATAAAAAACAAATAAAAACAAATAAAAAAAAAAAACAAAAAATAAAAAAAAATTTGATGTAAAACAAATAAACATGAATTAAAAATCAAACAAAGTTAAATTGAAAGCTCACACTTAAAATATATTTATATCAATCAAATTAAAATGAAATAACTAATATAAAAGGAAAAACAAACAAATGCTAGACTAAATGAAATGACAATAAAAAAATTAAAGTAAATACAAATATATATACAAATAAATTTGTATTGAGCTTAAATCGAATAAATAAAAATAGTAGCAAAAAAAAAAAACAGTTAAAAAATAAGTTTAAAAAATAAAACAATTACAAATAAAATACAAATAAACAGAGTAGCAAAAGAATATCAGTTAAAAAATAAAATAAAGATAATAAAATAAATAAAATAATTTTTTTTTAATCACACACACAATAATAAAAATAAATTATTCAAATGAAATATTTTAATTTTCAATCATCTTTTATATATCATATTTACAAATTCAAAAAAAAAAAAAAAAGGTTCTATTCTAATATATATTTTTGTATATAACATTTTTAAATAATATTCAAAAAAAATATTTTAATTTTAATTTTAAATCATTTATTGTTATAAAAAAATTTATAAATCATATTCAAGTAAAATATTTACATAATATAATATATTATAATTATTCTCAGCTGCTTTTGTCAAAGAACAGAAAAATATTTTAATTTAAAATCATATTATGTTATATAAAATGTATAAAATATTTTTAAGTAAAATATTTTTATATTCAATAATTTTTCTTGAAGAATTGCTTTAATTATTCTCTGCTGCTTTTGCACAAGGAACAGAAAGCTTTTGATTTTAAAGAAAATATTCGAGCCTACTTTTAGGCGCTAATTTTTTTTAATGTTAACATTCAGCATATATTAGTTTTCTTAAATGATCCGGAAGCAAAGCACAAATTTACTTACCAGATTTTAGTTATTTACCAAACCCACTCGACGTTGCTTACAAAAAATAAATTAGGCTCTGAAATTTTTAATCAATTCAAATAGAGATTTTAACAAAACTCATGATCAAATTGTAAATTCTAAACTCTTACAACTCAAATATCAACGATACTAAGATAAAAAACCTGAATGAAATTCAATCATAAATGTTGAAATAACTCGCAAAGAAAATAAAAGCATTTGAAATGTAGCTGGAAACGTGTGCATTTAGCCTTTTATCATGTCGAGTCTCGAGCTTACGAGCTGTGACAATTGAAATCCTGTTTGTCAACGTCATTAAAATGCCAAGACAAATGTGATTTAGCCGCTGCTATTGCTGCGGGCAGCCAAACCAGTTGGACGGATGGACGGACGGACGGACAGTTGGACAGAAAGACAAACAAACAAACCAAGCAATGAAATCAAACAGCAGCAGCCAAAATGTTGGGGGCTACTCGTGATGTGATGTGATGTGCTGTGTGATGTGTGTGTGTGTGTGTGTGTGATGTGTGTGTGTGTGTGTGTGTGGCAAAAGAACGAATCGTGGAAGTTGACAAAAGCGAAACGAATCAAAAGCTAGGTAGACTATAGGCAACAGTATTGTCATTGCATATTGATTGCGAACGGACTGCAGCCCTGTTAACCTCAGTATTCCACAGCTCCTACTATTCCCTACTCTCTCTCTCTCTCTCTCTCTCTCTCTCTCTCTCTCTCTCTGTTTGTCTCTCTTTAGCAGTCTCGCCCAGCTGGCGAGCAAATCAAATTGATTTGGAAATCCTTTGCAGCAAATTTGAAAAGGACTACAGAACGAGCACAACGTGATGTCCAGCTAGATCGAGTCTGTTGCTTTGATTTTGACCATTGCAATTTTCAAAGAGGCTTAAAGGTGTTCATTCCGTGTCATTGCCCAAACAGTTTTCCAAGCAACATTCACACACACACACACACACACACACACACACACACACACACACAGGCACAGAAACAACTTCTTTTCATTTGGCAACTCTGTGTGCTCTCAAAAATGGATTCAGAAATGTGAACACCAAATTTTCATTTAAGCAACTTTCACTCAGCTTGAAGAGAAAAAAAATTTCTGCAGCTGCCGTGCAATTTGTTGAACGTACGAGAAACAGATATGTGTGACAGACTCGCAGATACCCTTGAATAAGTAGTATTTTAAGTATTACAACCTGTTGCATGTATGAAGTAACAAGACAAGGCAAAATTGTTAGACTAATTGATATCCTGCAACAAGTCAGGTATATCAGACTCATAGATACCCTGTAGCAGACATTTATAAAGTAATATAGTGATCATTTCCAGATCATAATAGATACCCTGTAGCAGACATGTATAAAGTAACATAGATTAAAAAGTATCAAACTAATAGTTACCCTGTAACTAGGCAAAGCATGCATGTCTGTGACAACAGCAAGTATAAAAAAAATTACTGACTAAAAGATACCCAGTAGAAAGCTGTTGTTATAGAAGTGACATATGGAAACTATTTACTGCAGGGTATCTATTAGTCTGTCACTAGACTGATAGAAATTTATAGAAATTACAGGATATTTATTAGTCAAGCACTGTAATCATGTGTGCAGCTTAATATAGGGTATTTCACTCGCTGTTGCCATATGAGATGTCTGTACTGACAGACTAATAGATACCCAGTAGCTATACACATGACTGCAATATTCGACTTATAAATACCCTGTAGCAAATAAGTTCTAAAATGTTCTATAGTACAATCTTGTAGTCTTATGACAGACTTATAGATGCCCTGTAGCAAGCAGTTGCAATACGTTTTCAGCTTGCAACAGGATATCTATTAGTCTGAAACTTTTGCGACGTATATAGAGAATACAAGTATTAGACAAAGCGATACCCTTTAGCAATACCTGCATTGTTATAACAGCTAGCTACAGGGTATCTATGAGCCTGTCAACCTTAACATATTTTCCCTTACAAAGATGAATCGTAGCAGAAGCTGACTTTGCTGCGTTCAGCTAAGATTTGCTGCGAACTAATATACCCTACCTTAAAATGTTTCTTTAAAGGGGTATTAAACACAACTTGCTTAGCTCAAAGTAAAACTGATTTAAGTTGACCTAATTACACGTATTATAAGCTCACTTAAATCATTAAGCTTTTTGATTGAGCAGAGTGCGACGGGAGGGAGGGGAAGAGGCAGAGGCAAAGAGAGAGCGAGCGAGAGAGCGAGCAAGACAGAGAGATAAATTTTAAATCGACTTACTCTACATATATCTATATTTAAGATGTAAATAATGCAGTCAAAGTGAATTGATTCTGAATTCTTGATTATTCTCACTCACACTTTTCACACACTGCATCAAAAAATGAAAAACATTTTCCAAAGCGGCTTTTGAGTGCCCGAACCAGAAGATTAAAGTGCAAAACTAAGAGCAGAAATTTTATATGCATTCCACTCGATGTCACCTTTATTTTGTTGCGGTTTATGAATGCAGAAAAATGGGAAAAAAATATATATATATATATATATATATATAAAATATATAGTATAATAAAAAAAAAAAAAAACAAAAAATATATGAAATGGCAACAACTGCGCGATTGTTGCATGCAAGCGTTTTGCGGTTGGTCAACCACATGCCTCATACTGAGGTTGTTGAATTTATAGTCCCCGAGCAGCTGAAGAGCAATCAAAAAAAAAAAAAAAAAAAAAAAAAAACCTGCAGCCAGCGCTTACTTTGGAAACAATTAAAAAATTGTCTTGCAATGTGAAATGAATTTTTGTCTAGCTATTCACATTCAAAGCTTTTATTTATTGTTCAGCCATTAGTTTTGCATTGAAAATCTAATCAAGCTCACGCACACACACACACACACACACACAGACTCTCAGTAAACACACCTGCAGCTCAATCAATGAATTGAAATATAATAGAATATTTATATCAAATATATTGTACATGAATTTATTTAGAAACGAATTTCTCCATGGACACAAGATAAAAGTGGCTTAAGTGTGGACAATATGCTTGATGTCCTCGACTATGTTTGTGTATACCCTAAGCTTATTGCATACTATGTGAGTTAAGGGCTTTATGCGTTGCTTAAGCCGTATGTAACAGACAGGCAGGAGGCATAGACTTAGAGGGCAGGCAGGAGCAGGAGTAGGAGGAGGAGGAGGAGTAGGAGCAGGAGCAGGAGCAGGAGCAGGAGGAGGAGGAGGAGCTTAGATTGAATTGCAATCAATTGTTGTTGAACTCAGCTAACTGGTGAACAGGACACTAGAGAACAGCTCTTAAAACATTAGTTTAGGTTTTTATACTTGTTGAAAAAATAATATATGTACAAGATATAAGATAAGTAACTAATAGAGTAATTATTATCAAAGCTATAGCCTATGCAAAGGTAATAAAGCATGAGATGAAATATATTGTTTCATTTAAGAAAAAATCTCTTTTTTTATTCTCTATCTCAATCAACCATTTAACATTTGAAACAATAAAAAATCAAAGCCTAAATCCATATGAAAATGAAGTTGGAATTAATAGTCTCTCATTAGCAAGCAAAAGCAAATCTTATGCATAGAGTTAGTTATTCTCAATTGTCATATGAATATTAAATGATTAAATGATTTGTACACTAATCAAAGTTCTCAAATATCTACCAAGCGCTTGCTCAATGTCGGCTAATAAAAGTCTTTCATTCACACTCTCAGAAAGAAACACTCAGAGAGCAATCGATTGCTTCGGCTGTACAACGAGTTCGTTCACGATCTTTTCTTTTGTTTCGCTCTAGTTTTGAATGACTCTTATAGAGCAAAGAGTCTTTGGTTTGTATAGGTGGATTGTCTTCGCTAAGCACGTCAATACAATAAGTGAGTAAATGCTTGCATATGTACATTTGCGAATCTGAAGTTCGTTTGCTTAGACTCCATAGACACCATCTGCTCACTCACTGAGCCTCATTGTGGGAGTGTGAATTGTATCGCTCTCTAAACGATGTTTGGGAATAAGAGCATCATACGAATAATTCCACTTGAGGCTCTTAGCTAAATCGAAAAGAACCGAAGGCTCTTGCTCAGAGAGTGAGAGCAAGAACGAGAACTAGAGCTATAGCGAGAGCTAAAACGAGATGTAGATCGAGAGCTAGAGCGAGAGAGAGAGCTAGTGCTAGAGCGAGAGCGAGAGCGAGAGCGAGAGCGAGAGCGAGAGCTAGAGCGTAAGCGGGAACAAGAACGAGCTAGAGCGAGAGCTAGACTGAGAGCGAGAGCTTGAGCTAGAGCTAGAGCTAGAGCGAGAGCGAGAGCTAGAGCGAGAGCTAGAACGAGAGCTAGAGCTAGAGCTAGATCGAGAGCGAGAGTTAGAGTGAGAGCTAGTGCTAGAGCGAGAGCGAGAGCTACAGCGAGAGCGGGAACAAGAACGAGCTAGAGCAAGAGCTAGAGCGAGTGAATAAGATGCTTTTCAGCTAATCAAGTGAAACAATGGGAGAAGGCCCAAAGGGTTAATAGTTACTTACAAACTTTGATATATACATATATATACATACATACATATATTTATATACAGGTCAGTCCAGCAAAGGTTCTCAACCAACTTTAAATATATTCCGCTTTCAAGTGTGTACATAATTTATAAAGATGATCAATTGTAATATAAGATCTTTAAGTTCTAGCTAAAAGGCTACAGAAAAGCTAAAGCTCTCTCTCTCTCTCTCTCTCTCTTTCTCTCTCTCCGCTAAAGACAGTATCACTGAGACTCATTCAGACTCTAATATCTCTTAGCTCTCACCTCATTTCTATCAACATCGACATTGACATCGAAATGGCTGCAGACAAAAAAAGATCTAAGAAAAATTTCCATAAATAAAAAACAAATGCTTTTTGCAAACAATTCAACTCGTCTTTTCTCTTTAATTAGTTCTAGTAAGTAGACTTAAATAAATATTTTAATTGTCAGTTGAAGGTAAACTAAATATGTATAGACATATATATATATATATATATACACGTAGATATATTTATAGATAAATCTATTTGCATGGCAGAAAAGTTGTTATTTGTGCAGAAAATGCGGGACTTTGTTGCATATTGTTGACGTCTCAAATGCTTTAAGCAGCTTACACAGCATTGCAGCATTTTGTTGAATGCACAGCTGTAAAAAGAAAATGAAAAGGTGAAAGCAAAAAGAAAATGAAAATGAAAAAGACGTACACGTAAGTCGAGTCGGGAGTGCTCGACTGCGAGATGCTCAGTGCTGGCAGACATGCAACGTTTTGCTATGGACGAATCAACTTAGCTTGTCGCTCGGATAAACATGTCATATATGAGTGTTCTACCGAGCTGTCAAATCTTTACGAACTCTCCCCGAACTCAATGTAAATCGGCAGACTAGATCTTCAGCTCGTCAGCTCGTCAGCTCTTCGATCTCAAAACCAATATACCCCAATTGCTCATTTCTAATATGCTCAAGTCATTGAAAATAAAGAGTCACAACATTGTGAATAAAAGCGCAAATGAATTTTTCTCAGCCAGCTAATTAGTGCAATTACAAGCATATTAGCCAAGACTTTTCAATAGAAAATCTCTCGAATGTGTATATATGTCGTCTATATTATTGAAGCACATTTATTTGTATGTTTAGCTAGGCAAATGGTTGAGTGGTTAATTCACTGATGGGTAGAATGCTTGGCGGCTGGTCTGTCGAAATTGAGTGTAAATGTCGCGGCAACTTATGCCACACACGTAGACGCACTTGCTTAATATCACGGCAAGATATGGCTGGCAACGGGTGCCACAAAACCAAAAACGCGGTCTCAAAACTCATATTTGCCACAAGTCAGCAGGAGAGAAGGCCGAACAAGGCTGAGGTGTGAGGATGTTGCTGCTGCTGCTGCTGCTGCAGGCAATCTCTGTATATGTGTGTGTGTGTGTGTGTGTGTGTCACTCTTGTAGTGGCTTGCCCCAGCTTGCCCCCGCCACATGTGGCACTGTCGTGAAGGTGTCGTGTTGAACATGTTAGGTGTCTTGTCGCTTATCATGTTAAGTGGGTGCACCCACGACTACGTGCCTCGCATCTCACTCGCGTAACGCCTGTCTATGGTAATTTTCATAGAAAATATGTAAAATTTACAAACAGACAGAGAGACAGATAGACAGAGAGACAGAGAAAAAAAAGCAAAGCAACTGTAGAAATTAGCAAGTGACAAACGTTAGACACAACATTTTGCCACTCGTCTTGGGTGCGCTTCTTCTTGGCTACTGCCACTTGGCCTACTCCTGCCAGGCTAATTTCCTTTTTAAAGTGTTGCAAGACTCTTGTTGCCTGCCGCTGCCAGGACAAGCTCATTTGCACCTCATTAAATGCTGCCACTCGACCTGATGACGACGCAAAATCAACGCCCGTCCGTCCGTCCATCTATCCATTTGTACGCTCCTCCAACTCCTGCCACATGGCATATTCTTAGAAAAATGCAAACACAATCTCCCAGGAAAAAAAAAATAAAAAATAAGAACTGAGACGATGCAGAGTGTAAGCCCTCCACTCAAGGCAAAAGACACGACTTGAAAGAGTATCCTGCGCCTGCTGCCAAACGAATCAAATATGCGTTTACCCGGAAATTTTCAAATCCAATTTCCAAGGCGGCTCAGCGGTACACTTGAGTCGAAGTGTCGGCTTCTCATTTAAAGATCTGACTTTCCCGGAACCAGGGGACAGGAGCACGATGTTTAGTTGAGACACTTAATGAATGATTAGCATAAAGACAAAGAGAAAAATTATACAGTTATCTGTAAGTGTGTGTGTGGGGGGGGGGGGGGGGGGAGGAGATGGAGCGAAATCAAAAGAGCCTAAAATATTTACTGTTAAAAAAAAAAGAACCAGTAAAGTGACGAACTGTTATACAAATGAACTAGTAAGTAGTTGAGCTAAAGTAGTGAATATAAGAAGTGCAAATGAACTAGTGTATGCATGAACTTTTCCTTAACTGTAAGAGAGACAACATGGAACTTGTTAAAGTGAACTAGTACATAGCTGAAGTTTTGCTCAAATGAACTAGTAAATAGATGAGCCTATGTATAGTTGAGGTAGTGCATATATGAAGTACAAATGAACTAGTGCATGCATGAACTTTTCCTTAACTGAAATAGAGAATACATGGAACTTGTTAAAGTGAACTAGTACATAGCTGAAGTTTTGCTCAAATGAACTAGTAAATAGATAGATAGATAGATATATAGTTGACATGCTGAATATATAAAGTTTTGCTCAAATGAACTAGTTCTTTTTAAAATGAACCAGTACATAAGTGAACTATAGCACACATAAACCATAAACATGCATACAGCAATAATAATAAAAGTTCACTTTTAGTTCATAACGATTCACAGAGATAACTCATGAATTGAGCTAGTGTATTCACAACTCACGCAACTCGTTCAAAAGTTGTTTACAGATTGTTAAGTCAATCGTAAGTTATATACAAAGAAAAGTCTGATTTTCGCTATCAGTTTAATTTACATAAAAATAAGAGAAACTCGAAGAAAAACAACAGAAATTACAGATGAATTTTTATTGGCCGTTATTTACTGATTAACTGCTGTTGCTGCAACTGTTGCTGTTGCTGTTGCTGGTGTTGTTGTTGCTGATGTTGATGTTGTTGGTGCTGTTGATGTGGTTGATGTTGTTGCTGTTGTGGCTACTGTTATTGTTGCTGTTGTGGCTACTGTTATTGTTGCTGTTGTTGCAACTGTTGTTGCTGCTTGCGTTGTTGTTGTTGCTGCAACTGTTGTTGTTGTTGTTGTTGTTGTTGTTGTTGCTGCTGCTGCTGTTACTGTGCTCAGCTCATTACTGTAACTGTGACATTATTGTAGCTGTGGATATTGCTGTTGTAGTTGCTGCTGCACCTGATATTGCAACGGTTGCTGTAGCTCTCATTGCTGTAGTTGTTTCAACTGTTGCTGGTGTTGTTTGTGCTGTTGTTGTTGTTGATATTGCTGTTGTTGCAACTATTGCTGTTGCTAGTGTTGTTGCTGCTGATGTGGTTGTAGTTGTTGCTGTTGATATTGTTGTTGCTGTTGTTCCTACTGTTGTTGCTGCTCCTGTTGTTGTTGCTGTTGTTATCGATGCTGTTGTTGCTACTGTTGGTGCTGCTGCTGTTGTTGTTGGTGTTGCTGATACTGTTGCTGCCGTATTTCCTGTTGTTGCCGCTGTTGTTGCTGCTGTTGTTGCTACTGTTGTTGCTGCTGTTGTTGTTCCTGTTGTTGCTGCCATTGCTGCTGTTGCTGCCATTGCTGTTGTTGCTGCTGTTGTTGCTGCTGTTGTTGCTACATTTGCTGCTGTTGCATCTGCTTATCCGTCGCGACAGTTGGCATCATTCGCCATCAGGATGATTGACTGGCTGCCTCCTGGCACAGATGTGGCAACGTCCCAGCCTGGAACTCCCAGCCTGCAAGCCCGACTCCCTGCCAGCCCGACTCCCTGCCTGCCCGACTCCCTGCCAGCCACTTGACTCCGCCTAACAATTGACAGTTGCAATTAATGCGGCGTACACTTTTTGCTGCACTTGGCAAAGATGCATTGTAGAGAGCCAGTCGACCCATCGTCAACCCATCGTCAACCCATCGTTAACCCAACGACCCAACGACCCATCGACCCGTCAATCGTCAACCGAACAAGCAACTCGATGGCCTCGCCAAGCGCTGCTAATTGGCATGCATCAATGCATCGATGACGTTTATTAGCACTACTCAGACATGCACACACTCCACTGCAGCTGTCTCTGCCACTGGCACTGGCACTGCCACTACCACTGCCACTACCACTGCCTCTGTTTCTGTTGCTGTTTCTGTTTCAGTTGCTGGTTGTGATTCCAGATTCCGGACACTATACTTCAGTGCCACTGATGACATTATTGTCTACGTCTCGCTATCTGTGTGTGTGTGTGTGTGTGTGTATGACAAATTATGTTCATTTGATTTAATAGCAGCGCAACGTTCGCAAAAAAAAAAGTGTAAGCAAATCGGACTCACTGCCAGTTGATATAAGCAAACCAACTAGTTCAAATGAACTTGAAATAATATAAACAAAAATTTTATATTTTTTAAATATATCATTAAGTTGAAATGAATAAATATTTGAGTCATTAACACGTGAGTCAATCGGTCAGCAAAGAACTAGTTCCAATGAACTATACAAAAAATATTCTATTTGACATAGAAATAATTTCTGAATAAGAAAATGGCTGCCAAATGAAATAGGTATCTAATCAACAAAAGAACTAGTTCAAATGAACCTTTTTAAGCTTACTATATAGTTAGCAAAATAAAAATAATAATAATAATATGAGCTCTACAGCTAAAAAAATTTTTTAAAAATTATTAAAATAATAATCATCAAAATTCAGCTCAAATTATCGATTGCTGAGTTAAGTTATCGAAAATAAAAAGTTTAAACTCGAACTACTGGTTAGATAAGAATATATTGAAACTCTGCTGCTTTCTTTACATGCATAAATCGATTCAGCTTCGCGCTCTGGTCAAGCATGAAAGGATTTTAGCTACAAAAACACTTTAAAGACAATACTATAATGGTCAGACTATATATATATATATGGTCAGAATATATATATATTATTTTATTATTTTTTTTTTTATTTTAAGAAAAAAATGAAATAAAATAATAAATAAAAAAGAAGAAAAAAGCAAAAGAAATATTTAAAAATATTTGCAAAATAATTTTCTCCAGCGAATACTCTATAGCGTTTTCCTAGCCATTCTCAATATAAATATACGCTAAGCTTCCTTTTTGAATGTAGTACCAAAAAAAACAAGAGTAAAAATTGAAATATTCTATGAACAGCTTTATTAATAGCTGCCATTCAATTACAATACAATCACTGCAGCCAAAATTAATTGAAGCTCCATAAATATTTTACATGTTGGGCAAAAAATTGAATGCAGTGAAAAGTGATGGAAAAGACAAAAAAGAGAATGGGAATGAAAGAATTGCAAATACACTCACTAAAATGATGTGAAAGAGAATATATGATATATCTATAGTAATATTTAGTATAGGTATGAATACTCTCGATGGGAGTGCACGACTTTCAGATACCCTTAAAAATAATCTTAAGGCCTTGTGTTCTTTAAATATTGCTTAAAAAACAGCTGAAATATAGAAAAATAGAAAAAGAGAAATAGAGAAATATATAAATATAGAAATAGAGAAATATATTAAGAGAGAAATTAAAAAATAGAGAAAAATATAAAAATATAAATAAAGAGGTATGTTCAAAAAGTTCTACGAATATTTAATTTTCTGATATTTTGTTGCATTATATTAGCAGACAGAAAGAGCTTTTAGGAAATATTGAGTCAACTGGAACGAAACCCCACAATAAGAGCCCTATAATATATAGTCGGCCAATACTATGCTAACAGCCCAATATCATGATAGGCCAAGAGTATCGACGTGGATAAAATGCTGTTAACTGAGCTGTGGCATATCCATCAGCAAATTATTGATCAGCGACAAGTTATTGTCCAGCCGCGTGCTCTTGGCGCCTTTTTCGCCACCCAGTGCTCCCCTTTGCTGGCTTATGCAATTCACTTTAAGTGTGTTTTGCTGCCACGACGGCAAGCGCCAGCAGCCAAGTTTCAAAAGCAAATTTCCCAAAGGATGCGCCGCGACGCTTCAGCTGAAGCTGGCTGTTTGGCTGTTTGGCTGGCTATAAGCGTCATTGGAATTCCCCAAAGCCATTAAGCGCAAATGTATGCAACAGCCAGGCAAAGGGAAAGGAAACCAAAAAAAAAAAAAGATAGAAAAAAATGAAGCTGAATGCTGAAAAATGTCAGACGCAGCGCGAGCTCGAACGCCAACAGCCCCAAATTCGAATCGCATCTACGTCTTGGCAACACTTCATTAGCAAACGCTAAGAGCTTCGGCTGCAAGTGAAGCGCTCGCTGCTCTATTTGCTCATGGCTGTTGGCTCTTGGCTGTTGGCTGCTGGCTGTTGGCTGTTGCCTTGGCCAACAATAATTTAATTTCGCAACACTATTGGCTGCTTTGCAGCAAAAAGTAATTTCATTGATTACAAACGAGAGCGGGAGAGGTGGGAGAGCGAAAGGATAACAAGCAGCAGCAGCAGGAGCAGCAGCAGCAGCAGCAGGAGCAGGAGCAGGAGCAGGAGGAGCAGCAGCAGCAGGAGCAGCAGGAGTCAAGCAACGACACCAACCACTTGGGATTGCCAGCTATGAACACAAAAACAAAAAAAAAAAAAAAAGTAAAACTAAAATAAAATAAAACCAAAGTCAAGTAAATTGCGGCTCGCACCACGCCTCTAGGCAAACCAATAAAATGCATAAAACATTCGATATCGATAAGTAAATCATATACTATAATGATAGAGAGTTCGTTCAATTAATGCCACATTCACAATGTCCTCTTGGCATATGGAAAAGCTGTAGAATTTAATTACAATAATTACTGCAATAATTATTACTTCACAATATTTTATGGCACATTTAATTGAAAGTCAAATGACAGAAGCTTTAAATTTCTGACTTAATGTGATGTACATACATATATAGAGATATATATTTATAGATATAATCAATAATACAAATATGTATATATAAATCTGATTGTAGTTGAGAGATAAGAAGTGAGCATGCCTGACTAGTAAATACCCTGTTTATACAAGCAGTTTGACGAATAGGCGAATGAACAAAAGGAACGTAGAGATTGAAGAAAGGAAACTTGTAAAAACAGACGGACGGACGAACAGACAGATGAAATGGAAACGGAATAGACGAACGAACAGACAGACAAATTAATGGACTGACGAAGCAATGAACGGAGAGACGAACGAATGGATAGATGGATGGACGGGCAGACGGACGGAAGGATGGACCGAAGGATGGACGGAAGGATGGACGGATGGATGGAAGGATGGACTGATGGACGGAGAGACGACCGGATAGGCAGACAGACGGGCGGAGAGACGGTCGGATGGACAGGCGGACGGATGGACGGGTGGACGGATGAATGGACGGATGGATGGACGGACGGATGAATGGACGGATGAATGGAAGGATGGATGGACGGACGGCCGGATGGACGGACGGATGGGCGGACGGACGGACGGACGGACGGATAGACACACGGATGGACGGACGGCCGGATGGACTGAATGGTAGCAGAACCGTCGCAACGATCCAGTCGCGGACGATCCAATGGATAGACAAGCCAACGGCCGCACAAACCAACTATTATCTGAAAGGACAAGAGTACGGACGGAAGAACGGACGGACGGAAGGACGGACGGGTGAAGGAACAAAAGCATAGAAAGACAGGCGGACGAACGAGCGGACAGATAAAACACCAGAGGAACAGACGTAGGAGTGGATGGAAAATAGATATACTCTCTATATTTTCTCTATATGACTATATATATGCTACTTATCGATCCTACCGATCAGAAATATTTGGGCAATGCCACGCCTTTTTCTGTCAGAGTTCCCATTTTCAATGTGTTGAATGTATGAATGAACCATTTGGTATTTGGTCAAAATAACTACAAACGATCCAGGGCAATGACAATGACAATGATAATGCCAATGATGAGCATTTGACTTTGGGGCCAAGTCCTAACATCAGCTTGACGATGCAAATACGAAACGTAGCTCTTCAGAGCTGCTGGCGCACTAAGCATCATCATGGCTTTGTTCTACTGGGACTGGCACTACGGCTGGTTCGTTACATTTCCATCGGATAATAAACTCGTTTAGACGCAACGTTTACCGTTTTAGCCGTGCCAAAGTGTTAGGTGCTAGAGGCGAAAATTAACTTATCAAACATACATTACAAGCCCAAAGTTAACATTAACAGTATTAACATTAACACGCGCCGCCGTTGGCCCCATAGCGACCGTCTGCTCGTCCTTTCTACCAGCCTTTACCCACTTCACTTCACTTGCTTTCACTTTGCTATTCCCTTCTTTTTTTTTTTGTTTGCAGCGCCTTTTGCCCTCGTTCATGTCGATTGTGCGTCCGTTGAAGCTTCAGCGCGCAGTTGTGAACGCTTCGAGCTTCGGAGCTGTTAGCTCTGAGCTTCTAATGGCACAAAACGTTCTCTCGAATTCCCCGAACAATTGAAACTTGTGGCAAACTAGTAAACGGCACAGGCACATACACACACTCACGCACACACACACACACTCACGCACATTCCTTTGCTAGGCTTAACTCTGTGCAGCTTGGCGAGCGCAGTCTCTGGAGACAGCGTCGCTGGCTTCGCTGTTGATTGAGTTGCGTTCGATTGGCACAGACCAGGCCAAAAACATTTTGTCAGCCCATTGAGCCAAGCGTCTGGCATCGTAATAAATAATTAAAGCCACCCACGGCCAGAGCCCCAGCAACAGCAACAACCCCAACCCCAACCCATACCATGCCGATCCGCGCAATAGCACTTACACTAAGTACCTACCGACCGTCTGCTCGCCCTTGCAGTCAAATCTGAATATCTGTGAATAATAGAGCAGATGCGTGAGTGAGAAAGTGAATGATAGATATGTATGCATATTTAACGGATTGAAATGAGAAACCTGTCAAATATTCTTAAAGCATTATTCAAGTTTTTCAGCTTGTTAAAGCTTTGTTAATCAAGGCTTAAAGCTCTTCTCAATCTCAATTAGGTATATGTCGAAAGTTTTGACCTACTCAAATAGACCTAAGTAGACCTTAAATCTGGTGAGCTCAAGCTCTACTAAGGCTTAACCAGACATATGTCAAAAGGTCTACCTTAAAGCTCCACAATTATATTAAAGCTCAACTTAGGCTTAAATATATATGTATTAGAACTCTTACAAGAATCAAGCTGAAGTTTAAAAAAGAAATCAATTGGAGCTAACTTTTTAATTTAAAATCGCATTTTCAAATAAAATAAGCAATAAAAAGTAATAAAAAGCTTTCGCTTAAAGCTTCTTACAAATTCTTAGCTCTAAGCAAGCGATAAACAAATATAAGCAAAATTTCTTTCAAATGAAAACTCTAACAAAACTCTATTAAAATCTTAAAGTTACACAGTAAAAAGCTTTACTAGACAACAATTGCTTAATGATATGCTTAAAGCTTTCTTAAAGCTCCCAGTTAAATTACAATAAGCCATCAAACATGATAGAGAGCAACAAGATATCTTACTTTACACAAATCATAGACATTGCTGAGCTGCCATAACATGGCCCAAATGTACATATATAATGCCATCAAGCTTTTTGTTTGAACATAAATACTGAAATGCTGAAAGCTTTCAAATGGCAGCCAAACTAAGCTGCCATTTGCATATGAATAACAATTGAAACAATTGCCAAGACATAAGCCGAGTATGATCCAGAATCAATAAGTAGTCGAACAACAATGCCAGACGCAAGCTAAGCTTTAAGTTGTAAGCTTTTAATGCGCACGCGTGTAAGCTTTAAGCAAGAAGAGCAGCAAAATGAGCGAAATGGATACAATAAAAGATAATAAAAAAAATAGGAAAAATAGGAAAAAACTGGAGAAAAAAAAAAGAACATAAGCCAAGCACGATGAAAATATGGAAACCCTGACAACAGACCTATTCAGTGATTGCCTTGGCAAATTCCAGCTAAACCTAAGCCGGCTCCAGTGCTAAAAATCAATGTTTGATGGCTGCTGCAGCATTTGGCACATAATTTAAAGGCCAACAGCGGCAGCGACATCAGTTGGCTTTAATAAAGCCAAAGGCGTGCGAGACGGTGCGAGACGGTGCGGTACGGGTCAGCCACTATATATACTACACTATATATTGATATACATGTGTATATCTATTTATTTTATATATATATATATATATATATATATATATATTTATATATATATAGATTTTGTTCTTTGCTGACTGCTGAGCAAATTCAGCTGGCGCTGCGGCAGCCCCATGGACTGACTGACTGCATGGCATTTTAGTCACGTAGCAACACGAAAGTTATCGAAGATTTAAGCGCACGTACATGATGTTGCTTCCTAGCAAGCAAAACACTCCTAGACATGGAAGACAACATAGGCCACAGCTTCATCTATGTCTGTGTCTCTGTGTGTGTGTGTGTGTGGAGATACAGCAAAAAACCAAAAGTCGTCATCAAATGCCGTGAGTTATTGTAAAATTCCAGTTACGTTTTAGACTGAGGTGGCACGTCGCAACCCCACAGCATCCCAGCCCTCAATCGCCAACCAATCCACACAGTTTAACAAGCGACAAGGACAAGCCGAGCGACAACAGTGCCAAGTGCTTGTCAAATTGAAATTAAAAGCCAAATGCTAAAGTGGTTTAGGCCAACAGAGGCATTTGGGCCCCTTTTCCTTCGACATTGTATAAAATCAATAAAACCAAATAAAATACGTGCATGTCGCCGCTCGTACATAACTTTTGTTCTGATTCGCTGACCACGGCTGACCGCTGTTGACCACATACCAGTTACCAGTTACCAATAACCAGCTAGCCAGCTAGCCAGCTAGTCGCCCGTCTGGCCTGTCTGGCTATATTTTGCGGCTGTCTGTGCGGTCGCGTGACCTTTTTGCCGCAAATCGAATGAGAAAAGGGATTCGATACTTTCACTATACAACTACATTGTTCAAGTATCGAGTTTTTGGGTCAGCTATCTTGGCCCCAGCCTTTTGGCCGAAAGATGCGTCCTGCGGCACTTTTTGGCCAAGTGCCCTTTACCATTCCAAAGGCAAAATCCTTAGCCCATTTGACTGACACTTTTTATGGCAATGTGGCACAACAAGGACTGACAAATAGGAGCACATTGTTTCCACTTAACACAGCCGCTGGCCAGGACTTGTTCACTTCTGACTCGTAGCTTTGGGGAAGACTTCTTAAAATTAAATTCGCCATAAATGTTTCATTAAAAAAATTTGCTGTAATATAAATTAAGTAACTATGCTTGAAAAGCGGCGCTCTTCTATGTGATTCTCATGGGCTAAACTTTGAATTTGAGCTGAATTTTTATATATTTACTATCTATACTATATATACAACATATAAGCTGTCTCTAATCAATATTTATACATAAAATACCATAATCACATAAATATATCTAAAAATAATATTTTTTCTACTCATATACATATTTATAAATATTTCTAATGTCTTAAGTGTGCTTAAATATTTTAAATTGAGTTAATATGCTTTAAAGCTGCAAACTAGCGCACTTCTATGCGATTCTCATGGGCCAAAATTTGATTTATTTGACATTAAGTTGATTTTTATATTCATAATCAATCTTACCACATGAGTTTCACAAATACAATAAAAATATATCTACAAATCATAATAGTTTTACTTATGTGTATCTCTTACATTTCTAATGCTCTTCTTTACACACACATTGTCAAAGCTGTAAAGCACGCAACACTGGCACAGACCAGCTGGAAGTTAATTCTGCTGTTGCTGCTTTGTGCACCATATGCTGCACGCCTAGCTGGGTCACACTTAATGCTCAAGACTTGGCAGCATTGAATCTGGCCGCGGCCGAGGCTATTAAATGCGTCTTAACAATAGCAAAACTGTTGCAGATGCCTTCAAGCATTCGACTTAAGCCATTGAATAACCCTCCACCCTCCACCCTCACACCACAACAATATGCTCTCTCCACACATTTCTATGCACCGTTATGTAGTGCTAGCTGCTGCTGCTGCTGCTGCTGCTGCTGCCGGTGATGCTGCTGTTTGCTACTGTTGTTGACATGTGTGCGTAGAAGTCGCCTGCGGCCAATGGCAATGCAATGACAAATAGGCGACAAAACGAAATGAGAAATATGCAGGCATTTCGAGCGGCCAGCGCATGAGAGCAAGAGAGAGATTGTGTAGTGAGGGAGGGAAGTACGAGAGCAGCCAAAGCAGAGGAGATGACGCAGTGGGACAGCAGCAAATAGCAGCAGCACCAGTTGAGATTAGAAAAGCATTTGTTGAAATCAAAAAGCCAGAGACAAGCCGGGACAGCCAGCTGTATGCTTCATGACAGCAAAGCGAGATAGAGCGATAGATTCACAGCAATGCGAGCGAACAGAAAGCAAAAAAAAAAAAAAAAACAAAAAAATGAGAATATAACTGTGCATCCGCAGAGGCGCAGTCACTGACATCTACAACTTTGTAGTGTTTGTTGCAATGCAGGACAATACGCAGCAAATATTACAGCAACAACAAAGCAAGCGAGAATGCACTTGGACTAGAGTAGTCGACGTGACGCTACCCTCTAGCTATGATTGTTTCTACTATTGTGAAAGGCTGAATATATAAAAAATATATATATTTATGCAAATATAAATAAATATTACTACAAATATAAATATTCTCTATGCATGAAAGTAGCAAAATAAACAGTTTACAGTTAAATTTTTATATCTAACAACTGTTGATAATATGCCGACTTTTGCCTGCCCGCTCACAGGGTATCAAAGAAAAAGACAATATAAAGTAAAAGCAATGTCGACAGCAGACAAAGGTCGCATGTGCGAAAATGAAATACCCCCGCCCTGCTTCCGCCACGCCCCTCTACGACAATGCAGAGAGGCTTTAACAAGGGCCTGCGCCAACTTTCAATTAGTGCTGCAAACTAAATTAAGCAATAACTGTTTTTTTTTTTTTGTTCTCCTTTTGCCTTTTCGTCTTCCACCGTTCGACAGGCTTTGCCCACTGCACGACGATTTTATGTCTTCGACTTTGCCAAGGCAACGGCATAAATAACAATAGGCAAATGCCATTGCAGCCGCCATTCGAATTGCAAATTCCAATAGAAGTAGTAAAACAAAAGCAAAGCAACAACAAAAACTAACTTGAAATCGAAGAATGAATTTTTTTTTAAAATGTGCTACATGAGAACGAAACTCAAATGCTCTGCAAATGTGTTGAGTAAAGGGCTGGGCATTTGTAATTATCTTTAATTTTAAATGATAGTACATTGAAGTAGATGGAAAAAGAATATTAAAAAATAAAATTAAAAAAAATTTAATTTATAAATAAAAATATAGAATTATAAAATAAATAAATAAATAAATAAATAAAATATATAAAATAAAAATAAAAAAATAAGTCTTGTTACATACAATATATATTTTTATTTTGAAAAAAAAATACACTTGTTATATAATAAAAATATAAAATATTATATTATTATATAAATAATATATACAAATTTTTTGTATAATAAATAAATAAAAAAATATATACATACATATATGCAAATACTGAACTGTGTAAAAAATATTCAAATATTAAATATATGTATAATAATAATATACAAAATATATTTCTGAAAGTTTTTATAACAAAAGAAAATAGACATAGATTTCACTTACCTCTGGATCTAGAATTCAACACTTAATATAAACATTATAAAAAAATAAAAAAAAAAAAAAATGATATCAATTTTTTTTTTATTATTTTTATATTGTTTCAAAATTTAATTGGTAAAGTAGCTTAAAAATACATAATTAAAATTATCTCTGCCTTTATCGATAGAAACTCTAACCAAGTTCAACTAACTAAGTTTTCACTGTCGCTGCCCCAACAGTTACCACAAAGTCACAATGCCCAGCCAGCAGTGGGGCACTAACTGGGCATAGATGAATGGACGCACGGCTGACTGAGTGGATGGATGTGCTGGGACAAGGCAATGTCGCCAGCATCGTCGCCTCTATTGTTAAATGCATGAAAAATAGCCAACACGGCCGCTCATCAGACGCCACCTGCAAGCAGGTGTCTATCTACCTGTGTGTGTGTGTGTGTGAGTCTTTGTGTGTGTGCTTCAGGTGCGTCAGGTGCATAACTCATGCGCTACGTAGCGTCGGCGATTTATGGCCAGTGGCTGCAAATGAACAAAGCGGCCAACTCTTTTGACAAATTGCATTGCCGCCTGTTAATTGAATTATGAGCACGAGAGGCGCATGGAAATGGGAAATGGAAAGTGGGAAATGGGAAATGGGAAAGTGGGAAATGGGCACAAGGATTCAGTATGACAATGGCATGACGAGAGCAAGGCAACGAGGACAAGGACAACGATATGATTAAGACGTTTGTGGCCAAAATGCAACGCGTTTTAATTAGCTGCCCAGCCAACTGCGGCCAATAGCAGCCTTGGACAACAACTTCAGCCAACTCGTCCAGCTGGCCAACACTTGGCGCTAATGAATTAATTAGCTGTAATGCGCATCTAAACCATCAATGGCCAACGGCTGCTCGCGCCGCCGACGAATGTCCAAATCAATTTGTCGCCCAGGTGCGCGCACAGGTGCTTAACATGCCGATTTGCGTTCAATTAGGCATTGCCACTTGACCGACTTCGCTCTCATGACGCATCGCTGGCCGTAATGCCCTCGCCCCCACGGCGGTGCCCTCCCTGGTGCAATGGCGTCCAGATGAATTGCATTTCGCTTGCAACAATGAAAGCAGCGAGTGAGAGCAGCGAGAGCAGAGAGTGAGAACAATGAGACCAGCGAGTAAGAATAACGAGAGTAGCAAGTGAAAGTAGCGAGAGCAACGAGAGCAACGAGAGCAGTGGTTAAGAGCAACGATAGCAGCGAGTGAGAGTAACGGGAGCAACAAGTGAGAGCAGAAAGAACAGCGAGGGAGAGCAGCGAAAACAGCGAAAGCAGCGAGTAGCAATAACAAGAGAAATCCAAAGCAAAGAGAAGAGCCAAGCAGAGAAGAGAAGAGAGAAACAATGAGTAGCTAGGATTAGTGAGTGTCAGGGAGAGCAGCGAGTAACGAGCGACAATGAAGGCCAACGAGTAGCAGCGACGAGATGCAAAGCCAACAGCAAAGAGCAACAACTTACGGCACTGAGAGCCAGCGATTAGCATAATCAAGTAGCTAGAACGAATAGCAAATGAGTGTAAAGAGTAGCACTCAAGACGAACGAGTAGTAGCAACGAGTAGCAATAGCTAAATGAGCAAGTAATGCAATCTAATAGCAAAAATGAGTAACTCCAAATGAAAACAGCGAGTAGTTAGAATTACGATTACACCACAGCAACGAGTGACTATAGGGCACTGCAGGCACTAACAACTGTAATCGAAAGCAACGAATAATATCAGTTAGTAGTACCCACAGTCAGTAGTAACAAGTGGAGAGAATATATATATAATTTAGAATTGCAAAGTATATAGTTATATTCAAAATTATTTAAATTGATATATTTGTAATTTGTAGCTACAGCCTTAAATTCCAATAGCCAACATCTGAAATGGCTTTAAGCAAAAATCTCAAACTCTCTATTGTTTAACGCAAATTAAAGATTTAAGATACGCCTACAATTTCGACCTGTTTAATCGACCGCAGGATCTACGCAACGCGACCGGTGCAGATGCTGCATCAGCAAAATTATCTCCAATTGCATTGAACCACAACGGCGAATCGGAAGCAAGCCAACTAGGCTCCATTTACCTACACCCACCTCTACCACTACCTCTGCCCCTGCCCCTATCCCTGCTCTACCCCCAACCCTACCCTACCAGAACCCTTACCCTTACCACCTCTCTTTCATCTATTCCCAGTAACATAATTAGGATTATCCTGTTGCATTGTTATGGCTCACTTAACAGGCAAGAGAGAGAGAGAGAGAGAGAGAGAGAGAGATAGTGAGAGAGCAAGAGAGCGAGAGAGCGAGGGCAATGCATGTATATCGTATTGTCAACGAGAGCAATTACTAAAATTATTTGTGCTGTCGCTGCTGGCGTCGCAGCCAACGTCACTGCCACTGCATAGCATGCAATTACCTCCACTCACTTACCGCCACCAACCCCCCCCCCCCACCCCCCTTCTTCCCATCATCTGCCATCAAAATTTTAATCACTGATGTTCTATGCTATTCTGATTAATTGATTTAAGCCGCAAGACGGTGCCGCGCAAAATCCACAATTATTTTATACACATACTCAAGAAGTAACTGCGAAAATGTCTTCAAGCTCACACACACACACACACACACACATCAGCACATGCACACAAAATCGCGCACATTATTAAGGCATTTTATGTGCTGTTGCGCTTGGAGTGACGGCTGGGAGAAGGGGCGGGCCGTTGGGGTTGCGGGGGAGTCGCATATTGAGTGTAAACCTATTAGAGAAATTACCAACGAAATGAACCGAAGCCCATGAACCTGGCCGAAAGGCCAATCTGCAGGTCAATTCAATTACTAACGTTCGCCATTGACCAAGGCCGAGGGCAGACACAATAATTTTGGAAAAAAAAATATAGAGAGAAATATAGAGAGAAAATATAAAGTTATATATTGAGAGTAGAGTCAGCTGAAGTTTGTTGTGCCTTAACGGAAACAGTTTTTAGATTTTTTTTTTTTTGATTAGTTTGTTTTCTTTTTTTCATTCATTTTAAGATATATATATATATATATATATATATATATATATATATATATATTATTTTTTTTTTTTTTTTTTCAATTTTTATTACCAGTTTTTTTTTTTTTAGTTTTCTTTTTTTTTAAGAATTTGTTATTTAACTTTGTTTAATTTAATATTATTTTATTTAATAGTTTTTTTTATAATTTTTTTTTACTGGGTCATTTTTTTTTTGTTTTTTTTTTTTTTTTTCACATATTTCAAAAATTTGTATTACCAGTTTTTTTAGGTTGTTTTTGTTTTTAAGAATTTGTTATTAAATTTTGTTTAATTTAATATTTTTATATCATTATTATTTATTCTAGATTTTGTTTCTTTATTTTTTATTTTAGATTTATTCTAAATAAATTCTAAAATAATTATATATTAACAATTTTATAAAGTTTTCAATTGATTTAGTCATTAAAAAAAGAAAAAAAAATCAAATTTCTTATGCAATATTTCATTCAAATGGGACTTCATATTTTTATAATAATATAATAATAATAAAAAAAAATATAATAATTTATTTTATTTGATTTTATTATATTCTTGTTACTGCTCGCGCAACCCTCGCGCTGCTTATAGCTTTCTGAGCTGTAATTTAAGGCACATATACTTTTGGCTGTAAATATTTAATGCATTCGCCCGATCATTTTCAAAAAAAAAAAGAATGAGAAGAAAAGCGAAGCGTAGAAAATGTGGGCGAACGGCATTTGTGGGCCACGCCCACAGCGAACACGACTGGCATGAAAATAAAGCCTGACCTTGTTATTATTGTTATTAAATTTTACTGCCCATAACTGTTGCCGGCAAGACAAATTAGTGGAGGGCGTCGGCAAAAGCTAGGCATGGAGGGGTGGGGGGGTTAGCTGGGCGCTAGTGGACCACTAGCCAAACCATGTGTGTGTGTGTGCGTATGTGTGTGTGTGTGTGTGTGTGTGGGCTCTTTTACGCACAGCGTTTTAATGTTCTGTTTGTGTGCTCATCAATATTTATTGGGGTTCCAGTACGTGAGCCGCACACAATAAGCATCTTGGCCAGCGGCTGCAAAACGTTTTTTTTTTGTGCAAATATTTTGTTGCTTTCGTTTCTATTTCTCTGTTATTGTTCGCAACGAACTAAACAATATAAATATATATACATATATACATATATATCTATATATGAGTCTATGCACAGCCTTACCACACCACGCCCCCTCGCTCTCCTCAATTACCGCTAAGTAGCATTAATCACTTACCTGAACTTACCTGTGCCGTCGTCGACCGATTAACGTATAAATAAAGCCAAGTTGCTCGCTTATTAAGTTCAACAACACTTCCCCAAAAAGTAGGCAATACTATTTATTGATATGCCATTATATAACAATGGCAGCAAAACGTAACGAAACAAAGTGGAATGGAACGTTTCGAATCTATTTGCAAAATTTAAGCCGATTTCCATTGAGTGGTGCACGTGGTGCGGGTAAACGCTTCAAGCGGCTTTTGTGCTCATAAATAAATAATGCATTATTATGAATAGGCATATCATAGATGCCATAGACAATAAATGCCCGCCCATAGAAATCGACATCACTATATATATATATATATATATATATGTATATCAATAAATAAGTATGAGTGTTTGACTGCAATTGTTCGGAATGACAAAGTCGCGCATGAAAGCGGCATAGCTTTAAGCACGATTTGGGCTTAATTTAGCGCAAATTTCATTATTTTAAGAGATACAAAAAATTAAAAACAAAGGAAATAATTAGGCTAGCAGTAGAGGTGACCATAAAAATTACATTTTAGTTTGCATTGTAAAAATATAGTTAATTAAAATTCATAATAATGATGAGCACAATGCATTAGACTAATGACATTTTCATAGTCAACTAACCTCATACATATTCACTTAATTTCTTGGTTCTGAAGATGCGATTTCAAGGATCGATCAATGAGAATTGGATTAGTCAAAATCAACTCTTATTTCCTTACGCTTGTCTTTCCCTCTTGACTTCAGGCCTATTCATTCGTCTGCTCCTTCTTCAGTCGGTGTGTCGTATCGTCTGTCAAACTGACCAGACTTTCGTCTATCCGTTTGTCTATCTAGCCTTTCGTCTATCCGTGCTGTGCCTCTCTTTCCATCGTTCTGCCTGTCTGACTTTCCTATTTTCTTTCTTGTCTACTTTCCTTCCATCTGTCTTCCCTTCTAGCAAACTGTCCTCCTATCTGTCCTTCTTTCCACCTGTCTGCCCTTTCCTCTGTCTATGTGTTCTACCTTCTGTCCTTCCTTCTTCTTATCCATTTTCTGCCTATCCAACCGTCTGTTCAGGAGTTAGCCTACTTTTCCTTTCGTCTGTTCTCTTGTCTGTATTTCTGCCTGTTGTCCTTTAGTTTTTGTCTGTTTGTACTTCCGTTTATCCGTCCTCCTTTCCCGTTCTACCTACTGTGTATCTGTCTTATCTGTCCTTTCTTCTGTCCTTCAGCCTGTTCTTCCGTCTGTTCTTCCGTTTCGCCCTTGCTCATTCTTCCTTCTGCCTGTCTATCCTTCCGTCTAAAATTCCTTTTGTTCCTCCTTGCCTGTCCTTCCGTTTATCCATCTCTCCTGATATCCGTTCTTCCTTCTCTCTGTCCTTCCATTTGCTCTTCCATCCATTCACCCGTCTGTCTTCTGTCTGTCTTTTCGTTTAACTTAGCGCTCTTCTTTCTATGTTTCCTTCCGGATTGCCACTTCTCCAGTCTATCCAACCATCAGCCTAGCTCTTCCTCCATTTAACCAAACGTCCATCTAACTCTCCTTCTCTCTCCCTCTGTCTGTCCTCCCTCACAACCTGACCGTCTTTCTGTCTATCTTCCCATCAACATATCAACAACAATGTCAAATAACTCAAAGCCTCACATGATGCCTAATTTCCCTATCGATAACAAAGGCATATCGATAAATATTTGATCAAAAATTCAAATATGTCAATTGTTTCAGTCATCAAATTGAAAATTCCACATAGATCAACGGGAAAAAGCTGCATGGCTATGCAACAATATTGTACAACAACAATATATTTATATATCTAAATAAAGTAAAAAATGTGTATTTAATTCTTAAGCTTACTAAATGCGATTTGCTGACAGATTTTGAAATGATTTGAGCGATTTTTGTGCAGCTGCAGTTGCCACACATGTTTCTTCTTCTTCTTGTTCTTGTTGTTGTTGTTGTTTGGGCTTGAACAGTGGCAACCTGGCAGCTGGTATGCTGCGTGTCCTTGGCTGGCTCTGGCCTAGCCTGTCGTGGCCTGGCCATGGCAGCTTGATTACAAACTAAGCCGTTTAGAGAGCGGTCGTTCGTTCGTTCATTCGTTTGCTTTATACAATCAGCTCGATGCCAAGAGGAAGATGACACAACACACACACACACACACACACATAGTGAACAGGACAGCTAAGGACGGCCGAGGACAGCCGGCAAGGACATCATCGCTCACTGATTGCCAGGCGCTCGAACGAAATAACGAAATAACGAATTATGTGTTTGCATAAATAAATAAGTAGATGCTTGGCGAAATGGAGCTGACTGAGCTGACTGCCTGCCTTCCTGACAGCCTGACTGTCTTCCTGCCTGCCTGCCTGCCTGCCTGCCAGACCGGCTGAGTGTCTTCCAATTGAATTGAGAAGATGTTACCTCTACCGCATGCACCGCAGCCGCATTCCGCTAAGCTGGCGCTGGCAGCGCTGTCGTTGCCAGCATTGTCGCGATGTGTTGTGAAAAATTCGCTCGCTTTATTATAAACAAATAGCTGAGATGCCGCAATGCATAGTACCCATAAACCCCTCCAAACAACCAGCTACCCCCTTACCCAGCTACCCCCTACCCAGCTACCCCCAAGCCAGCTACCCCCTTACCCAGCTACTCCCAACCCAGCTACCCCCAACCCAGCTACCCCCAACCCAGCTACTCCCAACCCAGCTACCCCCTTACCCAGCTACCCCCCAACCCAGCTACCCCCTGCCCAGCTACCCCTTCTCTCGCTCTCGCTCTCTCTCTCTCTTTCCGTCTCTCTCTCTCTGTTCCCCAGTTTCGATCGCTCTGACAATGACACGCTCGCCATTATGTGGCAAGCAGGAGGCGCATCTATGCGCCAGTCAACGGATGTGCACAGTCAGGACGCACGCCACCCGCAGGACGCGGCCTGCTGCTCGATGGCTCGATGGCTCCATGGCTCTCTATGGCTGATGCAGCCAGCGAAATATTGTCGCTTGCAATAAATGCCAAGCATCCGCTGCGCCAGCGACAAGGACGCCAACGACGACCGCCATTATGGCGCTGGCGCCATTTTGTTTTGCTGCAAACCGAATTCACAGCCTCGCCCCGGTCTAACCACCCCCCCCATCCACCCCCACTTACCATGCGCTCACAATCCAAATAACGCGAATGCGATAAATAATGCAGCTTGGCAATTGGCGTTGCCTCGGCCCCATGCCACGTGCCACCCACTCCTCATGCCACTGCCTCTGTTTTTTATGCCTTTCGGATGGTTGGTTGGTCGTGGCGCGTTCCGCTTTAAGCCACGCCGTGCCGCATCGCATCCGACTGCACTTTAAAGGTGCAACGCGCGGATGTGGCATGTCGCTTATCAGTTTATGCGACGCTGATTTTGCGCTCACTTCATTTCGATACACTCACAAATCTGAGTGTTATGTGAATTACATTACAGTGTCGCTCGTTTGATTGGTTACATTTGCCTGGTTACATGCACTATGCACTATCCTGCATGGGTAAGTAGAAATAAAATCTCTTTCTATGCTAAAGCCAAGAGACCTTTCCATGCGATTCCTCTAAGCAAAGAGCAAGAGATCGTTCTAGTCAATTCCGATGATCATTCAGTCTCTCTCTCTCTCTCGTTCACTCTTACTCTAAGGTTTCTCACTCTCTCTTTGCTTCATTTTCTCTTTCACTTTTCCTCTTGCTCTCTACCTGTCTGTATCTCAATTCTCTCATTATATCATCATCTCTCTTCATCTCCCTTCATCCCTCTTCATATTACCCCATTTCTCTTTATCTGTCTTCATTTCTCTTCATCTCCCTTCATCCCTCCCCATCTCTTCCCATCTATCTTCATATCCTTCATTTACATTTACTTCCTTCTTCTTCTTCTCCTTCTCCTTCTCCTTCTCCTTCTCCTTCTTCTTCTCCTCATTCTCATTCGCATTCTCATTCTCCTTCTTCTTCTTCTTCTTCTTCTTCTTCTTCTTCTCCTTCTCCTCATTCTCATTCTCATTCTCATTCTCCTACTCCTTCTCCTTCTCCTTCTCCTTCTCCTTCTCCTTCTCCTTCTCCTTCTCCTTCTCCTACTCCTTCTCTTTCTCTTTCTCTTTCTCCTTCTCCTTCTCCTTCTCCTTCTCCTTCTCCTTCTCCTTCTCTTTCTCCTTCTCCATTTCTTTTTCCTTCTTCTCTTTGACCTTCTCCTTCTCCTTCTCCTTCTCCTTCTCCTTCTCCTTCTCTTTCTCCTTCTCCATTTCTTTTTCCTTCTTCTCTTTGACCTTCTCCTTCTCATTTTCATATTTATTTCCCTCCTCTTTCCTTTTTTCTTCTCCTTCTTCTTACTTTAATCTTCTTTGTCTTATCGCCTCTTCTTCACATTCTCTTTCTCCTTCTACTTTTTCTTCTTTCATTCTCACTTTCGCCTTATAATTCTTATTCTCTTCCTCACTCTCTCTTTCTCACATTCTCTTTCTGTGTTTTTATACATGATGTTCCCTTTCATCTTTCTCTATCTCTTTTTGTTTTCCTTCTCTCTCTCTCTCATCTCTCACTCTCATCTTCACTTGTTTCACTTTTCAATTCAAATAAATCATAATAACCTTATCCCTTGCTTACTCGCTTCCTCCCTCTCCTTTTCCCACTCCATTCATAGCACAACATCACGTATACGCCCCAGCCGCACTCTACAGCTCCCCACCCCGCCATGGGATATGATGTAAGTGGAGTAAGTGCAATGAAGTGTTTTAGCTTTAAAGTTGTTGCTCGAGCACAAATGATTAAATTGTCCACTTGTGACAATTTGTTATGTATGAACTTACAGCAACACCAGGCAACACCTTTCGCTCCATCCGCACCTGTCCGGTTGCCATCCTCTATCATTCTCTCGCTGCGACCTACAAGCTGCAAGCTGCACAAGCAGCATCCCAGTGAAATGCGTTATTGTCGCATGTTTTGCTTTTTACCTTTGACATTTGCTGTTTAATTAAAACATCAACTGAAGCAGAAACAATGAATAATTCACATCATTATGACGTTGACGATGGCCACACACGGCCCGCATATGAGGTGGGTGTCCATACGTGTGTGTGTGTGTGTGTGTGTGTGTGTGTGTGTATTTGTGGTTTGCCATTAGTTTTTGCAATCACTTGAATTCAACGTCGGCGACTTTTATGCAAATTGCTGCTGAGGTGCCAACGAAAAAAAAAACAAAAAAAAAAAAAGACTCAAAATGCTGTCGAGCTTTTGGATGCGTAAAGCGTATAAACTATATCCGGCGCAAACTGTGCAGCCAAACATGCTGTCCCTTTCGCACGCAAGCATTCGCCTTAAAGGCTTTAAAAGCAATTTATGGCATAGCCAAAAAAAAAAGCTAGAAAAGAGCCAGATATATATATATATAGAAAATATATATATATATATATATGAAATATATATACTAAAATATATAACAAAATAAATTGATATATTTTTGGACATATATACATATATATAATTTTCTTTTTTTTTTTATAATTTAATTTTTTTGTATTTGTTTTTTTTTTTTTTTTTTGGCTGCTTTTGGCCGTGGCGCGTGGCATTTATAGTTTGGCGCGTGCGAATTTAATCAAAAGTCAAAGCGAGCAGGATGCGTCAGGATATGCTCGATGCGTGTGCCTATGCGTGTGTGTGTGTGTGTGTGTGTGTGTGTGCTGACCCACATAAAGGAAAACACCAGCAAATAACTGCGAGCGAACCAACGAGCGACGCGCACAAAAAGACTCATCAAAAACTCATAAATTTGCAATTTTCGACACATGACAAAATAAATTGTAAACAAAGCTGCGCTAAAGCATGAGCAGCAACAACAACAACAACAACAACAACACAAACAACAGCAATAACAAAAGCAACAGCAACAGAATGAATAACAAATATAAAAAACAAAGGCATACAGGGCGTATGAAAAATATAAAAAGATTTTTTTGTTGTTTTTGTTTTTTGTTTTTTTTTTTTGTTTTGCCAAAAGTTCATAATAAAACTGATGGCAGCACTAAAAAGCCAAAGCTAATAAATTGCAGCTGGAACTGGAACTGGAACTGGAACTGGAACTAAAGCCAGCAACTAAGCTAACCGTAACAAAAAAAAAAAATGGATAATTCATTTCAAAATTGTTGATTGAACTAAAGCTGCTAACGGAACTGACAACTGGAACTGGAGCTAGAGCTGGAACTGCAACTGGAACTTGAACCGTAGCTGAAACTAAAGCCAGCAAATAATGCCAGCTAAAGCAAAATAACAAATTTTTTTCAGAATTCATTAAACAAATTTTTGATTGCACGAAAACTGCTGATTGAGCTGCAACTGAACTAGACAACTGGAACTGGAACTGGAACTGGAACTGAAACTAGTCCCATCAAGCACAACATTTCAAAGACTAAAAAAATAGTTCAGCATTCATGCTAAATTCATAATTGAACTAATGAAAAAGTCTCCGATGGAGTTGAAGATTGAAAACTGGGAATGGAATTGAGACATGAGCTGGAACTAGAACTAGGAGGTTGTATCTTTACTGCTATCTCTCCTTCTCTCGTGCATCTCTCTTACTATCTAAGTCTTTCCCTATCTCTAACTCTCACTCTCCTTCTGTCTGCCTTTCTCTCTCTCTCTCTATCGCTCTCTCTCTCTCTCTCTTTCTCATTTTCTCTTTCTCTCTCTCTCTATGGCTCTCTCTCTCTCTATGGCTCTCTCTCTCTCTCTTTCTCTTTTTCTCTTTCTCTCTCTCTCTCTCTCTCTCTCTCTTACTATCCATCTCTCTACTGCTGGTACTTTGTCTGTTTCTCCCTAACTCGCATTCGCTCTCTCTCTCTCTCTCTGTCTCTTTGCGTACCTCTGCTTCGCTCTCTTTCTATCCCTCTTTCTTCCACTATTTCTTTCGCCATCTTTTCCTCTCTCTCTCTCTCTCTCTTTCACTCTCTCTCTCTCTTTCCCTCTCTCCCTCTCTCTTTATCGTTTTCTCTCTCTTTCTTAAACTTGAATTATCCATCTTCAATATCTCTTGCTGATTAGCTTTTTCTCTCTCTCTCTCTCTCTCTCTCTGTCTCCCTCTCTCTTTCTCTCTCTCTTTCTCTCTCTCTCTCTCTCTCTCTCTCTCTCTCTCTCTCTCTCTCTCTCTCTCTCTCTGTCTCTCTATTTGCTTCTTCTTAAGCTTGTAATGTAAACATTTTGTTTTTATCACAAGCTCAGCTCGAATATCAGCTTTCACTTCGCTTGAATCATAGTCAGCTTTACGAGGGATTTTTTCATCTTATTTGTTCTGACTGAGTCACGCCTATAAACATATATACTTATATACATATACATATGAATAAATACATATACTCGATAGCAGCTTATATGCGAATTGTACAGAGTATTTACCCGCATTTTGAGTGAGATTTTTTTTTCTTTCAATCAAATTCAACGTTGCGACGTTCGATTCGACTTTGTTGCTGATAAATCAAAGTACACATTGAAGGAAACCAGTGCTAATGCCTGACTAGAAGATACCCAGTAAAATATTGTATATTGAATTGAATTGATGTCGTTTGCAGCCTAGGATATACTCTGTAAAGAAATTAATAATAATTAACTTGGCACACTCACTAATATGCTCTGCCCACATAATTACAGGGTATCTTTGTCAATTACTATATTGAATGCTATATTGAATTTGTATGAATTTTGCATTCTTGTGGTTTCACTCGGCACACGCTCTTAGTTAATAACATTTAGCCCCATATACATATATGTGTATGTATGTATGTATGTGTGCATATATTGTATGCAAATATTAATATTGTATTTAACCAAATTCAGTTTTACTTTTTTTATTATTATTATTATTATTATCATTAAGCAACAATGAATATCATTTATAAAGTACATATACAATTGCACTATAAATTAGTTACATATATACATCTATATATATATATACGTATACATATGTATGTATGTTTGTGTGTGTGTTTGTTTGCATATATTATCACCCGATATCAATTTGCTCCTCACTCTGTTCCATTGTCGCAATTGGAATGCATTGAATTCTGAATTGAGAACTGTGACCCACGGACGTTGCGTCGTGCGCTTTTTGCTGGCAATTCGAGAACGAGAATGAGAAGTATATAAATTTGCAGTCAACTGCGGCGTCGACGTCGTCAAGCTTATAAGCGTTTTGCAACCGCAAGCACGAAATAACAACAACAACAACAACAACAACAAAGTCAAAAAGCAATAGGAAAAAGTTCAACTAATTAGCGCAAGTGACTTTTGGATCCGTTGCCGTTGCCGTTGCCGTTGCCGTTGCCGTTGCCGTTGCCGTTGCCGTTGACGTCGTTACCTTCAATTGAACGGTGTTGTTATTGTAGCTGTTGAAAAGCATAGAAAAAAAAAAAGGTTGTACTTGTAGCAAAAAAAATAAAAAATAATAATAACGTGAATAAAAGTGGCAATTAACACATTTTTCATAGAGCGTCGCAACCGGTTCAATTTCTAGAATAGCAGCCGAAAAGTGCAAAGCTAGAGAGAGAGAGAGAGAGAGAGAGACAGAGGGAGAGGGAGAGCGAGAGCGAGAGAGACGCAGCGACTGGCAGACGGACAGACTTAACTTACACATAATACATAACTTTATCTGTGCTGCATACAAACATACACACACACACACACACACACACATACACACTCGTATGTATGTACATGCGCGCTTTGTGCTAATCTTTAAATTGAAAGAAATCTCAGTGGCAGCTTCTGACGCGCGCGCGGAGGAGCTAGTGCTATGTGGAATTTATTTTGTTGCCGGCGCTTTTAGTTGGCAGGCGACGTGCGGCGTGAAGAGATCTCAATTATTAAATATTTATAATATATAAAAACAACAACAACAACAAAAAATTATAAATAAAAATAAAAATTACATATACAATATCAAAATAAAAACAAACAACAAAAAAAAAAAAAAACTTGTTGCAATTAATGAAAGTTATAAATACTCGTATGCACTCTCGCTCTCTCTCTCTCTCACCACTCTCTCTGTGTGCATGCAAAGAAGGTCGTGCAACAGTGCCAGAGTCAAAGCGTCTTCTAAATACAAATACTATTGCAAATATAACGGCAAATGTAGTGCTGAACGTGCGATAAGGTAACACTTCATCACACACACACACGCACACAACAAACAGGAACAGTCACACACTCCCACACACATACACAAGGGCATCGGCGATAAGCACCGTTACTTATCAACTTTGATATCACACTCTCGCACTTTGCTTGCTCTGCTCTCTGCCTCTCTCGGTTGTTGGTGCGACGTTACTCTCACGCGTAACTGTTCATTGGGCAACAGAAGCGTACGCACAGTTAGAGCACAGATGTTGCCGTCGTTCAAGTGTCCCGAGAAATGAAGAAGCAGCAACAACAACAGCACACAGAAAACGAAGAAGCAGCTGAACAAGAACAACAACAACAACAACAATAACAAGAGCGCGCACGAAGCTCGACGCGCAGTTTGCATTGTCGATTATGCAAAGCAACAACAACAACAACAACAAGAAGAAGAACTGCCACACACACACGTGTGCTTACATACACATGTATACAAAATACAATTGCAATATACATATATTTATGCATGTGCAAAGCAATTAAAACAAGTGCTCTAAAACAATAACAAAAGCAATACAACAAAAAAATAAAAATAAATGTATATAAACATACATACGTATATAGGTGCATAAGTAAATGTATCGCGTCGCTGCTTACAAAATCAACGCTTAACTCTAACAACAACAACAAACTTTACAACACCTACACATACACACACACACACACACACACACACACATAGACGCGCGCTAAACGGAATCACAATGGCCAGAGATAGGCTGCCAGAGCTTTTGCAGGTGAGTCGTTGTGTAAATTGTGTGTGTTTTTTTTTTTTCAAGTTATTAGCGCCAATGTTTTTCCGATTCTTTTTTTTTTTTGTGCGAGCGCAACTACAGTGTGCCAAAATGCAAAATAATAATAGCAAAAAAAAAAATTAATAAAAAAAATTTTGCTTAAGTGCTTCATAAATAACATCCTGTGGCGCCCATTGTTAGGCAATGCCAAAGAGTTCAAAATAAATAAATAAAAATACATTTTTTTTTTTAAATATATGTTTATAATTAGTTTCGATTTACGATTCGTCAAGCTGCTTTTTGTAATAGATTTTAAAATTGTTTTTTTTTTTTTTAATATTTTTTTTTTTGCCGGCATTGCCAAACCCTACGCCACATTCCGCAGCCGGCATTAGCACTATCTTGTCATGGACAGTGTTTGGGGTGGGGGAGGTGTTGCTGGCGCTCTGCGTGTTGTCATTGTTAAGCTCGAGCCGTTTTTTTTTTTATCAGATTGCCAAAGAGATAAGAGCGATAAAGTAGCCCTCATGTGAGGGCCATCCCCCCAGACCATTCCCCTCCTCATCGCACATACAACTATACCAATTTCCAATTTGCTGGCCACATTTTTTTTTCCTTTATTATGCACAACGCTGCCAGATTGTGCATTTCGCGCCCAGCGTGCCCAGCCCCTTATCGCACGAGAGAGCAGCGCAGATCGTTAGCGACAAAAGAAAAAAAAAACGAACAAGAAGAAGACGATGAAGCAGAAAACACATCTAATTTAAGCACGAAGTTTTAGTTAGAGTCGCGTCGGCAGCGCTGCAGCAGCGATGCTCGAAAATCAATTTTGTTTTTGTTTTCATTTCTATCGATCGCGAGCTGTGCTAACTGTTTGAGCATTTCACGTTAACTATTTTTCAGCGCTCACTGAGCGCCAACTCAACGTCTTCCTCATCGAACGGATCACTGTTGCTTAGCGCCTACAACGCCACCACCGAATCCTTAACCAGCAGCAGCAACAACAACAACAGCGGCAGCAATAACAGCGGAGTAGACAACAACAAGGAACGCAGCAAAATGTCGCAGCAGGGAACAGATGTGGATGCCATTCTGAATCCAGTAAGTATGTGTGTGTGTGCGAGTGGAACCTGTGAGCGTATTGAAACTAGAGCGGATCGCCTTATGATTGTTGTGTCTCGTAAGTTTGTTTGGGGATATGTTTGTGTATATGTGTGTGTGCGAGTGGAACATGTGAGCGTCTAGAAATATTGAGCGGATCGCCTTATGCTTGTTATGTCCCGTAAGTATGTGTGTGCGAGTGGAACCTGTGAGCGTATTGAAAGTTTCAATACGCTCAATTTGAAACTAAAGCGAAGCGCCTAATGCGTATTGTGTCCCGTAAGCGTGTGTGTGTGTGTGTATGCGAGTGGAACCTGTGAGCATATTGAAACTAGAGAGAAGCACGTATTGTGCGTATCGCATAACGTAAGGCAATTATTATGTTGCGCGAATTATGAATGAAATTCACATAAAATGCAAATTAAACATATGCAAAATAATAAATAAACAATCTTAGATAAGATTACCATGAGATAAGTGTAGAGCGTCTCTCTCTCTCTCTCTCGCTTTCTTTGGCATTTTATTTGTGTGTGGCTCATGCTGGCATGTCTAACACTTAATTGATTGTGTTACAAATTTATAAGTGGAACCTGAGCTGTGTGCGTTTTGTAAGGCGGCACGCTGTCATCGCTTACCAGGCCAATTCTTATTGGATTCTAACTTATCGTACAATTGTTGATGGCCATGCGAAATGAATCAGCGAATGAGCACGAAATGAATTACTCAATCGAACCGCGTGATAAGCCAAATGCTGGCTTATAGCCAAACAGCGTCTAATTAATAAAATACATATATATATATATATATATATATATATATATATATATATATATATTTTTTTTTTTTTTTTTTTTGTATAATAACAAAACAAAATGTATGTTTGTATAGAGTATATGTTTATGCCATATGTAAGCCCCAATTGAGAGTTTATTATTCTATTGCTATGTGTAATATGTATCTTAAATGGTTTAATGATGTTTTGTATTATGGGATCTTAAATAATTGAAAATTTATATACAAATAATTCAAATTAGACGTTATGTTGAAAATTCTTTGATAATTGTATATAAATAATTACTCTTATTGCTTATTCCCATCAAATTTCAATTTCTTACATTTTTCTGAAGGCGATCATATTATGTATATACGCAAATTTAGGTCCCCAAACAAACTTTTATGACAAAACTTACCATCTACCGGGTATAACGACTATCCCATGCGCGTCGTTATAAACGGATTCCAGTGTATTATATATAATACATACTTTTCAAGATCTTAACTAAGCATTATTTTGAAGAATCTTAAACAATTGTGTATATAAATAATTACTGTTAAGCTATATTCGCATGACGTTTCATAGGCAACTTGAGATATATTATATACATAATATAATCTTTATTCATTATTGTTGTGTAACCTAAAACAATAAACAATTCTATATAAATAATCATTGTTAAGAAAATATTTACATCAAGTTTCCATTTCTTTCACTCTTACTCAAAAAAAGTTTAAGATAATATTATTATATATCATATATTTCTTAAGAGATTTAATGAACTATAATACTGCAGAATCTTTAACAATTATCTATAAATGGTCTGTTGGACTCTATATGCCTAACAAGTTTCAATTTCTTAGGCAATTAAACATACATATATATTAATAGGTTTCAATTTCTTCAACGCTTAAAACTGAAATCGTGAAATTGAATATTGTAAACGTAAACGAGAATTGCAATGCATTCCGATTTGTCAATTGTCATAATTATTAAGCCCAGTTGGTTGAATGTCTTCGTTTAATTGAGCTAATTAATTTCTAAATCGATTATTGATGCGCTTTACTTTGCGGTTCACTGTTTCTCTCTTTGTCTCTCCCTCTCTCTCTCTCTTTTTCTGTGTGTTCGTATGTGTGTGTTAGCATTTAATATATCTATATATATAATTGTATATTCACTCTAGTTAAATATAATTTAAATATATATACAGTAGAATCCGCTTATAGCGTTCGTCCGGTTATTACGGCGAAGATCTACAAACTTTCAAAGTTATATGGCGTCTTCCGGTTATAACGATGATACCGTTATAACCGACTTCTACTGTAGATAACTATATATTGTATTTATATAAGATCAATAACACTTTTTGCAGTATTCGGAAATACGTTATCAATTATCGCAAATCGTGACCAATCTAGATGCCATGGAACGCATGTCCCAGACCATACATTTGCGCACCTTCAGCGGTAGGTACAGTGAACACACCGTAATGTAGACAATAGAAGCTAACCATATGCATACATATCTCCATATATATATATATATATATATATATATATATATATATATATATATATATATACAGAGAACGAAATGGATGAGCTGCACAACAAGAATCTGCGACTGGGCAATCATCTGATGAGCCGTTTCAGGGAATTTAAAACGAATCTGCCGCCCGAGACAGACTACTGCCTAGAGGCGCGCATGAAGCGCACCCTGTTCTATGGCCTATATCAGACATTCATCAATCTGTGGCAGAAGAACGAACAGTTTCTGCAGAACTATGAGACGAAGGTTAAGAAAAATCTGCGTATGCACTCCAAGATCAGTAAGTGAATCGGAATCGAGTCGATTGCAATTGAAATTAATTCCACACTCTGTTTAGTCAATGCGGAGGCCAGTGAGCAGGAGATTGAGCTGCTGATCGAGAACAAGACAACGAAGCTCTTTGTGGACAATGTGAGTGCGAAGATGATAATCAAATAAAATATTTCAAAAATAATTCATTTTAGATACTGCAAGAGACTGATAAGGAACGGCAGACGCTGCGCGATCTGATGGATCGTTTTAATGAGCTGCGCAAGCTGGAGAAATCTATTGAGGATGTCCATGCGCTCTTCATGCGCATCCAAACGCTCGTCATGGAGCAGAGCGAGACGATACAGCGTGTGGAGTTCCATGCGAATCAGGCGACTCTATATACTGAGAAGGGCGGCACTGAGCTGGACAAGGCCAACGAATATCGGGAGAAGGCGCGCAAGGTACTGAAATAGATATAATTGATGCAATTGAAATAAATAACTTACCTAAATATTTTGTCAAATTTGCATTTCTTTTGCAGAAAAAAATAATGCTCATTGCCATACTCGTTGCAGTTGTGTTAGTTTTAATATTTATCGGTATTTATTTGTGATGCACACAAGCGCAAAACTATATATATATATAATACTTTTTTTTTCATATTGTTAGGACAAATAAATTAAATTTTGCTAAGCTGGTTTTATTTAAATTCTGGACATTCAAATGCTAAACTCACCACACTTAAACTGCGCGCGTATACAGGGCTGCATTTGCTGTCAGTATGAATGTCTTTAAGCGAAGTGACATATTTATTGTCAGCTGATTTTTGTTTATAAATAATGAACATTTGCTTAATATGTTTTGGCATATGTAAAATCATTATTAATTAAAACCAAAAATAAGCAGGCAATAAATAAAAGTGAAACTTGTTGCATATATTTTGCATATTTACAAAAATGACAGTTTAATGATATTTTTACGCTGCGAGGGCTGTTAAACGTTACCGTGTGCTGTTAAACGCAATCATCTGTTCCGTTATGAGATTCGATATTTTGAAAACGCGCTGCAGAGAAGTTTTTTTATATCAACGATATCTTGTGTTGAAAGTAAGTAATACAACTAAAATGTGGTATCATTTCAATTATATATACTTTTAGTTTTTATGTGTATAAATTGTTTGTTCAATAATTCATTTTGAATTAAAATTTAAATTGCTATAAAATCTATTAGGCATTGCGTTACATATGTTTAATACGTTAAACTGTCTAGCAAGCGAAGTAGTGTTGGCAGACAAGTGCAATATTTAATGTGTCATTTTGCAAAAATTTCGCAAATATGGATAACAACAACAATCACATTTAATTGCACAGGAAATTCATAATTTGAGCTAATTGAATCAGTAATGTGTATGCATAAATCTGTAACGTAAACGCAGATTGAGTAACGTTATCTGCAAAACTAACATGACTCTGTTATTGATATGTTAACGGTCCAAATAGTCATTTAACATAACAGAATACTCTGCTAACAAAAATGCAAAACAATGAAGATAAATAAAACACGAAAACGACAACAAAACATACGCAAATTAATTAATTAACGCATATTGGGGGTAAGTGGAGTAGTGAATGTGCATGCAACAACGACGTAAGCCAACCCCAAACAACGAAACACAAACAAACTTCTATTGACCCATTAGCGAGCGCCATTTTTTCGCTAGCGTCGCACAAAGTTTGCGATTAATCTGTGAATCTGGCGATGCTCTATGCGATGCGCAGAGTCAGCGATTACAGCATTATAATAATATAAATTGCAATTATTATTACCATTTTGTTGTAGCCTGTGTGGATTAGCCGTGTGGCCGGGCCGCAATGGAAGACAACAACGGCAGCATGTGTAAAAGTGTGAAATTTGCGGCCACAGATTCGGCCGCCGTTGTCAATGAGCCCAACAATGGTGGCAAGGGTGTGCACTTCAAGCTGGCCACCCAGCCAATCGTTGCGGCCGAGCCCGAGGAGCTACTCGGCTCTGTGACGACACAGAATTGTCCGGGCACGCGAGCAAGTGCGCGCGTCATCCAGAAGATGAAGTTAGATTTGACACGTCCAATGACACCGCCGCCGGTGGAGCGTGAGCACAGCAAGAAGGAGGAGAAGCCCGCCCAGAAGACGCCATCACAGCTGCGTGCGGCAAGCAAAACGACCTGGACTAATGTGGAGCGCAATTGTTTCTTTGATGCATTGAATGAGTTTGGCAAGGATTTCGAGGCGGTGGCCAATTGCATCAATGCCAAGCTGAAGCGTCGCAACTCCAGCAGTGACTACAGCTTCAAGACCAAAGATCAGGTGCGCCAACATTACTATCAGACATATCACAAGATTGGCAAATATGTGCGCTATACGGATGGTAAGTTCCAGACCATATTAACTATATCCATCAGTGGCCTTCACTTATTTGCATTCTTCCCTCCAACAATAGAGCTCAAGAAGCCCGCCCAGGAGCTATACACGCTGATCAACTATGGCGAGATGCGGCGCAAGCTGCAGTTTCTCACGGAGAAGCATTTCATGAAGCTGAAGCAGCTCATCTACCAGGGTCACATCACGGTGCGCAGCAAGGGCAAAAATATACGCATCAAGACGCCCTCCTGCAAGGCGCTGCGACGCCTCAATCAGCTGGACGGTGAGACTTTCACTGAGATCAATTGCTAATCCATATAAAAAATCAACTCTTCTCATTTCTCCTCGCACAGATACGCTGGAGGACATACGTCTGCCCAGCAAGATCGAGGTGCTGGTCAATCCGGCGAATATGGAGGCCTTTGGTCGTGTCCAGTCGCTGGCGCAGAATCCACGAGGACGCGCGATTGTGCCGCTGCACAAGAAACTCATCACGTTCATCAAGACGTTTCAGTACAAATGGCGCAGTGTGGACGCCCGGCTGGCAGAGGAGCAGGTGGCCGCCACCGCTGCCGGCACCAGCACGAGCACCAGCACCAGCACTAGCGCCAGTGCAGAGCCGGCTGAGACGTATACGGAGCCGACCATTTGCTTTCTGCCCAAGCCGGGTGTGCCCATACATCGTCCTTTGCTCAGCATTACGGCGTACTTGAGCAGCGTCAACATCTGCCTGGGCGCCTACGAGGAGCGTCTGGGTGTCAAAGTGCGCAGCGAGACGCTGGACAGCACCGCAGCGGCGGCTGCGGCAAGCGCCAAACGAGCACGCACCGAGAGTGGCTCAGAGAAACGTTCGCCGGAGACAAAGAAGCTGAAGGCGTTGTCCAGTCCGGCGCACGACAAGTCGTCATCGATGGATGAGCTGGCCGAGGCGAACCCTGTGAAGCTGGAGAGCAGCAGCGGCGACGAGCTGAGCGAGGAGATCAACGAGCTGCTGACCTCCACGAATGCTGGTGAGACAGTTGAGATCGTTGCTCCGCCGCCACCAGCGCCGCCCGCACCAACACCAGCACCAGCTCCACCACAACCACGTGCCAAACGCAGCGATGGTCTTGGTGCTGGCGGCGGCAAAGCCGCCAAAGCGGCAGCTGCAGCGCGCAATTTCAAGCCGCTGCTCAGTGACGATGTGATCAAGCGCATACGACGTGGCTGGACGATAGCGAATTCGGCGGACATCACTATTGGGGATCTGTATGTGGTGCTGGGCCAGGACTCCAAGCTGGAGCTCGAGTATTATTGGTGTGAGCCGAATGAGCAGGGCACACCGAGTGGTGCCTCCACAGGCGTAAGCACGTCGGCGTCCTCCTCCTCCTCCTCTGCCAACTCCTCCTCATCCAACACCAACACCAACACCACCACTACCACTACCAGCACCTCCTCATCATCGTCTTCCACATCGCTGCCCTACAATGCCAACGACTGTGATAGCGTGGAGCGCGTGAAAGCGATTAGCACGGCGACGGTTAGCAACAAGCTGAAGCATCTGCTGCTCGTGGCCAATCTCAGTGAGCGTGTGCGCAAGCGTCAGTGCAGCTGTGGCCATAGCTGTGATCGCAAACGCGATCTCATCACCAAGGCACGTTTTCTAAGCAATCTAAGTGGCTCGGGCGCTGGCGGTGTAGCGGGCATAGCTGCGGCCGGCACCAGCACCAGCTCCGGTGATGGCAATGAGATTGTCTTTCGCACGCCCACATTGCCAGTGCGTCGGCCCATGGTCAACATCATTGATCCAGTGCGTCAGCTGAGCAAGGTGAGTATTCTAGCCATGAGAAGAAGGAAATTAAATAATTTAAATTTGATTTACCTTTTCGCAGCTCACGCGCCAGAAGCTCTCCAGGCAGGTGCTGGTGCAGCGTTGCCTTCTGCCGCCCTCCTCGACCGATCAGCCCTACGATGTGCTCAGTCTGCGTAATCTGCAGAACGGCTTGAAGCCCATCGAATGCGTCAGCAGCACCAGCAACAACAGTGAGATTAACGCTGTGCTCTCCAAGCTAAATGCCATTAGCTGCAGCAATGCCAGCCAGCAGATCCAGACGGAGATTGGGGCGCGCAGCAGCAACGCCATGGATAGCAGCAGCAGCAGCAGCAGCAACAGCAGCAGCACCAACAACAACAACAACAATGACTATAATGTCTACAACAATAGTATCGGCGGCAGCGGCTCGGGTGTTAGCGGCCTGGATATGCCAAACTTGGACTTCTGCACAGAGCCAACAACACTACCAGCGACAAGCACCACACTGCCTGAGAATGTGCAGGATGAGAGCACTAGTAAGACGCGTAAATTATATAGATAGATGTTAATAGAGAGCAGAATTTATAGAGTTTAGATTACGCTACGAATAGTCTTTGTGTTTAAGATATCAAAATTTTTCCTAGAATTCCCAACTAGTTATAGCTTAGCAATTGTAGCAAGGCAATCATTGAGCCTGAGCGTGTGCAGTGAGACAAGCAAATTATATAGAATTTATGTGAAAGATGTTAAAAATATTTAAGAGAATTTATAAACAATTAGATAATATGAGGGAATTAAATAGAATACAGAATTTAAAGAGTTTAGATCAGGTTATGAATATTTTACTCTTTTAAGATTTTCAAAGTGAACAGAGAGCAGAATTTAAAGAATTTAATAACAGTCTAACTGAAGTTCAGGATATATGAATATTATTCTAAGATTTTTGCCAGGCTTCAATTCATGTTCAAGCTTTAGTGCACTTTTTAAGATAGCTAATTTATAGCTAGAGAATTATCTATTTTGTAATGCGACGAGAAAGCCACATCAATCGAATAGAATCATTCTCACTCGCTTGCGCTCTGAGCAAGTGATTTCGACTCTTTTCATTTTGTTTATCGTTTAAGCGCCTTAAGTTAAACTATTTCCAAAGATAGCATAGCGAACCTTGACTTTCATAGCAATACATATACACAAAAGACTTTTTGATTTGTAATCGTTCGTTACAATAGTGAACGAACTCTGGACGCAATCGATTGCTCTCTGAGTATTATAGCAATGGAATGGTATATAGATCTTAATTCTAGAGTATTTTATAACTTATATACATTTTTTTTTTTACTATTTATTAAGTTAGTCTTAGACTCAAACTCTAAACGTGGATATTGTGGGCATAGAGTATGGCACCTAGATAGATCTTAACTCCAGAAATTCCAAATTTTGTGAAGAACACGAAACACTATAGAGCTGACTTGTGTGTCTGCTTGGATATTTAATTAATTTGAAAATTTCCAAACGTTTCTCATGTCTCTTAATAGTCTCCACTCTATGATCTAATACTGACTATATATTTCTCTATATTATTTAGCTCAAAATTTCTTCAATGGCAGCGTCAGTCCGATGCATTTGCTGCGCGACTCCACATCCAATGCCCGCTGGCTGGACGATAATATCAATGACTTTTCGCTGACCAGTTTGCTGGGGCATCTGGATGATTTTGATGCGACTCGTGATATACTGGTGAGTGCTTAATACTCAAATAAATAAATAAATCAAATACTATATAGATATATATGTTTGCTTGCAGAATCCCTCGTCTAGCATGTCGGTGATCAGTGAGAGCAGCGTGGATTATCGTCACAAGTTTCAGGAAATTTCGGCATTGCTGCAACAGCAGGAGAAGGATTAACATCATTTGCAATGACCTCAAGGGTCACACACATACACAGAATGTTGTGGTTATTGAATTTTGATTTGTTTTCGTATTATTTATCAGTTAGGGCATAGAATATGCTATTCCAAAACAAAACGAAACGAAACGAAACGAAATGAAAAAAAAAAGAAGAAACTAATTCTCCCATGGATATTATTAATTTTCAATATGTATCTAAACATATATATATATATATACATATACATATGTATATATTTATCTATATTTTTAACTATCCATCAATCTTTATGCCTTGTGATTTTGAATTTGTTTTTTTTTTTTTTTACGTTTAATACTTATCTTAATATTATCTAAGGCTTGGAAACATACACACATACTCGATATTTATTTCATATATATATATATATATATATAAACTATATTATCCTATACCTAAGTATTACAAACACTCACATTGTCTTACGTTCGACCCAAAACGAATGGGTTTCAATTTCATTATTTTTTTTTTATTTTTTTTTTATTTTTTTTGGTTGTAGCTATTAGATTAGCTTAGTTTTTAGAAATTTAGTCGTTGTAAGTTGTATTGTAGTTGTAATACGAAATATGCATAAAAATATAATAAAAATAATTAACAGTTAACCCTGTGTATATACACCCAATGAGCACATATGCATTTTTATTATATTATTTTATAAATTATCTAAAAAAAAAAAAAAAGAAAATGTTGAGCTGAAAATGAACGTAGTAAATAACGTTCTCTTTAACAACCGGCAATACATCCGGCAGCTTACGTCAATATTAATGAATATTAAAAATACCCTTCAAATTATTTGCAGAAATGTTAAAGTTATTGGGTTTTTTTTTTGGGTACATTTCAGGCAGACGTTTTTAGTACATTTTAGGCATACGCTACTGTTAGACATACGTTATTTACACTTTTTTTACATACAGACATATGTATGTATGTAGCTGCAGACATTTCCTGGAAAGAAGATATGTATGTATATGCATATATACATGCATATACATATATACATACATACATACATAAGTACTTTTTTCGCTACTTAAGGGCACACGCATCTGTTATTAGTGTCAATGCAGACAATTTTAAAGCCCTGATAGTTTAGCTACAAGCATTTACTGAATGTCACTATTTGTACGTATGTATATGTAAATATGTATATACATATTTGCATTGATATATATTTACATGTATGCGTGTATGTACATTGTCATATTTCCAGCTAAATCGCTGATACGCTTTGCAATCAACACACAAGATACCGATATATGTATGCATATATGTATGTATGTATGTATGTGCGTGTGTTTGCAATGGGAGTGCAATGAACGAGAGCGCTTTTAAGAAAACGAGAGTGTAAAAACGTTAGAGTGTGAGCAGCATAGCGCTAGCGTGGCAGACGAAGAGAGTGAGGGAGCTGGCGCACGTGTAGAATATAGTACCGATAAGCAACGGCAGTTTGCTAGAGCAAATAGTAATCGCCTGTTCTTCTTGTTCTTACTGTTGTTGTTGCTGTTGTTGTTGGTATTGGCTTCGCTGAGAGCGCGCTGACAAATGCCAATGTCTGCGTCTTAGCTTACCGCTTTAAAGTGTTAATCATTTTTCTGTTTGTTTTTGTTATAGTTCTTTTTTTTTTTTTTGTATTTTTTGTGCTTTGTTCTTATTACTATTATTTTTTTGTTTTGCAGTTTGGGCGTTTCATGATGCGCCAGTCGAGCTTGTCACATTAGTCGATTGCCAGCCGTGCCAGCGATAGTCTCGAGCCCAAGCAGCGACCGCAGCAGCAGCAGCAGCAACAACAACATGGCTAATAACAACAGCGTTAGTTTCTTTAAATTGACCTACTTGATCGGATAGAACTTATATCATATTTATCATTATCATTTTGTACAGCCGCAGCATATCTTGAAATTGAGCCACGAGCAGCGTCAGAGTTTCGTAGAATCGTTTGATTTGGTATTCAGTGACATAGACGGCGTCATCTATAACCTAGAAGGAGAAGTCCCGAATGCCAACCAGGCCTATATGGCCCTGGAACGTGCCGGCAAACGGCTCACGTATGTGACCAACAACAGCATGCGCAGCCTGGATCAGACGGTGCGACGCTTTGCCAAGTCCAATTTGGAAGTGAAGCCAGAACAGATCTGGCATCCGGCACAGACGCTGGTCTACTACCTGCGCAGCATTCAGTTCGATGGGCTCATCTTTATCATGGCCTCACCACATTTCAAGGCGGTGCTGCAGGAGGCTGGCTTCAAGCTGCTTGAGGGCGTAAGTAACTATGGCTACGACCTGGTCAAGTTCTAATCCTAACTGGCATCTGACTTTGCCGTTACAGCCCAATCACTTTATCAAGGAGACCTATGAAGATCTGGCGCGCAACATATTTGACAAGCAGCCCGTGAGCGCCGTGGTCATTGATGTCGACTTCAATCTGACCACATCGAAGCTGCTGCGCGCCCATCTCTACTTGCGTAATCCGGACTGCCTGCTGATCAGCGGCGCCACAGATCGCCTGCTACCGGTGGGCAAGGGTGTGAACATTATTGGCCCCGGCGCCTTTGCCTCCATGCTGGTCGAGGCCAGCGGACGGCAGCTGATTGCGATGGGCAAACCGGGTCGGACGCTGGGCGACATGCTCATCAAGGAGCACAACATCACGGATCCACGGCGTGTGCTCATGATCGGCGATATGCTGGAACAGGATGTGCGTTTTGGCCGCATGTTTGGCTTCCAGACGCTGCTCGTCCTAAGCGGCGGCTGCACGCTCGAACAGATGCTGGCCGAAACGAATCCCGAACTGCTGCCGGACTACTATGCCGATAGCGTGGTGGACCTGGTGCAATTGCTGAACGAGATTACGCCCAAGGCGCATGGCTAAACTTAGGCTAGATAAACGAAGTTAACAATGTATATATATATCGACAGATATATATATCTAATTATATTTAGTTTAAGGGTTAAAGGAAACTTATATAGCAAATTTATTCCTAAGTATTCCTAACTTGTCTATAAACCGATTCCACCTACATTTAGTATATATGTATTATATATATGCTCGATTTTTGATAACATATTGCTATGAATATATACTCTGATTCCTATTAGCTATTGTTTCGACTCGGCAATTATTGAATTCCTTAAGCATTTCTTCTCCTACTTGCCTATAGAACTATTCCGCTATCTTTCAGTATATATTTTATATATTGTATAGATATGTACATATTTGTTAAGATAGTGCATTTAATATATACTCTAAGCATATACATATATATATGTATGTATATTGTTTAATCTATTCACTTCGTTTCGATTTCCGCTAGAACTTGAAATGGGGAATTTGCTTTCCGAAGTAGTTTACACTGCCTCTCAATACCTCTATCTCTCTCTCCCACTCTCTTACTCTCACACTCTCTCTGTCTTTCTTACTGTCCTCTTTTACACTCTCTCACTTACTCTCTCACTCTCTCTCTCTCTCTCTTTCTCTCTTCCTCCCTCTCGCCTATATAAGTTTCTATATAAACTATTGACTTTATTGCATCTACAATTCTAGGGTCTATAACTTATCTAAGTTACAAATGATATATGAAAAGTGTGTAGGTCACTTCCTCCTGCTCTGTACTCCCTTTGTGTCCGCTTGTTGCCTCCTCCTTAACCTCCTCCTCCTCCTCCTCCTCCTCCTCCTCCTCCTCCTCCTCCTCCTCCTCCTCCTCCTCCTCCTCCTCCTCCTCCTGCTTCACTCCTTTATCCACCTAATTCTCCTACTCGTCCTCCTGCTTCTCCTGCTCTGTACTCCCTTCGTATCCAGCTTAGTTGTGCTTGTCGCATAGATCACCCAGGCAATCGCCCACATAGTCCGGCATATTGGCATGACCCTTGGGCAGGCTATCCACGTCCGTCTTGCTGCTGCCGCCGGTGAGCACCAGCAGCGTCTGATAGCCACTGGCACGTGCAAAGCCAATGTCACTGGCCAAACTGTCGCCCACGAAAAGCACTCGATTCGCCGGGATGTGGGCGTGATGCTGATGGAGTAGCTGACGCAGTGCCTCGCCCGGTTTGCCCAGCACCGTTGGCTGACGGCCCGTCGACTGGGCAACAATATCTATGAACGGTCCGGGTCCTAGGGAGAAACACAAACGGAATTAAGCTGACCTAGGCCAACCCTCAGCTAAGACAATACCCACCAATGATGTCACCATTACCGAATGGTATCAGCGCATCGGCAGCGCCGGCCAGGAACAAACAGTGTGGATTCTGCAGCTGGACGTGGGCACGCATCAGCTTGGTCGCCGTCAGATTGAAGTCCACATCGATGATGACCGCATCCACGGGCTCACCGCCAAAGATAGCCTCACGCAGCTCGGCCAGACTCGTGATGACGAAACCCTCACGCTGCGATCCGATCAAAATCGAATTGAATCTTTATCCATAACCCTTGGAGCCTCAACTCACCTCCTGGCTTAGCCGAAAGCCAGCATCGCGTAGCAGCTGCTTGAACGGCGGCGTGGCCAGACAATAGATCAGCCCGTCAAAGCCAATGCCCTTCAGATGATCACAAATGGATTGCGCCGGATGCACAATCTGTTCCTATTGGCCAAGAGCAATAGAATAATTCTCAACTCTGAGCTGAATTCACTTACTCTCTCCACATGCAGCTGCGCCTGCTGGCCAAACTTCTGCAGATGCTCTGTCACGGAGCTGATGCTGTTGTTGGTCACAAAAGTCAGCCGCTTGCCACGACGCTGCAGCTCCGCGAGGGCTTGTGCCGAGCCGGGTATAAAGTCTCGCAGCGTATACCAGACAACACCTGCAAGCAAGTTCAGTCTGTTAGAGCTTCGGAACTGTAGAACTTTAGTTCTTTGGACCCCTAGACCCCTTTAGACTCTTTACCCCAAATGTTATTAGTTTCTTAGAGCTTTAGATTTTTAGATTCTTAAACTGTTGGAATTTTAGTCGTTTGAACCTTTAGATCCCATTAGACATGTAGATTCTTTGACTCGTAGTCCTTTAGACCCTTAACCCCATATTCATTTAGATCCTTCGACTTTTAAATTTTTAACCCCCTAAACCGTTGGAGCTTTAGACCTGTGCACCCTTAAACCTATAGACATTTTGAGCTTCATGCTTTTAGACTTTTAGATCATTAGACACATGAAGTTTTATACCTTTGCCCCTCAGATATTTAGACCATTAGATTTTATTTATATGATTTGACTCTCAGTCCCTTAGACTCTTAAACTCATATGCTTTTAGATCCTTACACTCTAAGATTTGTAAACCCTTAAACTGTAGCAGCTTTAGGCCTGTGGACCTTTACTCCTTTAAACTTTGAGCTTTAGACTTTTAGACCTTTTGATCATTATACCCATTAGCCTATGGACTTTTAGAACTTTGGTCCTTTACACCATTGTAAATCGGATATTTAGCAATAGTGAAAAGGGCCAAAGTTCTAAAAGTCCATAGTTTATACATTCTTCGACTTTTAGTCCTTTATTTCCAGCATTTTTAAACACTTAAACCGTTGAAGTTTAGACCTTTGGACATTTAGGCCCTTAGACATTTGAAATTTCAAACTTTTAGATCGTTAGACCTGTGATCCTTTAGACTTTTACTTTTCAAATATTTAGACCTTTAGAATTTTGTGCATTTAGATCTTGAGCCTTTGCCTGTTGCATTCTAAATCAGCGAATTGTGAGTGAAATGACAGAATGTGGGACTCTATTATAGAGTTGTGTTTATAATTGATTTATAACTAATTTACATATCTATATAGGTCTGTTCAAAAAGAAATGCGAATATATTTTGGATTTCTTTGAGGCTCTATGTTGGTACTTATGGAATGCTCTGTTTGATGTTGACCGCCTAGACGTCTTCTATTTTGGATCTATTGCGTAAAATGTAGCAAAATTTATTGATCTAAAGATCAGTGATATTCTTCCAACCGAAGTGCTAAAAAAAGCCCATGAAAAGTCGAAGCTGCGCTACAATAGAGGAGATGAAGTTGACATCGATCGAGCAGCTTGAAGAATGATCTTTGTTGGGTTGAATGAGATGGGTTTTACTTCAAAGGAGGCAAATTATATATTCTTGAATTTTTGTAAAAATTACTTAATTCGCATTACTTATTGAACAGCCCTCGCATGCTTTGAACAAACCATCGCAATCACAGAAAACGACATCGAATGAATTGAAAAACTTTTCACGTTCCGCTGCGCTGAGCTGCTTCAAGACTTTGGGCTGTCAAAGATAACGAAAGATTTGTGATATTTAGAGACAATTAGATGATTCCAAATAAATCAAGATTCTATATAAATGACGCACGCTACGGCAATTTGGCTTAGCTAAACGCCAAGACGTCACAGCGACTTGACACAGACGACGCAGCATCCCAACTACTTACCGAACTGCAGCTCATTTTACACTCAGGAAAACGAAGAAAAAGGGTTGGGGAAAAAGCGTGTTAAAGTTGAGTGAAAGATTTGTGAGATTATTTTTTGTTTTGCTTTGCTTTTGTTATGCACGAGGCGCGACTTATGCAAAATGGCATTGAAGCGTTGCGTCTTAAAACAGAGCAAAGCTCCAGTTACCCTCGACTATGATGCTCGACGGACCAAAGACAATTGACGTAGTCGGATCAGTTCGGTATAGGGCTGGCCAATGGGGCTTAGCCCCGCTGGCATTTCAATTTAGCTGCCAGCGATTTGATTAGCGCCGATCGCGCTGATCTCGTCGTCTAAAGTGTTGTGCTCGATATGCCTCAATTGTTTGCATCCAGCAAAAAGACGTTGTATATCGTAGATGCTGTTCCAATTGATTTGACACCATGTACATACAGATATGTGAGTATATAATATGATATGATAAATATATATATATATATATACTTATATGTACAGTTGTCTAGTTAGCGCTTGCACTTCCGGTTCTGCTCGCCTACCTGACCTGTAGCACTAGATCGTACGTTATGCAAGATCAACACAGTTCGTACCTAGTGATCTGTATATCATATATGTATATCTATTATTCCTCACTATCTATATTCATATGTACTATATGCATTTTCAATTATGTTCCCCTTTATAGCTAAGCAAGTAATGTTCTTAAGATTAAGGTATTATATTCAACTGATAAACCCGTTGTTCATTTATATTCATATAGAAATAAAACCACATATAAATATAGTACTTGTAATATGTTGCAGAAACGCATTTTTATAACGAGTTTATCAATTAAGAGAATTCCTTAGTACATATGGATATTGATAAAAAAAAAAAAAAAACCTATTCCTTTATATTCCACTCTTCCTGGTTATTTTTTTGTGCCTGATTAAAAAAAAAAAAAATCATAGTTCTTATTTGCGGTCCCTGGATAAAACCATATGTGGTGTTATTTCTATATGTTTTCTTCACAACAAAATCATTTTCCGTTTACTTTTACAAAAGTCAACCTTTTTCTCTCCTCTCTTCCTCTACTTCATTTCTATCCCTCTCTCTTTACCTCACTCTCTCTCTCACTCTCGCTCTCTCTCTCTCTCTCGCTCTCATTCTCTCTCTCTCTCTCACTCTCGTTCTCATTCTCTCTCTCTCTGTATTCCTTTCTTTCTTTCTCTCTCTCTTTCTCTTTCTCTCTCTCTCTCTCTCTGTATTCCTTTCTTTCTTTCTCTCTCTCTCTCTCTCATTCTTCCATCTTTCCTCTTTCTTTCTTTCTATTTAACTCTACCTCCCTACCTCTCTCTCTCTCACTATTTAACTCTCTCTCCCTCACCCTTTCCTTCTTTCTGTCTCCCTCTTACTCTTTTTGACACTTTCTTTCCCCATCTCTCTCTATCTCTACTCTCTCTCTACCTATATATAACTCTCTCTCTCTTTCACACACACTCTCTCTACTTATCTCCCTCTACATTCTAAATTCTGTTTATACTAGTCTAAAAATTGAAAGATTCCTATAATCGTTATAAAAGACATATTTATATAAATACATTTATATATATATATATATATATATATGCATAACAAATACCCTGAAACTCTGAACTAACTCATAATCTTTATATATGCTATCTACATATGTATGTATATCTAAACATATATATTTTATATGAATCCTACCCATTCAATTATAATACATGATAAGTTTCTATAGAATTTCAGTCTCTTCTTAATGTGCTCCACTTAATCGCCCATTTCATAAGAATTTGCAATTATTTATTTCATATTTATTATCATTTATTTCTGTTTGTTTGGTTTATATTTAACATTTGCAAGTCATTTTTTAATCTCAATTGATTCGTATTTTTTTTTTTTTTTTTTTTTTTGTAAATTGTTAACAATTGGATGTGTAAATTTATATTTAGAACTTTATGTGCATCGCTATGCATCTCTCTCTCTCTCTCTCTATCTCTCTCTCGCTCTATATCTCTTTATTGTATATAAATATATTTATCAAAATAATAAAATATATTAATTGCATCTCTTAAACTTTTATATTCTGTTGTATAAAACATATTTTTGTTGTTGTTGTTGTTGTTGTTGTTTTTTTTTTCCTGGTGCTGTGCAAACTTAACACAAAATTTCGTATGAACAACTCACATAAAGCAGCACGTACTATACATATGGACATATAGGTGTGTGTGTGTGTGTGTGTGTGTGTGTGTGTGTGTGTGTGTGTGTGTGTGTGTGTGTGTGTGTGTGTGTGTGTGTGTGTGTGTGTGTGTGTGTGTGTGTGTGTGTGTGTGTGTGTGTGTGTGTGTGTGTGTGTGTGTGTGTGTGTGTGTGTGTGTGTGTGTGTGTGTGTGTGTGTGTGTGTGTGTGTGTGTGTGTGTGTGTGTGTGTGTGTGTGTGTGTGTATAGTTGGTATAAGGTACACTGGATTGTTTATGTTGATGTTGCTTATATACAAATATGCTAAGCACACGCAATCTGATAGTTTTTTTTTTTTTGGCTTAACAGCAGATACAGATATATATATATATATATAAATAAATATATATATATATATCTTATACATCTTAGGTACAAACGCAAGATTAGATCGAATACAAACATTGTGTATGATTTCATAATTTGAAATGATCTTTGAACGCGAAGCAATCGTCAAAAATTTACAAATTCTCTTTGCCAAAAGCGATCGAAGCCATTAATATTTATATATATCTATATATATATAAATATATATATATATATATATATATATATATATATACTAAATATTTATAGAGTACTTAATGCCTGTGTCGAACAGTTTAACCATTTTTTTTTTTTGGCATTTTTTATACACAATTTACACAAAAATTATTCTGTTTCGGGTGGGGCGGGGCTGAAAGATTGTTTTGCTTTATCAAGAGTGTGGGAGGGAGTGGGAATTGGATTGGCTGGAGCTGGAGCTCACATTTGAGCACCGGGCACATGGTTTAAGTACGTTACATCGAACTCTATGCATGTTACATGAATTATATACAAAAGTATATACGTTATATTGATTTCTATAAATATAAATCATTCACAATTCGATGCTTAAGAACTAAAATGCAATTGATTCGATGTTGGCAAAAAAAAAAAAATACAAAATAAAACACTTGTTAAATACAAATACTAGCAACAAGAGCAATTGATGGGCATGCAATTGATTGATTGATTGAGTCTTAGACATAAGTTGTTGCATTATCGCCATTGCCATTTAGACGCAGGCGCATCGATTGTTGCTCCTGTTGCTCCCGCTCCCGTTCCCGTTCCCGTTCCCGTTCCCGCTCCCGTTGTTGCGCCAACTCCTGTGCCTGTTTCTTCTCAAAGTCGATGATGTGCTCGCGCAGCAAAAAGTTTTCGCGTTTGATGCGCTTCAGCAGACGAGACGAGACATCGGGCACAGCCCAACGTAAAATGCCCTGCAGCATGCTAATGATATTCTATGGTATAACAAGAAAACAGAAAATATTATAAAAAAAAAAAAAAAAAATCATAGTATCAGTAGAATGAAGCAAATCTCACCTGATAGATGACAATGAAGGCCAGCCGTGCCATTAGGATCTTCCAATAGATCATGGGCCGTTTATAGGGTGGGTTCACCCACGGATCATTACGGAACTCAATATAATGGCAGAGCGTCACATTTGCCTCATTGCTAACATCCAGCAGAGTTTGCGTCTTATAGTCCTTGGTATAAAATGCGGCCAGCGTAAAGTTCAAATAGCCATTCAGATCGGGATCATCATGGGTGGCTTTGTAAACGAATTTCGGTATAAAGTTTGTGCTAAATGCAATTATAATGGCCTGCACGATATAGAATTTTGAATATATATATATAGAGAGAGAGAGAGAGAGTGAGAATATTATATACTCACGCTCGAGACAACCGAGATGTGTGTAACGATGGCCATTATATTTTGCCAGACACCAATATTATGGGCTCGCATGCCCACGGGACGCCGTATGAAGCGTAACATTTTGATGGCATCCAGACGCACTTCTATCACATTGTTAATTAGCGCCAAAAGTGGAGCCAAGGGAAATGCCAAGCTAAACAACGTGATGAACCCATACTGCACAACTGCATGGATGTGAGAGAAAAAGAGAAGGAAAGAGGGATAGAGAGAGAGAGAGAGAGAGAGAGAGAGTGAGTGAGCTATAGCTTATTGAATAAATTAGTTCATTCATACCCATCTCCAGATACTCGGTATACAATGAATTATTTTCAGCTGGCAGCAAATTGAAATCTTCAGTTAATTGATTTACCGACGACACCTTCTTTGCATTTTGACAGTTGAAGAAAATCCATTTCTTATTGGACACATTAAAGACACGCAACAGAGCTGGTATTAGCATCTCGACAAATGCATTTACCGCCTGCTTGCCCACCATAATGATGACCAACTGCATACAGAGCTCCATTAGACAGCCACCGGGATTGCATTCCTCCTGGCGAAAATTAAATATTCGATTGTATTTCGATGGATAGCCAACGAATTTCCCTTTCAGAAAGGCTATATAGAATAACGATGAATAGTAGTTAACAAATTGGAACACATAATTCTTGATGGTAAGACTCTCGTCGTATTCGGTTTGTGTGCGACAATACTCGTAATTGGTTAGACTAATTGCCAGCTTGCTATAGACCAGATCCAGTACAGATATTACAATTAGATCTAGAAAGCCAGCCGTTATGGGTAACACCATGATCTTGTACGTCATTGAGTTCTCGCTGCCAATGATTGAGTGGGAAGCACGTTGGGCCATGCGATAAATGATGATGGCCGACACGCCGATCACTGATATGCACATCTGCCAAAAAGAAACAAATTGAATAAATATCTAGATACTATATATATATATATATATACGGTTAACATACAAACAACAGCACAATGCTGTAGCTCGTAAAGTTGGGCAGAAACTTGAAGCTCCAGAAGGGCACATCGGGACCATAGCTATTTTTCATATCTAACGGCTTATCCTTTAGCTTCTTCGATTTACGTATTCTGGCCAAATACTGAGGACGCGGATGCTCCACATGATGATTGAAACCGGTGAGACCCCAGCGATGCACCAAACCAGCTGAATAACGTTTCCACAATTCCAAATAGGCCACCGCCCAAATGGCAAACACTACGGCCACCACCATTGTCATCTCGTTATCAATCAGATAATTGAACTTGGATGATGTGCACGTCTCGTTCAGATGCCAGAATTTACAGCCACGATCACACTGCGGACACATGATCGTCTCGTTGCCATTACATATATCATAGCTAATCGGATCACTGCTCCACGTCACGAAACCGTATAGAAAGAATAGAATGCCCATTATGCTAATTGGTATCAGCATTTGTGTATAGAAGCCTAGCCAGGCATAGTAGAGCGCCACCTTGGCACCAAAGTAGTCCTTGATGTTGTCCAGCGGCTGCAGTCTGGAAAATTGCCAATCAGAGATCAATTGAGAAGTTGCTTAGATGCTGATCAGATATCGATGTGCTTACTTCTTCCAATTGCGTAGACTCGCCCATTCCCGCAGCAGATCATCCCGCTTATCCTTCTGAAATATACAAACACCGTTATATATATACATGTATGTAGAGAAAGAGAGAGAGAGAGAGAGAGAAATATGTATATATCTTCTATATCGTCTCACATCGTGCAGCGTGTAGGCACAGAGGTAGACCCCATCCTCGATAAGCTTCTCAATGCCCAAACTCTCGGCCGTCTCATCGCCCTTCTCGAAATGCTGTCGCTGCATTATGAAATTGATGATCGAATACCGTGTGCTGGCATCAAAGTAATTGGGATGCTCATCATTGTATAGCTCTAGGTATTTGAGAGCGAACTCCATGTGAATGCATTGCAAACGCTCCGGGAACACATCATTATTTAGCTGCACCGAGCTAAACAATCTGCGGCACATGCGGCTCCAGAAGGTGTCCAGTTCGCGCGTGCTCTCTGCAATGATCTGCTCCTGGCCGGGTATGAACTTCAATGGCATCTTGATTTTAAGGATTTCCGCATAGCGATACAGCACCTCCATCGGTGCATGCACTTTGATAAAATGCACCCATTGCACATTGTATAGCTCCAGCTGTAGTCCTTCAAGTTTCAGATTCTCCTCAAAAATCTGACGTTTCGTGTCCGCCGTTGGGCTTTTATCTTCGCCATTGTAGGCCAGCACAAAGTCCACGCTGCGTCCATCCTTGAAGCTGCGATAATTCTGCCAAAGAAGAGATTGAACAGGTTAACATGACGATCAATCAATATCAATATCAATATCAATTAATATAAATGCAAAACACTTTTTACATATACATATATACATACATACATATTGAGTATATATCAGAGATCGGGTGTATATATAATCACAAGCATTTCCAGGTGCGTTTCAGAATTTAAAAAAAAAAAAAAAAAAAAAAAAAAAAAAAATACAAAAAAAAAGAAAGGGAAAACTGATCAAGCATCAACTTCTTACTTCTTCATTATTTTTATATTCCGTTTCAATGCAGCATTGCAGTACTTTGCCTATTTCCGTACAAAACATGCTCTATAATACAACTAAACCGATATTGTCCAACATAAAATTCCAACTGAACATTACACAAATGTGTCAATTTATATATAACATCCATATATATATATGTACGTATGTATATTAATATCTTGAAAATATTGTGGAGACTATTATCGGCATCGAATTCCATGAATACGACTCGCATACGAATCAATAAACATATATATATATATATATATATATATATATATATATATATATATGATTACTGAACAATCGGTCTGGAGTCACAAATGAGTTCTATTTTTAAATAATTTTACCCCAGATTAAACTTATGCAAAGGAAGTTCAAAGTAAACACATAATTGTTTACTTTGAACTTCCGTTGCCTGAGTTTGATCAGGGTTATATATATATATATATATATATATATATATACAGGTATTTATATACATATATATGTAAATATGTACATACATACATACATATTCATATGTATACTCCTGAGCCATACACATACATAGTATACATGCTTTCAAAACTGAGAAATATCAACAAAATTATCAATATAAAAAAATTGTATATATAATTTATAGCTTATATATTTATATATATATATATATATATATATATATTGAGGTAGTACTATGTATGCTAAAAAATTGCCATTACCCATTCCCGCAAGCAAACTATTGAAAAAAGAGAGAAAAAGAGAAAGAAAATGGTGAGAAAACGTAGCCTCGTAGCGCAAGTAAACAAAAACAATGCGAATGCAGCAAAACGATATGTGATACACACACACACACACACATACACACTAATAAACAAAAATATATGCATGTGTGCGTATGTGTATGCTTGTGCAGAAATTGTTCGAATTGTAGCCAAAGCGAAGCTCAGTGCGCACTGCGCAGCTAACGGTAGACACAAGTGAAACGACTTAAAATGGAATGTAATGAGAGCGAGTGAGAGAGATAGAGAGAGAGAGAGGAGAGATGAGCGTATGCTGTTGCCATAAAATGCTGTGCGAGTCAATAATGTATGCGACGACGCTTAGCGCAGTGAGAGTGTGAGAGCGATTGAAAGTGAGAGAGAGAGAGAGTGAGAGCGATTGCAGCGTAACAGAAAAGTCTAACAGTGCACATCATTGAGTAACTGTTATTAATGAATATATCGGCATATTGGCATAGAGTATTTGCGTTTGTTGTGCATTCGTTGATCGTATGTTGATTTTAATTTTTTTTTTTTTTTTTTTTTTTTTTTTTTTAGTTTATCATTGTTTACCCTCAATTTCCACTGGGAGTATGTAATTGGCAATTTCTTATTTTTATTAGAAACTGTGCTATTTTGCCTTAAAAGGCGTCTAGAGACCTCATCATCGTTGCCGCCGCCATAGCCATAGTGACCGCCACTGCCGTCGCTGGCTGCCACGCCAATGCCGGTGGGCAGATGTGTGCGTCCATTTTGTAATGCCAGCACCTGGGCAGCAATGGCAGCGTCCGTATGATCACCGCCAGTGCCAACACCAACGCCAGCACCATTCAAATGCTCCAGCGCCGTCGACTGCCGATAGCCCGGCTGCCAGGCGAACCTCATTGGATCCATTGCGGCGCTGTTGCGCAAACTGTTGCGCGTCTCATCCCCGGCCAGATCCACCGCCGAATGGTAAATGGTATTGCGGGACTGCGATAGCGACTTGCGATGTGCTGCCGCTGCCGCTGCCGCTGCTTCGGAATCGGCCAGCGAGATTGTATCAAAGTAAAGACTCTCTCGCTCATCCATTTCCGATTCGGGATAATCGTAGTCGTGGGTGCGCACTGCAAACAGTGATTAGCAATTAGTGCAATGAACCAACACTAGTACACACAGATGTACATACATACATACATACATACATACATACATATATACATATATACATATATATTCATTTTGGAAGCAAAGCATATGATATAGTATGTTCATGAAATGTTATGCTCGTGCTCGAAAAAAAAAAATCATGGAACTAAAATGAAGTTCGTGAAAACGTTGCGCTAATCGATTGATAAAAGCAATTTAATCAAATAACACGGCACAGTGAAGCAAATACATACATACAAGACCAAATAGATTTTGTGAGAGACGAAAGATTTCGGTGTTCAGATAAAAAACTTGATAAAAATAAATAAACATCTGATAATTTGAGCTAAACTGTAACTCTATATTTATATCTAATATTATTTATTATTTATTATTATTTACCATACCTATTTGGCATTTCCAAAACGTAAGAAATTCATAATCTAATCTCTAATTATATATAAAAAAAAAACATTAAACTAAAAACATTTTGGAAAACTCTAGCCAGGTTGCCCGACTAGTGGATACCCTGAATCACGAAATGAGCTGGATTATTACAGTCAATGTATATATATATTAATGTAGACAAAATTTAAATTTAATTTTTACTATTGGCTACAATTAAAACAAATTCCAATTTCAATTTAAAAAAAAATATGTATTTTAAATTAAAATATTACTAAAAATCAAAATTGTGTAAATTTTGACTTTAAATTTAAATAAAACCAAAAATGTAAATTGTATAATTGCATCAATTATATACAAAATTTGAAGTCTAGCATTTGAGATGTACTGAATTTTGATGAGGTTTTTAATCGTTCAAAATTTTTGACTCTTGACTATATACAAAAGATTTGTAATCGTTAAAATTGTTCGACTCCTGTCTATATATCACTATATACAACATTTGGAGAGTCTCGCTCTTAAGCTGTACGAAATACAATGTTAAAACTGAACTCTAAAAACAATTTTAATCGATAACATTTAAATGATAATGGTTATCTAATCGATAATCGCAGATCTATAAAAAAAAAAAAACCCACACAAAAATGTTCAACTATTTATTCATAATAAATCCCGAGATCGTCGGACGAACAGGGCTAGATCGTTTCAGCCTGTCCTGCTGATCAAGAATATGTATGTATATACCTTATGGGGTATGCTTTCTACTGCCACATACATTGCAATAAAATTGTTATACCCTGACTTTGCATTTTCAATGGACTACAACAAATTCGAATTGGGATTTTGTGAGTTAATGATACTTGACACACTGTGCAGCGGCTAATTAGAAGGCGAAATGTGGAAACTTATCAATGGATGGCAACGGTGGCAGCTAATATATGCTACTGATATTACGTTAAATGGGGGTCATTGAAATACCGTCAATTATATAATGGTATGATATATGTATGTATGTATGTATGTATGCATGTACGACTGTCTGTTTGTCTGTCTGACATGGGTGTAAGACCAGCGGTGGCAAATGGATGATCATCCATTTCCGGCCTGGAACAGTGCAAAGTGAGCAAATCAAGTGTAAGTGGCGATGACTTCATGCAGATCGGGTGCTGAACAATCATATATGTATATATGCATATAGAAGATGAACCTATGAGATGGCCGTCCATAAACAAATGAAAGCAAATTAAATAGTTAAGGCCTCTATGGAGCAGAACCGAATAAGTTTAAATGATCGTGAGTCTTTAAAGTTAATGCTAAGCAAACGAAAAAAACACGAAAAAAAAAAAAACTAAACAGGTCTAATAATATATACATATGCATATAAAATCAAATTGCGTGGAATTTTGCATATGAATAAAATGCGAGTGGAGAGAGTAATGTGGTGAGAGAGCAGCATATTGATCGTGTTATTATTTATTAACAGATGCCACACATTCAAATGTTAAGCCAGATGGCCGGCATGTATGCACGTACATATATACATACATCTAGATACAACTTTATTTATTTACCCGCTGAATACATTGTTGTGGCACAGAGAAGGACAGCAGCAGTGGGCGAAGAAAAGCGAGAGCGAGAGATAGAGAGAACGACAGCGAGGTAGAGCTAGGAGAAGGGAGCGACAGAGCGGCGGAAAGAAAAGGAAGCTGAAGATTAAGGCCAGCCAGATGGCAGCTTAAAGTATCGAGTATTGTGATTGGTACCCGTTACACGTAACACGTTATACGATTAACGTTACACATTACACGTTACACGTACTCGAATCCAGTTCACGCTGAGCGCGCGATCGTTAATGCACGACGAGCAGCTTTTGAGGACGACGTGCCAGGCATAACGGTAGGCTGGCTGGAAGACCGAAAATATAAGAGAACGGAGAACAGCAAAAGAAAAGAGAGACCTTTTGTTAGCAGGAGTTTTTGATAAACACACTTAATGCACTCACGAAGAGACGAAGAGAAAGAAATAGAGCGTGCGAGAGAGAGAGAGAGAGAGAGAGAGAAAGAGAGCAAGTCTGACCAATGGCTAAATGATGTCAGCTAATAAATACAAAAAAATAATAGCAACAACAAAATTCGTAACGAGCTAGAAAAATGCGTACGCGCGCGTTGTTTGACGATTACTGACCAAACTCAGGCAATGCGGCGGCAGACCGACGGTCTAAGCAGAGCACCAGCTAGAACAAAACAGCAGCTACAACAACAAGAATAACAACAAGATTTGATTGCCAAAAAGGCAGCGACAGCGTGCATCGAGCTGTAACCGATACACATATGGAACGAGCGCGCGCACAAACACACGCACACATTTGAATTAATTTGAATACCTACATACATACATATACAGACACACCAAATTTAGACGTCTCTGTATATGTATTTGCATGGCCGCAAAGGTCAAGTTGAAGTGTAAATGATTTGTGTTGCAAAATCAAAGTGCAAATTTGAATAACGTATAAGCGCACACGCACACACTCACACACTCACACACAGACACACACACACATGTGTATGTGTGTTTACATATACCTGTGTTTACATGTGTGCTTAAATGGAAATAAATATTGACTCATGGCATACAGGCATTATTTCTTAACCATTCGTCAAACTGTGTGCCACAAAAATATATAAATAAATAAATAAAAATTCAACATTTTCCAAATGCCAAATACTTAATACTCTGCCAAGCACACGCATGTGTGTATATATACATAAAGTTGCAGCCGATGCTGTTTGTATTTGTTATTGCTTTGAAATTAAGTTTTGGAGCTGCTGAGCAAATCTAGCCGGCTATCAATAATCAAATGTCGCATCAACAACACTCTCACTATATATGTATATACTAAACTTGTTCATTGCCATGTCTCGCACATGCTGTGTCTACAGTCAATAATACCCCTCCCTTAAGAGGTATGTAGAGAACTGCGTGGGAGGTGAATGATAATTACAGCCGAACAGATTGAAATTCTATGCATATTTGTCAGAATTCGCACTTTGGGCAAATGATTAAGAAATCAAATGACGACCTTGTTAGTCTGTGATGAGCTCTGCTGGCTGCAAACTTGGTTAGAGACACGGATTAGTAGTAGCAGTAGTAGTAAATGGGCCTAAAATTGCGGTCTTGTCGAACTCACCTCGGCCTCAGGTAGCAGCTGACCGTGATTTTGGCCAGTGTCAGCTCCACGATGCTTTCGTTCTTTCTATGATGGATTGTTATCTACGTCTATGCTATATTAACCCAACTATTAACGTGCAGCAATAGACGCCAGCGTTAGCGTCTTTGCCGTTTTGTTATGGCTAAATTACAACTCGTATTTCTTTGCACTTGACTATTGCAGTCGAACTATCGACATATCGATAGTATAATATGAGCAGTATCGACTCATCGCATTATGTCAACAAATACTTCACAAACAGGGATGTTCCCTAATAATATTTAAATTTTTATTTTAAAGTAGAATGAAAAAGTATTGAAAATATTAGGGAATACCTTTGATAAAAATAATATCGATATCGTTTTAGTTGTATCAAGTTAGACACGTCATGGTCTCCAAATTATCAACTACAAAATAATAAATAAACACAAAAACACAAATTTTTATGCTGTCACAATATCAATATGGTTTACATAGACCGCAGTAAGTATTTTTTAATACAAACAAATGCAGAATATTTCAATTATATTGCGATTGCAGATGGTCGCGTGTGGGCGAAGCGTCCTTGGAATCTGGAGCGTGTTATAGAGATATTCGTAGGCCTTTGGTATATACTAGTGCAATTGTAAGTAATATTGCCATGATTTAATCCCCACGTGCTCTAACAACTTGTCTATGGCTTTATATTATAGCGTTAAAACCCTATTCGCGCCTTTTAGCGGTGGAAATGATAATAACCGCAATACTGGACGTTACAGTGGAGGTGGCTGGGGTGGCGGAGGCGGTGGAGGTGGTGGAGGAGGAGGAGGTGGAGGTGGAGGAGGCGGTGGTGGTGGACTACGGCCCAACAGACGAATTGGACGGATACAACGAACTATGGATTGCCAATCGTGTTCCATGGGAGGTGGATGAGGATAGTAGCGGCGACTTGAAGTAGCAATTACTCAGTCGCCGCTGAGTTCAGCGTAGTCTAAAAACAAATAGTGATTGCTCCATATCTGTATTAAATCTCGCAATTCTATTGCGCATATGACGCAATATTCATAAACTCTTAATTTTGAGTGGAATGTTGTTGATACGGTCTATGCGGATATTATAGCTTATTTGTTCTTTTTAGCTACGCCTCAAACAATCAACGCTCTCGATTTAGGCTAACATTTTCATTTTTTTTTTTCGATTTCAAATTTTAGTTTCTTAGTGCTAATAACTGATATTATGAAATCTATCTGGTTATATATTATTAGTTTACCTGTAATATAAATAGAATTGGAAGAGCTAAAAAAAATTGCTAGTTAATGCATATTTTTTCGAATACAAATTGAATATTTCATACATTTATATGAATAAAAAATAAAAAAGCTTAAAAAATGAATTTTTTAATTTTTATTGAATTTATTATTTTGTGTAACTGAAAATTACAGCATGTCATTTAAATGCAAAAATAAACAAAAATCATGACTGAACTGAATCCAGTTCAGCTGAAAAAATCGAACCAGTGTTCCGAGAACATGTGTCAGTTAAAACATATCGAGCATTTGACGTTTCAATTTCATTTCGTTGCGGTAGCTGACTGAACGTCGAGCTAATCGAATTGTAGATTCAGACATACAAGTAATGTGTGTATGTTCGTAACATTTTTTTTTTTGCGAATTTTTAAGCGTTTTTCTTAGTGTTTTCGGGAATTAATAACAGCGCGAAATATTAAAACGCCAAATTGTTAAATATCACATGAACCAAATTTTCTAACTTGTAAAGAATGGATATGGGGGCTGAAAAAGGTAATAAAGGCAAAAATGGTGGAAAAGCAGCGTTAGCGTGCTTATGCGTCCACACATTTTTTGTTTTTCAGACGAGGCGTTCAACAAGGAGCCGGATGGTGGCAAAATTACTGAAGCGCTCGCAGACTTGCCCACAGATCCAAAAACAATTCAAGATAATGAAGTCGATTCAACATGCTCTGTGGAGGAATCATCCGCTGCACCGCCCAGCGAACCAGTATCGGAAAAGCCAGAAACTCCAATAGAGGGTAATCGTTCACCAAGTGTCACTCGAAAGTCTCGCAGCCGCAGCCGTAGCGGCAGTGCTATTGATAGCTCCCGACGCTCTCGTAGTCGTTCTGGTTCCGCACGTTCGGGCAGTGGATCGCCTCAACGTTCTCGTAGTGTATCTCAGCGCTCTCGCAGTGGATCTGGATCTAGGCGTTCACGCAGTGGATCTGCTCGTTCGCGAAGCGGTTCTCGCTCTCGCAGTGGCTCCAGACGTTCACGTAGTGGGTCGAAACATTCATGTGGCGGTTCTGAGGGGGGAGGATCGCGTTCCCGGAGTGGATCTAGACGTTCTCGAAGCGGCTCACGCAGTGGATCTGCACGCTCACGTAGTGGATCTGCACGTTCACGTAGCGGATCAAGGCGCTCTCGCAGTGGCTCGAGACGTTCGCGCAGTGGATCGGCACGCTCACGTAGTGGATCTGCGCGCTCACGTAGCGGATCTGCTCGCTCTCGTAGCGGATCTCGACGTTCGCGCAGTGGATCACGACGTTCACGCAGTGGCTCCAGACGCTCGCGTAGTGGATCTGCCCGCTCTCGTAGTGGATCGGCACGCTCTCGTAGTGGATCTGCACGCTCACGTAGCGGATCGAGACGTTCTCGCAGTGGCTCGAGACGCTCGCGTAGTGGATCGGCACGCTCACGTAGTGGATCTGCGCGCTCACGTAGCGGATCTGCTCGCTCTCGTAGTGGATCTCGACGTTCGCGCAGTGGATCCCGACGTTCACGCAGTGGCTCTGGTTCCAGACGCTCACGCAGCGGCACTCGCTCACGCAGTGGCTCCAAGGACTCTCGTGCTGGCTCCGTTCGCTCGCGCAGTCGCTCCAATAGCGCCGACTCGTCACATAGTCATAATAAATCGAAAAAGAATCAACGTTCGCGCTCAAATAGCGTCGCCGACTCCGTGACATCCCAGGATGCGCTGAATCGCAAACGTACTATCACTAGCGATTCTGAGGGTAAGCTCCATCCTCAATATATACATATATTGGAACCGTTTATATATAATGAACATCTTTCCACGCAGATGACGCACCAAAGCTACAAAGGAAACGTGTTAAGATCACCGACACAGACAATGAGGACGAGGATGAGAACGAGAAGAAGGGCGATGCGGATATGGCGACTGACAAAGCTCAGACAAAAATAGTGGAAAGTTCTGATGATGAGAATACGCCCATTTCAAATGAGCCAGAGTAAGGCAATCATAAACGATAAACCCTGAATAGCTATATATATATATATTTATATATATTTATGACATGTATTTAGGAACAGCAATTTCATATCCGATTTTGATGCCATGCTGATGCGTAAGAAGGAGGAGAAACGTGTGCGTCGTCGCAAGCGCGACATTGATCTGATAAACGATAATGACGATCTGATTGATCAATTAATAATCAATATGAAGAATGCTTCGGACGATGACCGGCAGTTGAATTTGGCCGGCAAACCGGCCACCAAGAAGATTTCAATGCTCAAACAAGTGATGTCCCAGCTAATTAAAAAGGATCTGCAATTGGCCTTTTTGGAGCACAACATACTCAATGTACTGACAGACTGGCTGGCGCCGTTGCCTAATAAGAGTTTGCCCTGTTTGCAAATACGTGAAAGCATATTGCGACTCTTATCCGATGTAAGTATATAGAAACTATATAACTTTCTAGTGTATACATATGTAACTATCTTCCTCTCGTTGTCTCCCAATTGCCATTGCAGTTCCCAACCATAGATAAGTCATATTTAAAGCAATCGGGCATCGGAAAAGCCGTCATGTACTTGTACAAACATCCACAAGAGACAAAGACAAATCGTGATCGGGCTGGCCGCTTGATATCGGAGTGGGCCCGTCCCATATTCAATCTGAGCTGTGATTTTTCAGCAATGAGCAAGGAGGAGCGTCAAGAGCGTGATCTGGCCCAAATGTCACGCAATCGTCATAAGACTCCAGATCCGCAGCCGGCATCAAGCAGCCATCCACCGACACTACATCATACTTTCTCAAGTGAGGACAAATTGCTTCGTCCCGGCGATCCCGGCTGGGTGGCCCGCGCCCGTGTACCAATGCCTTCCAACAAAGATTACGTTATTCGCCCCAAGTCAACAGTTGAAGGGGAAGTTTCGGTAAGTCCCACACAATTATCAATCTTACGTTATTTCATTTATCAATTTCTCTGCAGTCTTCGAAGCGTAAACCAAATCGTTATGAAAAGCATATGAAACGTTTCTTGGATTCAAAGCGCTCAAAGGAGAGTCGTCGTGCCGTCGAAATATCTATCGAGGGCCGCAAGATGGCGCTTTAAGTATATATATAAGAAAAAAACACAATAAGTTACATAATTACAACAATAACATATAGATCATTCAAAGACACATTGAACAAAAGGATTGACGATGCATATACATACATATAGATATATAGCATATAACAATGAATGCCTTTCTATACATTTACGTATGTATGTATATATATATATATAAATAATTGCAATTGAAATTTAGCTGAACAAATCGATATTCAATTTTCAGAGATATACATATATACATAATTGACAACGAGCTGACAGGCTTAAGTAAATCAATGAGTTCCTCAATAGCCGTATATAGAAAACCATCCACATCCGCCAATTGGAATACTCGCTCGCACAAGAAACTTAAGTCGCTGTTGTCCTGTGATACGCTTTTGTCACAAATTGTCTCAAGCAAATTAAATCTAATTAATGATACACACACACATACACATACACACAGAGACTCAGGCACTCTCGAAGACTCACTCACTCACGCAGACTCTGACACATGCATGTGCGTACATATGCACACACACACTCTCGCACACACAGGCTCTCACATACGCAGCTTCGCACGTATGCAGGCTCACACACACACACACAAAGGCACTCGCGCAGCCTCATAAGCGCGCACACTCACACACATACATGCATATTGTATTAACATATCTTATCTGAAGAAGTAAATCCTTTAGAAGATGAAGATATTGAAAGAACACAATTCATTTAAATATACAATTTTTGTTGCTTAAATTGTGAGTTAATAAATGCGCTGGAGCCTTCAATGACATCGCATACACAACATTATCAAAATGCATTCTTTTTATTTCTATTGAGCACCTGACTACGTAGTTAGCCTCATAGTTATTGTATGTGGAATTTCAATTTGTTAATATGGAATATCCTTAATTAAGGTAAGTGCTAATGACAGCAATTGCATTGAGACTAAGTGCAAGACAAACATGGCTGCACACATGCACCCGCACACACACACACACACACACACACACATGCACTGACACACACGTACACTTGCATATCTAACTACATATATACAGTGCATCAAAAAAGTCTGCGTACACACAACAGCTAATTTACTTTTTCTACACAAATGCAGCATATATATAGAAGAAAAAAATCAAAATTTATTTAGCCTAATTAATTAATTAATTTACTTTACTTTAAAAAAAATATATATATTATAATTTAGAAGTAAAAAAATAAAATTAAGGCACTATTTTCACTGCAAAAGTTTGCATATAGTCAAACAAAATGCTTTAAAAATAGCATTAAAAAAAAACATTTTATTTTAGGCATTATTTATACATAGGCTAACCTTAATTAAAATTATTATTACTAATTTTTTCTATGTGTAATAAATCCATTGTTTCCCCGTTTGCTGTCATTTAATGGTTTTTCATTTAATAGTTCCAAACACTTCATCTTTATCTCTGACGGTAGTTAAAATTATTCTTCTATATATGTATGTTTGTGCCCCCATAAATACTAGCTGGCTTGTAAACATTATAAAAGTGAATTAATATTAAAAGTCAAATTAAGGGCATTTTGACTAAAATTTATTAAATAAGTAAAGCAGCGCACAAACACCCTGTAGCCAATTGGCCAGCAGAATGGCATTTAGCATTGACTGCGCACTTGAATATGAAATTTTGATTGACCGGTTTTGCGTGAAATACATACATAATACAAATTATTATTGTTTTTTTTTTTTAAATCGATTATTTATTTAATTAGTTGAAACTGGCTTGCAGTAAATTAATTAATTCTTTATTTCGCTAATTGAAACTGGCTTGCTGCAAGTTTTCTATCGGGTTGATTGTTTTGATTTACTTCTCTCTCTCTCTCTCTCTTGCTCGCTCAGCGACAGCTACTGCTTCTTCTTCGTGCGTCGCCCGCAATAAAAATCCCATACATGCATACGACTGCCTGTGTGTGTGTGTGTGAGTGTGTGTGTGAGGGAGAATTGTTGTTGGCGCTGCTATTATCTGCACTGGAATCAGCAACACTCAAAAAGACAACACACATCACACTTCATGTACATATGTAGGTCGCGTTCACCTTTTGTTGTTATCGCAGAATAAGTATTAAACCGGTTGTACTCCACTAATAAGTGTTCAAACGCCTGCAGTACGCCCAATGTAGAAGTCGTGTTCATTGAAGAATCAAGAGAGAACAAAAAATAGAAATAAATAAAAAATGTCAGATTTGAAAAAAATGGCTAAAATAGGAATCGTTGGCAGGTAGGATATATGAAGCAAATATATTTCAAATATTATTGCATTTGTGCTCCTCTAGTGGCCTGATTGGACGCTCTTGGTCCATGCTGTTCGCCTCGGTTGGCTATCAGGTGGTGCTCTATGATATCCTGCCAGAGCAGGTGCAGGGCGCCTTGAAGGCCACACAGAAGGAGCTGCTCGAGCTGGAAACGAAGGGTCTGCTGCGTGGCAAGCTAAATGCGGCGCAACAATTTAGCTGCATTTCGGGCACCAATGACATCAAGGAACTGGCCAAGGGCGCCATCTTTATACAGGAGTGCATACCAGAGAAGCTGGACTGGAAACAGGAGCTGTTCAAGAAGCTCGACGATGTGGTTGATAGTAATACAATCCTTTCCAGTTCCACAAGCACATTCCTGCCCTCCCTGTTCACCGCCAATCTGAAGCACAAAGAGAACGTAAGTCGGACAGGGATTATATCTATATATAATCTTGAGTGACATTATCGGTTCATATCATTTGGTCTTATCTTGTCTGATTTATTGCCATTTACCTTAGACTGTTGTCTCGCATCCCGTCAATCCGCCCTACTATGTGCCGCTGGTGGAAATTGTGCCGGCACCCTGGACCAAGCCCGAGGTGGTGCAAAAGACGCGCGAGTTGATGGATGAAATTGGCCAGAAGCCCGTTACATTATCTCGCGAGATTGAGGGCTTCGCCCTGAATCGCATCCAGTATGCAATTCTAAATGAAACGTGGCGTCTGGTCGAGGCGGGCATTCTCAATGTCAAAGATATTGATAGCGTCATGAGCGATGGCCTGGGCATGCGTTATGCCTTCTTGGGACCGCTGGAGACGGCACATCTGAATGCCGAGGGCATGGAGAACTACTTTGAACGCTACTCGAAAACAATCTATGCCGTCAGTGAAACAATGGGACCAACACCCAAAATGGAGGGACCCACGGCCGTTGCCATTGCCCAGCAACTGAACGAGATGGTGCCGCTGGACAAGCTGGTGGAGCGACGCAACTATCGCGATAACTGTCTGACGCATCTTAGCATTCTAAAGAATAAAATCAATAAGAAATAAATGCATGCCTTCAAGGTCAAATGTGAATTATTATATTATATTAGGTATGTAGGAATGAATCAAGACAGACAAGGACATGGCTAGATTGGCTCAGGTCCTCGTTGTGATCAGGCATTGAATGTTATATCTAGTGTAAGTGGATTTGGCCATGCCTCTTTCTGCCAATTTATATATGTATATAAAAACGGACGGATTCTTATACTATATATGTATATATATATATATAAAATCTAATTTCTATCAAGAGAGCGAGACAGACATCACAATTTGGCTGGTATTTCATTGGGCAGCTTTCTTAGAGTAGTTGGTGGTTCGCATGTTGGAGCTGGTAGCACAGGAGGTGTTCGAATAGCTGCTCACTGGCTTCAGGGATCGGCGCTGTAGCGGACGCATTTGTGGCATCGGTGTGCTGGTGCAGAAGAGTTTGCTGGCCGGTTTGCCTTTGGTCGCCAGTGGTGTGTCCTGAACATTGCAGCGAGGCGTCGTTGCATTAAGATGTGCAATGTCTGTTAGTTCCAGTGATGGCTTTACCATGGGCACAACACGTTTAACTGGTTTGGTGTTCGTTTTCGATGATGCATTCAGTTTCATAACCGATTCATTGATGGCCGTCACCTTGGTGCGACCAACCATATGACCTCTGATCTGATTGGCAGAGACAGCCGATGCAATGCCTTTGCCTCCTACACCTCCTGTTGAAGTGATTGAAAAGGAGTTGCGACGTTGTCTAAAGGATGACATGGCATTGAATTTATCGCCCACAGTTGAGAGTTCCTTCAGGGGCAAGACGTGACTGCCATTGACATTGCCATTGCCCTCGACAGATGATTGCTTTACGATAGACTTCGATCGCTGCTGTTTGGCTTTGTCGTGAATGGATAGCGAGGAGGAACGTCGTCGCAGCGTATTCTCATTCTCATTTTTGGCAGCCGTGTTGGCCACTCGCACCGTGGACGGATGCACTATGCAGTTGGGCAATTGACTGCTACCCGTCGAGTTAACCACCAATATAACCGTTTGGCCTGATGGATTCGTTTCCGACTCGTGATGCTGCTGCTCATTGTCATTGATCTGCTGCTTGGTTAGATTATGCCGCTCCAGCAGCTGATTGATTTGCTGAGCTAGATTATCGTCATTAACCACTTCGGTCACATACGCATCGGATTTTTTCTTAAATTCGGTTTCTCTCATCGGACTCGTCGGCTTATCAGCTGACTCCGCATCGTAGGTGGCCGACGAGCAGGTCATCACATCGGGAAACTCTTGCATAACGCCATTTGCCTTCAATTGATCCGCAGCATCGGCTTGCCTTCGCTATATAGATTACGATTGGAATAGAAGAATAGATTAGCTGAAGTACTTAAATGTCTGGTGATAGTTCGTACCTGCTGCTCTAGATCCAAATCGAATGTGCCTTGACGTGTGTATAGAACCGGCGATTCCTTGGGCGTTTGGCTGGCATCTTTTACAGCTGGAGGATTGTATTGAATGGCGGCGCGTAGCGATTCAATTACCACATTGAATTGCTCCCTCTTCGAGGGCTCAACGTGTGTACAGACCAGTGATTTCAGCTCTTGCCAAAGCATTTCAATGTCAGCTGGAGCATTGTGAGCGTTTCGCGTTGTCTGTGTGCTTTTAGCCGGCGAGCCCAACATTGCGATGCGCATCTGCTTGAGGCGTACTTCGAACTCTGTATTGGAACATGTGTAGTCAGTCAGATCGCCAAGCGGCATCGTGGTTGGAATGGGATTGGGCTCATCTTCTATGAGCTTCACTGGCGACTCAGCTGCAATCATTTGCAAATTCTCATTCAGAAAGCAACTATTAAAATAGGAGCTATTTCCACACGATGCAACATTTACCAACTGATTATGCGTTGGTGTATTCATATTTGATAGCCTTGTTGCATTCAGCTTGGCAAGCTGCTGGAGACTGCGGTGGCGCGATTCATTACCAACTGAAGAATAACTGCTGACATCCGAATTGCTCGGCTCAGATGCTGTGGCAACTGGCGAAGAGTCATTGATGAGGTTTTGGTCCTCAAATTGTGGACTAGGTGTATTTTGAATATCATTCTTAAAGTGTTCGCCCTGCGTAAAAAGAAATAAAATAAAAATGGCTTGTCATCCTGTTATAAATCTGCATGTGTGTGTTTGTGTTTATGTGCGTGTGTGTGTGTGTGTGTGTGTGTGTGTGTGTGCATACACACCTTGATGCAGGCTTCTTTTTCGATCGAATCGAAAGGATCGTATGGTCCCTTGAAGTTATTTGATTGAATTGGCATATCTTCAACGACTGTTTCATTTTTAACAGGCTCATCCCAGCCGGTTAAATCAATTAGATTTCCAATATCACACATTTTATTTGCAGTATGTAAATGAACTAAGCGCAAGTCTTTTGAAGCTATGCACAATTTCCCGCTTTTACTTAAAACTAGAGATGAAATTTTTGCAAATTTGCATAATATCGAATCATTTATCGAAAGTTTGAAATTTGCAGACCGTTGCCATTAAATCAAATAACAGCATCAATTTTAATTAAAGTCAATGTTAAGTAAAAAAAACATTAAACAAAAAAGGAATACTTAAGAACAAAAAAAAATGTACTTTGATTATCAGATAAAAAGAATATGTTAATAAGTGAGATAACTTTCCTTGTCTGATTATAATCAGAACGGATAACAACTAGCTCAGATGAACATTCTTTTGTTTATCGCGAGAGAGGCAAGAGAAATTCTTGTTCTATTCCATCATTTTCGATATATTGTCTTAAGCAAATGTGGGCATAGTGAACATAAACACAATGACAAATTAATTATAAAGAATCCACACATACGGTTCGGATTTCAAAGTACAAGTACACATAATATGCATATGTGATGGCAATTTACAACTAATTACTAAAACAATACTTTGATTTTTAAAGGGAGCTCTGGTCTTGTTGATTTGGATTATCAAAGCAAAGGCAAAACAATTCTGATATTGGAATTTGCAAAGTTGAGTAAGAAATAATTAACAATAAAAAAAATAAAAACAGGATGCAGTTACCAGCCCAAGCATGGATCTGGTCAATCCTAATTGTGTTTGTCACATTAGAGGCGCAGGCGCAATTAAATCTTGATAAACTCGACATGCAAAGCCAAATTCCAGAGGATTTGTTCAAAAACAGCAGCTTCACTCAAGCCAAGGAAGCTTTTCGCAAAAAATGCATCGAAGTTTCCGGCGAAGAAAATGGCGAACAGGCGTACGCCAACATTGAGACCGGTTTCGCAACACTCAGCGAATGCATGAACAACATTGTCAACTATACGACAATGCAAAAGGAAATCCAAGAGGCGAGTCCTCAGGGCGAACTGGACGTCGTCTTCAATAAGTATTGCGCAAAGCGTTCGAATGCAACAGAGTGTGTGGATGTGTTTACGAGCAAATTGGAGCCATGTCTGGATAAGAAGGAACTGAAGAGCTTGGATTTGATTAAACATATTGTGAAGAGTCTGTTAAACTTTGTCTGTCACAAGGATGGCGATCAAATAGCATTATTTATTGCCGAAGAGGGCTTCGAATGCCTCGAATCGCAAAAGGATAATATACATCAGTGCTTCAATAGCACCTTCTCGCCCTATTTCGATGAAATCGACAGCAATAACAAAATCAAAACAATACCCAAACTGGTTGTCGAGGAGAAACAATGCGGCGACATCATCACATTTGAGAATTGTGTTGTACGTCATCTGGAACACTGTTCAAAAATTACGCCGGCCAATCTCATAGAGTCCATGTTCAATTTTATAAGGAATGAGACTCTATGCCGTAATTATCATCAGATGGCATTGACTGGCAGTGCGAATTCGTTCGCCAATATAACGCATATAAATAATACGCTAATATTTATAATCATGATCGTCATTCTCTTTAAGTTCTCCTATTTTAAGTAATTTCATTTCTAATTCCTTTTCATAATTCAATTTGATTGGAATGGTGCATGCTTTTAAATCTAAGAACAAAATATGCTTGCTTGCCAAAAACAAAAAATATTGGGGTGTCAATTGAGATTTTTTTTTTTATCTATCGGCGAATAAGTAAAATTTATTCCAGTTCGAACAGAACTTGTAGTATATTTTCTTCACAATTTGTATTATAAACATGCTATGTTTATTATTATTATTATTATTATTATTGTAATCTATATCAAATATCGAATATTTACTATATATGCAAATCATGGAAATCTCATAAACATATACAAAACAAATATTTATGTAAAGGTAAAGGTTCAAAGTTATAAAAATTTTGGCGTGTAATTGGAATTATACATATATGAAAAAAAACTTTTTAAATAAAAAGAAAAAAACAAGAATTTAATAATCCGACAATTGATATCTATACAGGTAATACTTCACAAACATTTACAAGAATTTCATTTCCGCTGATGAACACAATTTGGATCATTTTTTTTTTTTTTTAATGTGTATTTGAATAATAAATATCGAATAACAATATGAAATGAGTAATTTATTATAGAGGGCGGCAAACGGTTGTTTGGGACATTTCAAAAGACGTACCATCATGTTTATCGTTTGGACTATCGATTACACACTCTCATTTAGATAGAGCAATCGACTTTAATTTCCGTTTGATTTAAATATTAGCAGATAGATTAATGCAATGCAACGAAAGACTGTTCGAGTTTTTTGTGCTAGAACGATAATACTCATATATAATGAAGGATTAACCTTTTGCTTTATTTTTTAATGATTTCGTTTTTATTACAATTTTACTATATGGCAAAATGTAATTTACTTTCTACAAACATTTTATAATAATATGACGAATACAAATTTATATATTTATTCAAATTAAATTAAATTACAAATAAAAACTAATATACATACACAAGCTTAACTTTTTTTTTTTTTTATTTTATTGCATGCAAAATGAAATTGAAATGTATCAGAAAAAGTGAAAAGGAAAAGAAATGAATATGTAAATTAGCTAATATATTAATTGAAAAGTAAAAGTATGCAGAGAAGAACTTGTTTTTTCCTAAATCAAGTTGAATATATTAAATTGAATTTAGTTCAGCAGTTGGACCTTAGACAATGTATTTTGTCAGTATTTATTTTGGTAAGATTTAGTCGATTTGCGCTTAACAAATGCAATTCTGGTATTTCGATAGATCAGCTACCCTGCCCCTGCCATCTTTAATGCGCAACTGGCTTACCTTCAAGCATAGCCAAAACAACGAACGGAATTGATATCACTTTAAACTGCACAAAGTCAGCAAGTGATTAAAAATGTTTATACTAACAAGTTAAGTTGTACAGGGGATATCTCTGTAGATATCTCCTGCTAAGGAATCACTGAATAAAATGGAATTTGTCGATGGCCAAACACTGGAGAATTTGCATTTGGCAACATTTTCGCCTCAGATAACAACATTCAACATTGTTATGACTGCAATTTCGGCATTTATGCGTTTCTTGACCATCATAATGAACTGTTGCCTGGCCTATGAGTATTGGAGTGGTGAAGCGTACACCTACTGTCATTGGACAATTATGTCCATAGTAGTGCCCATGGTTTTAACGACGTTAATCTATGCAAATGTGTAAGGATTTCTTCCATTTTCCTCAGTCTATATCCTTTTGAATGTTATTGTTTCACTTTATAGACTGATGATCAGTGGCAGGTCAAGCCAAAAACCCGTTACCCACACACGCCTTATTTGGAGACTTGTGGTTTCATACCTATTTCGCGACGTATCAACCCTCAATTGGTCATTAAAATACACCGAGGCCAAGAGGCGGGACGACAAGCTGGCCGAGTTTGAGTAAGACTCGAAATATATATATATATATATCTATATGTATGTAGTCGAAATAATCTGTACAATTATAATTGCACGCAGATGTTATCGCAGGTATTTGACAGAGGAATGCAACATTGGCTTCCTGCGGCTCTTCGATTCATTCCTGGAAACGTCACCGCAAAAAGTTTTGCAGCTGGCCATAGTTTTGAAGGATACGAAAAGCTTAACATGTAATAAGTATTACTAGCATATTGTTGTTGAAATTTTAAAGAATTTCCAATTTATAAATTGATAATATCAAGATACGCGCAGATGTACGCGCGCTCACATTTCTGGTATATTTCCTCAGTCTCGCCTGGTGCTTGATGGCCTATAATCGTTCGAATCGTTTGGTACAGCTGGACAAATACGATATAGGCACCAAAGGACTCATTGTACAATTTTGGTTTCTGCTCTGCCTGACGGGTTAGTTTCACTGCAATCAACTAGAAATATCCATATATAAATATATGTTCTTATATGTTTGCATGCTTTACGCACATTCTTTAAAGCTTCGCGCACCATTTGCATTGCCTATTTGGCCAGCCTGTTTCCCATGGAAACCTTTGCCGTCTGTCTACTTCATTTACTGATTTGTGGCTCTGTTGTCTTCATAGCGGACACACCAAAGTTTGCTAAATCGGCGCTAACCAATTATATTCTTTGCCTGGCCTTTGGCGCTGTTTACATCTTCATCTTCACACCCGTTTCAGATGGACCCACAAAGCATAAGTATATCATTTACCTATTGCTATGTTTCATGCAAAATGTCTTTGCTTGTATATTTTGGATACCCTTATATTTAGCCAGTTTAATTAACGCTTTCTATATCATAGGCATAGTGCTTATGATTTACTATTATCTCGAATGCCATCCGGGCATTACGTCTGCCATATTTTAAGCAAAGAGTAGTAAAATCAATTCTAATTTAGAACTCTTTTTCTTTTTTGCTTAATTAAAATTAAATCAAAATTAAATTAAATAAAATCAAAACAATTTTTTTTATTTAATTAAAGTATAATTAAAATAAATAAATGCAATACGAAAAGCTATTATTATTTTTGATAAATTTTTTTGTTTACTTACTAAAATGTAATAAACATAAATAGATGTAAATTATTTAATTTAAAAAAAAATCTTATTTTATTGAAGTTAGTAAAACTATTTTGAAAATTTTTTAACTTAAATTATTATTTTTTGTTATTGAATAATTTTAAGAGAAAAGTAGAACTCAATCAATTTAAATTTAAAAATTATTTTTTGTTTTGCTTTGTTTTTTTTTTTTTTTGATTTTTTTATTTATATATTTTTTATTTAAATTTAAACCAAATAAACAGATGCAATACAAAAATCAATAAAAAATTCATCTTTTGTGTTTATTTATTGACATTTGATCAAATTTATTTATTATTAAATTATTTTTCATTTATTTATTTTCATTTATTTTATTTATCAGAGAGTTGAATTTAATGTGCAATACAAAAATCAACTAAAATTTAAAAAAATTTTGTTTTCTTAAAATTTCATCAAATAAATGTAATCAAAAATCTATTAAATTTCAAATTTAAAAGATAAAAAAAATCAAATAAAATTGCAATTGAAATGAATGTAAAATTTTCTTATTATAATTAAAATAAACTAACAAAAATACTTAAATCAATGGGAAAATATTTCCTTCTGTTTTGAATGAACATCTTCATTTATTGAATTATTTTAAAAACAAAAAATTAGTATTTTGTTTTTTTTTTTTTTTTAATTGATATTTAATTAAAATTATAATATTAATTTATTAATTTCTTTTCTTTTTTTTTTTTTGTTGCAAAGCGCATGCGCGCACGAGCCGCCGCTGGGGATCAAAGCTTCGATTTGGGGGTTTTTTCTTTGCCGCGCAGAGCTGGTCACACCGAGCGAAAGATTTGGCTTAGACTAGGTGGCAGTGACTTAGCTAGCCAAGCGAACAGGCCACAAATTAACTTTCACTTCAAAAATCAAAAGTTGCACAGATCAATAAAACCAGAAATCATAAAAAGAAAACAAATCAATAAATTATTAAAAATCGATCGATCGACAGATGTGAGCCTAACTAAATAATAGCCTATGGAATATATATGTTATTAATATGGCATCCAAATATGAGCGCATTATCAGCGACTGCCGATCGAGGAATATATTGTGGGAAGACGCTGATTTCCCAGCAATACAATCGTCGGTCTTCTACTATCAAACGCCCCCATTCACATTCCAATGGAAACGCATCGCGGAGCTGAACAATGCCCAGACCGCGTTTCTCAATGAGAATGCAGAGTTCGATGTGGTGCCTGGGAAGATGGGTGATCGTTGGCTTGTCTCCTGCCTGGGTGTGTTGCACTCGTTACGGAATCTATTCTATCGTGTTGTGCCCGCCGATCAGAGTCTGGACAAATCGATGGGCATCTATCGCTTTCGCCTATGGTGGTGCGGTGAGTGGGTGGAGGTGCTTGTCGATGATCGCCTGCCCACGATCAATGGACGGCTGGCATTCATGCAGCCACAATCGTCCAACTGCTTCTGGGCATCGCTGCTGGAGAAGGCCATTGCCAAGCTGCACGGCTCCTATGAGGCGCTCAAGTATGGCACACGCTCCGATGGCCTGACCGATCTGCTGGGCGGTGTGGTCAAGTGCATGCCAATTCTGGCGGATACGATAAGGCCGCAGACACTAAAGGATCATCTGGCCACCACATGCATTGTCACCTGCATTGCGGTCAAGAATGCCGCCGTGCAGAAGAAGAATACAACGGAGAGGCTCTCCAATGGGATTCTGCTCAATGCCAACTACAGGTGAGGATTGAGGACTGAGGAATATCTATACATATATCCATATAATTCTATTTACTGTTATTTATTTGATAGACTCTCCTGCCTGGACAAGGTGGAGACGGTGATGGGTGATTCGGTGCAGCTGGTGCGCATCAAGGATACGTTTTCATCGAAACCCTTTGGGGAGAAGACGAACTTCACGGGGGATTGGTCGCCCACATCGAAGACCTGGGAGCGTGTCTCGTCCACGGAACGTGGACGTCTCTTGGCCCAATTGGAGCTGGGCGAATTTTGGATCTCGTTTTATGATTTTGTGCACACATTCACAACATTGGAAATTGTTTACCTGGACTCGGATACGGCGAATGGGGAGCAGATGCTGAAGGGACGGCCATTGCACTGGAAGATGAAGATGTATCAGGGACAGTGGAAGCGTGGCGTCACTGCCGGCGGTTGTCGCAATCACGAATCCTTTCACATCAATCCACAGCTGCTGGTCTCCATACAGGAGAAGCAGGACATTGTCATTGCACTGAATCAGCATACGGCCGTGGAGCCAAAGGTGATCGGCTTCACCATGTACATGTGGAATCGAGAGTACAGCCTGAACGAGTGCCTGCAGAAGGACTTCTTCAAGAATCAGGTGAGCTTCCTCAACTCGGACTATGGCAATACCAGGCACGTCAGCTACCATACGCAGCTGGATATTGGACACTATGTGCTCATGCCCACCACATATGAGCCGGCCGAGGAGGCACAGTTCACGGTACGCATATTGGGCACATCGGCATTCCGGCTGTCCTGCCTGGAGACACAAACGATGATACTACTCGATCCGTTTCCGGCCCTCAAAACCGATGACAATGTGCAGAAGATCAAGAGCATCTGTCAGTACGAACCGGTCTATATGCAACTGGCGGACGAGAACAAGACGATCAATTGCTTTGAGCTGCACGAGCTGCTGGAGGCGTGCCTGCCCAATGATTACATCAAGGGCTGTGCCAACATCGACATTTGCCGCAAGGTGATCGCGCTGCAGGATAAGACAGGCAGCGGACGCATCACCTTCCAGCAGTTCAAGACATTCATGGTGAATCTCAAGTCATGGCAGGGCGTCTTCAAGATCTATACAAAAGAGAAAGCTGGCATTCTGCGGGCCGAGCGATTGCGCGATGCACTATACGACATTGGATTCCAGCTGAGCACCGACATCATGAACTGTCTGATACAGCGCTATATACGCAAGGATGGCACCCTGCGTCTGAGCGACTTTGTCTCGGCGGTTATCCAGCTGACGACGGCATTCAATCAGTTCCATTCGAAGAACTACAACCAGGTGAATGTGATTGAGGTGCATTTGCATGACTGGATCAAGAGCATATTGAGCTGCTAAGGGCTATATATCTTATATATATATATATATATATTATTATTAATTTTTTTTTTCTATAAATTATTTATTTTTTAAATTGGACACAAAACAAATTTATATATATTTATATATATATATATATTTTCTATGTATTGTAACATACATAAGTTGTTAAGAGCGCAAAGTGTAAAATAAAATCAGAAATCAGAAACTTAATATATATATATATATATTAGTTTTAGTTTGTATATTTATATACTTAAATTCATTATATATATTTATTTATAGATATATGATAGGACAATTTTTCTCTTCTCTTCACTCTATATATATATATATATCTATATTTGTTTTTAGCAGCTGAATTTGATTTGGATTAGTTAGCATATGTCAATAATATTTAGTTTTAGCGCAATAATCGTATTTAGCAGTAATACAACAAGTTGAGTTCTAAATTATTTCGCTTAAGCTAGGATGGCATACATAACTGTATATCTCCCTCCCTTTCTCTCTCTCTCTCTCTGTCTCTATGTATGATTAGTTGTGTTTAGTTGAGTTGATTTGAGTTGTGTTTAGTTGATTTGAGTTGAGTTTAGTTTAGTTGTGTTTATTGGACGACAGGCATTCCATCGAATCAGCTTTCTCCATGCTTTTAATCCATGCTTAATTTACAAAAAAAAACAAAAAAAAAAAACTTGATTGCGTTTTGATTAACATTATTGCCGTTTTGCTGCGAATTACATCGATGTGCCATTATGGGAGGAGGCATCGCTGATGCGACGCGACAACGTTGTCTTGCGGCTGATGGAGAGCGAATTGGGCGCCGCTTGGCTGGGCGCCAGGCTGGCATTGTAGCTGGCCGAGGCGATATTGGAGATATCGTTTGTGGTCGGCGACGTGGCGAGGGCACGCATTGGGGAGCGACGCAACGAACCGGTCACTTCATGTGGCTCCTGATAGCCAGAGTCCATGTCATCGTGATAGGAGTCCATCAAGGGTGTGGGATCCTCATAGTCGTAATCAACAAAGCCATTATTATCGAAGGACTATGAATGATGAGAAAACCAAAATTTTATCTCTCAAACACCACGTAAATCTGCAAGCACTTGACGTACCTTGACAAAGGATTGGGATTGCTTGGCGTAGCCACGGAACACCTGATTGTGCGCCTTGCTGCGATAATCCACGGACTCGTAGTGACCATCCTGTGAGTTCTCGATTATGAAATGCCGGGTGCCATGCGGTGTTAGGGTGGCCCACAGCAGACGACTATCATTCACCAGCTGGCTTTGGAGCAAATCTCGACTGTTGGCTGTGGCGCACGGATAGAGTATGCCGCCCGATGTGAATGCATTTGATTTGGTTGCTTCGCCCAAAGCATTAATTGCTGTTTGCTTGATATTTGCATCGTGATACGAGAAAAAGGTGCTGCAATTGAATACAAATAATAATATGAACTCATGTTAGCTTCAATCGGAATGTAAACAAATAATAACGTTAACCAGGGCTGCAAGCTCTACAAATCTGCAGCTGGCTGGTTCAATGAACAAGGCTTAAAAACAAAACAAAGTTCGCTTCATTCACAAAAACAACCCTGCTTAATATCATATTCAAATAAACTTACTCTTTGCATCGAATTACAATCAGGGCCAGAAAACAGCCCAGCACAAAGATGCCAATACACGATGAGACGAAAAACCAAACATTTTCCATACTCTTCGTATCGCTGCGCACCAGCTCCATCAGCTCATTGCCGCTCTCATTATGTTGATTTTGACCGCACATAAATGCCGCAAAGCAGGGCTGCGACTCATTCGCTGGCAATAATATATCTATGCTCTTCGGCTTCGAGATCAAAAACGATGGCAACGGCGGCGGCGGCATCGATAATATGAAATCGGGCGGCGGGCCGGCCAATTGATCACAGCTACCCACACAATTGCCAAGTAATATATTCATGTTTACCTGCAATATGTAAATAATAAACATTTTTCATTATCACCCAATATGTATGTAAGCCTGCGACGCCATCATCAGACGAGCTTTATACAAATGCCTATGTATGCGTGTGTATGTGTGCATACTTACACACATACACAGAGCTGCCATAACAAACCGTTAGGGTTGATTTCTTATTAGAAAATGCTTAAACAGCAAAAAAAATGTATTTACTTTAGCGAAAGTTTATTCCAATGAGTTTTAATTCAATTGGTAACTCTATATGACAGATATATATACATATAGTTATATGCATATATACCTATATTTTACATATATGTATTATACATTTAATGCGACCCAAATTCCAATATAATCAAATTATTGTTCTTATCAATCAAAACTTTGTTTGCAATTTTGCACATGTAAAATATTTTTGTTTAGCCTTGTTTTTTTTTTATATATATATCTATATAGTTTGTAAAAACGTTTGACACCATTTCACTTGTAAAAACAACATTTATTGCAACTTTGAACCAACCTTAATCCAATAAGCGTCCTTTACCGTTGAAATCTTACCTTGAACTAACTACCGAAAACAATTGCAACATTCAAAAGTTCCCAGAGCCTCGATGCGCGCGCGCATCTCTTCCATAGAAAGTGGGTAACAAATAACCCCTGGCATCAGGCCTTAGCCACACCCAGACAATATACACACACTCTGGATGTATTCAATTCTTCAATAAGCCAACAAAGAAATATATATATATATATTCATTTTTGCTGTGCGAAAAGAATTCTGTAAATCTGTAAAAATCAAGAAATTCCTACAGTAAAAATAATAACACAATGGCAATATCGAAATAAAGCTCAAATAGAATGGATTCAAGTCTAAAAAGAAAACATATTAAATAACTAAATAAAAAAAGCTAATTTATTTATAAGTATGTAATAAAATCTATAGCTACAATCAAAAGCCGCGCAACGTCTTTTAACGTCTAACGAAATCAAATTAGATAAATTTGCAACATTTTATTCCAATTAGAATATGTCTAATGCATGGAAAACTAAGTGCTCTCTCTCGCTCGCTCTCTTTGGCTAATTATCAAAACGAAATATTTCAGATTTAAAAGATTTGTTTGGCTTTATGTTAAAAAATATAATTTTTTATTTATAATATTTACAAGTCACACAAGTAAGAATAAAATACATATATATTTATATATCAATAGTTAAAAGCTGCGCAACGCCGTTTAACGTATGCCTGAATCTGATAAAAATCAAATTAGACAATTTTGCGCAAACTTTATTCTAATTAGAATCTGTCCACTACAGACGAGCTTAACTTCTCTTTTAATGAACAATTATGAAATTGAAACATATAAAGAAATAGTAACAAAAAAATAATTTTTAGTTAATATTCACATAACAAAAAATAATGCAAAGCTAATTTAACAACTTAAAGCCGCGCAACGCCGGTTAACGTCTGCCAATGCTGATGAAAACAAATTAGACAAATTTCTAATTAGAGACTGTCCAATGCATGCGAGCTCAACTGCTCGCTCTTTCTCTCTATGCCTAATTATAATTATAATATGTATGTATGTATGTACCTAATTCTCATTATATGTGAACTCTATTATAATCGTTTAATTTATGCTACATATACGCGTATGCACATTTTAAAAGTAAGTAATTAGCAATTGGAGCAATCCAAATTTATTTCTTATCGCCATAGGTCATCACGACGCCCATGATCAGAGCCAGGACAGTGAATCCTTGGGCGGCGATACGAGTGCGCATCATAAACTGCGACATTCGGCGATTGCCGGTGCGAAAGTTGTAGAGGCCAAATGAGAGAGCGGCTGTGGTCGCCAGGCAGCCTATGAAATTTACAATGTTTATATAACAATGCTTCGGAGCAACTGTAGTATATATGTATATATATAGAGATGACATACCAATGGGAACCAATGGGTTTTCCTTGATTTTACGTACGAGACGTTCCTTCGTCGTTTCGATTTCAACAACTGGGCCCAGATCCTGACGTAACTGTATCCAGTCGAGGTCTTCGTTTGGCAGCGGTATTTCCGATTTGTTGGCCATCTTTTCAATAATCTGAACGTAAGCTTCTCTGCAATTAAACAATATGTCAGATCTAATACCGACAATTCATATTAACACAATTGCACACACTGCTATATCAACATATGATTATATACGTTCGCACCGATGGACAATTGACAAGTGGAATGAAACAGGGCTGTATTTATGCCCGGTTTCCGATTAAAATATTTCACTGAACTAGCTCACATTTCACTCGAACTATATAATTTTGACTATTTTCTCAAATTATTGTGTTTGATATACATATAGTTATATGACATGCAAAAAATTAATATACTAATTTTTCTAAGCATGTGATATAAACAGGAATTGATATCATAATTCCGTTATATTATTTTATGCTTTTTTTGTGAATCAGCTTCCATCCCTTGTCGAGTTGAAAATGTAACAAAACAAGGGCTACCAAACTTGCCTATCGTTTATCGAATCGGACTCCTTTTTTTTTCAAAACTTATGTACACAATTTATATATTTATATAATGTAAATCATATATAAATAAATATATATGTATATTATAATATATATATACAAATATATTTAAATATATTAATACATATATATTTTAATATATATAAATATAAATAATACAATTTATAAATTTATTTTATATAATTTAATATTTTCTATAAATATATAAAAAATATATATATATATTTTTTTATTTATTTATTTTTTTTTAATTTAATCTTATATAAATAGCTCTACCTAATGTATACGATGAAAACTAATCACATACATACATATGTACATTAAAATATACATGTATGTACGTTAGTTTCATGTGTACATACATTTATTTAAAAACACCCTTGTGATGATCAAATAAAATCGAAGAAAATTTGTGTGTTGGGTATTTCTGACCTCACTAACACGTTCACACACAGCTGCATTATTCCAACAATGTTTCTCTCTTTTTAAAATGAGAGAGTTGGGAAGTACAGTCAGACGAGGAACGCAAAATGAAACATGTGTATGTAGCGAGAATATCATTGTGTGTGTATATCAAATAAAATACGTGCATTTTTGTGTTTGTGTAAAGGCGAAAAACAAACGCACACAAGCAAAACAAATGTGAATGTATTGTTGGAATGGGCTGGGGATGTATACATGCATACATACATGTATGTACATTTGAGCGTACGTGCATAAATAAATATGTATGCACAGGCACGTACATACATGCATACGTATGTATGTACATAATTACTTACAAACGTGTATGCACGTTTATATACATATATAAATATTTATATGTATGTATGTATGTATGTATTTATATTTATTTGGCTTTATTCAATATACAAATGATTTATTGCGTTTTCTTTTTGTATGTTATTTGGTAAGCTTATAATTATTGTAATTAAATAGTAAGGCAGAGAATGCTCCACATGGATGTACATATGTATGTATGTAAATATCAATATAAACAATATACAATATACATACAATAACTAAATATGTTAAGGTTTATTGGTATGTACATTTAAAGTAAGGAAGATACATACTTATGTATGTATGTGTGTATACACACATGTATGTATGTACATAAATGCGTCGCTCGTAGGTACATTTGTCTTAAGACTCATACATACATACATACATACATATAGTGTACATACATATGTTTGCATGAACCTTAGTATAAAAAAAGTAGCAAGCCAAAAATGTTAAAAGGCCTGTTTCCCTCCACCACGTGTATACACACACACACACAACCACACATGCGCGCATACACACTCTCACACACGCATACATATCCACACACTCAACACTCATTGGGCACCAGGAGAGAAAGTGTGCTCAGTAAACTGTACTCAGAGCAGAGCACGCCGCTGGTTGCTTGCCGTTTGCTGCCTGCTGCCTGTTCTCTCTCTCTCCCTCGTTCTCTCTCATTCGCACACACAGACAAGAGTTACTCACACAAACGCACACACTTGCGCACTCAACGCATACAGAAGTCTGGCGCTAGCCAGGCTGGGCTATGAAGCACAGTAAGGCAGAGACGGCTATTCAATTCAATAGCCTTTGCATTCGTTGTTGGTACTCTCTCTGTGTGTGTTTTCAATCAAGCGAGCGGCGCGCGAACCTCATCTTTTCCGCATTGATACCAACAAAAACACATTTACTGCAATAAAGCTGCGTTTGTGGCGTCGTTTGTTTATTTTTTACTAACTAAAAACAAACAATAACAACACAAGAAGCACCAAACTCGCGTTACGTTACGTTTATCGTTCCGTTCGCTGTTACGCCGATTCACCGTAAGAATCGGTAACAAAAAATTTTCAAATTTTACCGTGTGGCGTCTGACGGCTCTGCTTCTGCTAGTTCCTTCGTCGTACATACATAAATACGTATATATACATATATTATATATATTTATATATATGCATAATAATCAATATAACGTACATATGTACATGGAATAAACGAATGCGAGTTGCAATTGGCTTTCAACTTATTTTAGCCATTGAGTTTGTGTTGTGTGCAGTGCAAAAATTTGTAAGAGGAAGAACGCAGAAAAATACGTACATATATAAAACTATTGAAAATATATAAACTAAACTCCTCGCCACCCTCAACCCCCTCAGTACGAACCATTCGCACAGTAATCGGCCAAAATCATGGAACACTTTCATCAAATACAGGTAAGCTTAAGTGCACACGCATACACACATACATACGCCCATACATACATACACACACACCACACACACACACAACCACACCAATCGAAATGTCTGTATATTTTTATATGTATTTACATACATATATTTGCACAAACTATTCTGGCGTTCATCGTCTTTTTTTGCTCACATTGCGTCTACATCATTTACTGTCGCAAGTTAAAGATTTTTTTCCCGCCAACAACAAATTAAATTGGCAAACACGCACTACTTTTAATACACACACAAAAACATACGCTTCAGCATATACATATGTATGTATATGTGTGTGTATGGATGTATACATATAAAATGAGACGCATGAGAGAGTATGGAAATTTTACAATGGCCGAGTTGGAATCTCAATGCATACATATGTACATAAGTTTCGGTTAGTTTTTTCGTTTTTATGTACATCACAAGCAAATACACACACACGCACACACACACACATACATACATGCACAGTTGAGAAGAAACTAAATATACGAATACTAAAAGCAGGCATCCATACGACGACGCTATGCGTACATACATACATACATATGAACATATAGACAGACATACAAGAAACATTTTTATTTTGCGTGCGCATCTATGGCCGCCATTTTTTATTTTATTTTATTTTGTTGTTCGTTCGGCGTTAACTATGCATTTTGTTAATTTAGAACAGCCGAAATTGCATAGTACACGCGTATTTATGTGCATACAAATGTAAAACATCTGTGTGTATGTATGTCTGTATCTTTAATATTATAAAATTGGAAATGACATGTGCCTCGATTTTCGAATGCTGAACAGATACAAACAAGACAATTTCTTAGTATTTGTGCCTGTGATACACATATACATACATACATATAGTTTCTATATATATTTATGTATATACAAACATATGTATGAAAACTTGAAATACATATGCAACAACATCAAAGCTTGCGTAATCTGAAATTGGCTGTACATACATACATATTTACATACAAACATATGTGTGTATGTACATACATACAAACATATGTATACGTGCCTGCTCCCCATGTGAATTCTTTTCTTTGTATAGTGTGTCTCTTGTTTTAAGACAACTACAACTGGTATGTCTATATGTGCTTCTGTCTATACATATGTGTATGTGTACAAAACTCGAAATGCTTTGTCAGTTCTCTGTACGCACATACGTACATACACACACATACACATGTACGTATGTATGTGTATGTGTATGTGTATATGTGTTAGTTTGTGCACAAACAACTTTACATTGTAAAGAGCATTATATTTTATTTTCTCACCGAGGCTCTCTCTCTCTCGCGTTTATACATACGTACATCAAATATGTACATGTGTTTGTATGTTTTGACAGTGTTGCCGTTTTTTGCATGAGTAGTTAAGACACCCCTGGCATTGAGAGAATAAAAGAACAGCCGATAAATTGGTTCATGAACCGAATGAACCTGCTCTTTATTAAAAACGTGCCGTTTTTTCAAAAACAATTCTCTGTTGTTGCATTTGAGCGGCTCGAAAAAAAAGAAACAGCTGACTTCTTTGACAATACAGTGCAATTTGTTATTGTTTATATGTACATATATACTGTTTCCCATTTGTGTGAACATTGTGAATCAACTTGCTTCTGTGCCAAACATTCATACCTTATACGAAAAGAGTCACAATTTGTTTACATTTTGTACACATTAATTGCCAATAAGAAACGTAGCGTTTGTATTACTTGACAAAAAGTGAATGGAATCATTGAGAATTGGAACATGCAACGCAGATGTTTGCTGCTCCAACCATTTGGAACTCATGCTCATGCGCGTTTCACCGTTTACTGTGTGAATGTACAAGCCTGCGTGTGAGTGTGTGTGTGTGGATGTTCGTATATGTGTGTGCTTGCGTATGCATGTGTGTGCTGCTGAGCGTGAAACCCGCCAGCGACTAATGAGAGATCGTTTTTGGCGCCAAACGCCAACAAAAGCTGTGCAAGATCTAGTATGACGGTTCTCTTTAAAAATGCTTTATATTTTGTATTTAATTTTATTTTATTTCGTGTGCGTGTGTGTGTGTGGTGCTCCCATTTATAATTTTAATTGCAAAAACTCATTGAATAGTTGCAAATGAATGTATGTATGTATGTATGTACGTTCTTACACACACATCACTGAATAAATGAATGTGAATGTATGTATGTATGTATGTATGCGTGTGCTTGGGGCACGCTAGGTCAGTTATACACATGCTTAAATAAGAACATTATAATTTAAATTTGAGTGTTGATTAATATATCGATTATTGCCATCCATTTGCAGTTTGATGCGGTTTTCGTGTAAATGAGAACTAAATGATAATAAATTTGATATAAATATTCAATTATTCGAATGTAAATTTGTAATGTATTTGTTTATAAATATCTGATTGGGTGATAAGTGCGACGCCAATATTGTTCTTGACTTTGCTTTTGTCCTTGTTTGATGTGTTTTTTTTTTTTTTTTTATATTTATTCATTTGTTTGTTTATTTTTTATTTATTTTTTTTTTTGGCAATAACTTGTCCTTTTTGGCCTCGTACTTATTCACACACTCGCACACACACACACACATACACCTACACTTACACTTAAACACATTCATAACCAAAAACAACAACCACAACAACAAACTATTGATTAGCAAACAATTCAACACTATCAGCAGCAATTGGCTGCGCAGCAACAACAACAAGCGGCTGCAGTACAACAGCAACAGTTGCAACAACACCAAGTGGTTGTCCAGCAAAATCAACAGCAGGCACATCAGAATAGCTCCAACACCACCGCCGGCGTTGGCACCCAACAGCTATTCACATACAAAATGGCAAGCAGTTTCCCCAATCCAGCCACAACAATGGCCCAGGTTGTTGCCACCTCAAATGCGGCAACCACTGGCTACGATTACCGTCTAAATATGGCACAGGCAGCGGCAGCTGCAGCGGTGCCCGGCTCCCAATGGTGGTATCCGGCCGCCAATCAGGGTCAGGTGGATGCCAACACAGCGGCACAGCTACAGCAGCAACAGCAGCAACAACAGCAGCAGCAACAACAGCAACAGCAGCAGCAACAGCAACAACAACAGATGCAACAACAGCAGCAGCAACAGAATGTCATCAATTCAGCTGGGGTGAGTTGATAAGCATAAGCATAAGAAAAAAAAAATATATATATATATATATATATCCATTTTATATTTATATTAATATTCATATTTGCATTTGCCTTTCAGAGTCCAATGGTTAGGGGCAAGGCTGATGCGAAACCCAGAGGTCGAATGACCGCATACGCATACTTTGTACAGACATGCAGAGAGGAGCACAAAAAGAAGCATCCTGATGAGACAGTGATCTTTGCTGAGTTCTCAAGGAAATGCGCTGAGCGCTGGAAGGTAAGCAATAACCCCATCAATATCATAGTTGAAGTCTACCAGAGTATTTGCGTTTCATCTAGACGATGGTTGACAAGGAGAAGAAACGCTTCCATGAAATGGCCGAAAAAGACAAGCAACGGTACGAGCAAGAGATGCAAAACTATGTGCCGCCCAAGGGTGCGGTCGTGGGACGTGGCAAGAAAAGAAAACAAATCAAGGATCCGAATGCGCCAAAACGTTCATTGTGAGTTCGTAGCAAAATTGATTATACTAATACTACTACTACTAATAATAATCGCCATTGATATGGATTATCAGAGAATAACTAAATTTATTGTTGTGTAATTTGATTTTTCCAGGTCTGCGTTCTTTTGGTTCTGCAACGATGAAAGAAATAAAGTGAAGGCTCTTAATCCTGAATATGGTGTTGGTGACATTGCCAAAGAGCTGGGCCGCAAATGGTCAGACGTTGATCCCGAAGTGAAGCAAAAGTACGAATCGATGGCAGAGAGGGACAAGGCACGATATGAGCGAGTATGTATTAATATGAATATAATTACCATATAACTGAATATTAATCAATATTTGTGTTTAGGAAATGACCGAGTACAAGACAAGCGGGAAAATTGCCATGTCAGCACCCTCGATGCAAGCGTCGATCCAGGCGCAGGCACAAGCAGTACAGAAAGCCGCGTTACTTGCTGCAGCCGCTCAGCAGCAGCATCAGCAGCTGGATGAGCAGCACGACGACGATGATGGTGACGGTGATGATGACGAGAATCAATAGGTCTAGCAGTAAAATACTCTTCACTATTTATACACTATCCGTTGGTCATCACGAACAAGGAAATTGGCATCAGCTGATCGATAACCAGATTAACTGATGCGTGTTGAACATATACATATATATATATATATGTATACACCAGTATATATTGCTAATATATATACATAAATATATATATATATATATATATAGAAATATAATATTAATTTTTTTTTTTTTTTTAATAATAAGTAATCAAATTTCCATGAATTACTGAAGGAGAAAATCACAAAGAAACCTTTTATAAGTTTTATTTTTAAGAATATAATATATAAGTATATGGTTAGATTAAAATGACATTAATCTGTGTCTGCAAATCTTAATTTTGTGCTTCAATGATAAGTTTCTCCTCTAAAACACTAAGTACGAATTATTTTATAACTCTGATGAAATTCATCCATGTCATTCTCAGAAAAGAAAAACAAACAAACACACACACACACACATAGACATTTAGAGGCATAGAAACACATACATACACACGTTACCACTAAACATGCAAACATATGTATATACATATATTACGTATATTATTGGTACATATTTCCCCATTTATTAAAGTTAGATGATTCACACCAATAATGAAACTAAGAAAATGATAAAAATGATAAAAAAAAAAACTAAAACTAAAACTAAAACTATAAAAAAAAGAAAGAAACAAAACAAAAACAAAAAATGATGCGTTTACTCATTGCAGTTGCAGCTACTCAATGAAACGTGATAATTTGAAATACTTAACTCAGTGGCGGGTGATATCTCTCTACATATTTATGTATATATACATATATATAAAAGATATTTATATATATATATATATGTACGCATAAATTATCATACAGTTTCAGACATACTACTACTGAAAATTGATCGCAATGGATTATATACTGTCAGCATTTAAAGAGAATAACTTTTTATCAATATGAAATGAGACGAAAAGCATTCAAAATTTTATATTTTCATCGGTCCAAATCGGAAATTTCAACAACTATTTGAACTGCGTTCGCAAATGTGCTAACAACATTTCCAAATGAAAAATGTTTATAAAAAAAAAATAATACATTTTTTTTTTCGTTTTTTTCGCTTCGAATTAAGTGAAACTCTGGCTGGAGTTGTTTTTCTGTGTAAATACATAAGAACCTAATTTTAGATGTTAGATTTCCGATAGAATCCAGATGTATTATGAATATAAAACATTGTATGTTTTTAGGCTGTTAAACATATACATATATATATATATACAGAGTAAATTGTATTGCATTATATGAAAGCAAGAAATCGAAATGCAGAAGCAAAACACGTAAACGGACCACTTGACAACGCGTCCGTTGTCTTGGCCATGTACATACATATTGAAGTATTATTTAAACCATTGGGCTTATACCAATATCAGATTGTGTCTGTAAGGAGTATAATAGCTTTAACAACAAGACAAACCACATATATATGTAAACTAGGGGAAAGTATTGCCAATGCCTTAGAGGGAGATCATTGTATCTAAATCATAGAGACATATGATCCTTTGATGCAGGCCAATTAACTCAGTTAAAACACACATACACTTACATACACATACACACACACACACACACACACAGATACACACATATATGTATGTATATGTATATATATATGTATATACTATATAGAGTAAATTATGCTTTTTTTTTTTTTTTTTTATAAGACGCAATCGTGTAACTCTCTTACTTCGATGTGTGTGGCAATCTATCAATAAATAAATACAAGCAGATATCGAACAAGATCTGGATAATATCGAGAGACTTCCTAATTCATATATGTATGCATTAGACTAGTAGGGATACATATTAGTTAGAATATGGCGTGACAAATCGACAAACCGAAACAACAACAACAACAACAATGACAACTAATATATATGTCTATGTACATATATATATCTATATATATATATATGATGCATATTTTGTAACGTGATTGCTTTATTTATATATATATATATATATATATATATATATATATATATATATATATATATATATAATATACCTCAAAATGTATGTACAGATATTATTTTCAGGAAAACAATTTAATTTCCTTCTTTAGTTTCTTTTTTTTTTTTTAATTTTGGTTTTTCGTTTTCGTTTTCGTTTTGTTTTGCCAGAGAACAACTCGCCACCGAGATGATATTCATAGCAGTGTAGCTTATGACACACATATATATATATATATATATATATATATATGAATCGATATCATTTATATATATGTTTTAATTTTCAATTAAATCGTAACTCCTTGACATCATTTACTATGACAATTCCAGTTCCCCGTGCTTGTTATATAAGAATGAAACTAAACTAATGCAAATAAACTTTTAGAAAAGTGATACTTTGTTTTTAGTGTATGCGATATGTATGAACGATATGTGTACGAACGTTCAGGCTCCCAACGTCGGTTCTCCATATTTTTTTTTTAAGTTGCCCCAAAATAAGAAATAAAAAAAAAATAAAAATAAAAAAAAAAAAAACAAAATCCTAAAATTTCCCAAAAAAAAAAAAAAAAAAAAATAAGAAAAATAATTTTTGGATTACACATTATTATTATTTTTATTATTATTATTATTATGTATATGTAAGTGTGAAATACATTAGCAATACTATGGTAGCTACTAAGGTATTTTTTTTATTTAATTTTTTTCTATGAATTTACACAATCCTGTAAAAATAGTTAAAAATAAATATAATTTAGCTAGATGTACGCTTATGAAGGCAAAATTTTAAAGGTTTTTCTTCTGTTTCCTTTTGTGTCTGTTTACTTTTACTTTAATATTTTTATATGCCAATTTCAGATGAAGAAGAAGCATATATGATTTTTCCAATTATGTTTTGTTTTTGTTTATTTTTGCTTTTTATAGTGTTCTATACCTTATATTCTATACATATAGAGATATCGGACTACAAATATGTCTAATATATAGCTATCCATACAGCGCCCCTATCAATGCTACAAATGTAGAGTCGAAAACTGAAGATTTTGAAAGACAATTTAAGAACTTGCAGATTTTTGACAATTATATTTGTATATACATATATAGTGAGAGATATAGATGAAATCGACAATATATATGCATAATTACTATTCACTTCAGAATCGCATCTTTAAAGTTTACATGTATATGGGAGTTCGGAAAGGTATTTTTCGATTTCTAATTTATTTGTGTGGAGTCCCTTTGGACTGCTCACTTCTTAAATTGCTCGACATTGGACAAGGGTCTACATATATATGCTATATAGCAAATTTCAAACATTTCAGAGAACAAACTGATATACTCTGCTCGCTCACTGCATGAATGAGTATGAGATTTATTTAGTAATCGATTAGAGCGAGACAGCAGCAACAGCATTGTGTGCCATCTTCTTCTAATCGTCACACACCCCAAAGAAACTTGAACTGTACATTTACATTCTAAATTAACTTTATTACATGTTTTTAAATTAAAAGGAAAATAAATTTTGTGCAATCAAGGTAAGATATTTAACATAAGAGATTGGCTCAGAAGTGTGAAAGGGATAGCACTAACATATAGACAAAACTTAAAATTTTACAGAACAGAAAATAATTTTGTATTTATATTTTTTTTTTTTTTGTTTAGCTAAAATCGTAAATTCTTCATTTGTGTGGAACTTTTAGATTTAGCAATAGATTGAAGACTAGCTTTAAGCTGTTAATTTTTTTCAGAACTTTTTACATTTAATAGAATTTCAGTATTCTATGGGTAAGTATTTAAACGTAAACGTAAAAAGAGATGGCTTAACGTAACGTAAAAAGAGATGGCTTACATTTCTTCTTTCTCTGCCTCTCCCTCTCCCTCTCCATCTCGCTCAAGCCCAATATTTTGGATGTTCTGTATAATCTTTATTGGATCTGCAACTACAACTCTATCTCTCACAAAAATTTAATTATTATAAAAATAAAATTACAGCTCTATAGTCAGATTCGGCTTATATCTAATATAACTTCATTTGTATTTAGGCTTATTAGTTCAAGAGTTTAGTAGAGTTTATAGAGAGACATCTTTATACATACATACATAGATGCCAATCGAGCTGTTATTTCTAGTGTTTGATTAACTTTGTATTTTGATACATAGCTCTTAAAATAACTTAATTGCTATAGCTGAAAGTAATTACAAATTGAGATAGCGCCATCGAATCAAACCCAATAATAGACATTGCCTTTATCGTGAATTAGTTTCCTCATTTTATTACACGATATTCTTTTAGTATTCGTGTGCTATAATAATAGGAGTATTTTGTGTATTTGCAGGATAAAAATTTTCTGTTTCTCTTTCTGTTTTGTTGTTTCTGCCATATATTATGTTTCGCAGCTTTCGTGTGAAATTGTACTGAAATTTTGATAATTTTTTTTTAAATTGTGATTGTAATTGTAATTGTAATTTTAGTTTGTTTCTTCTATTGAGGTTGGAGAAATTGGTTTGGATTCTGCAGTTTTTTCTTGTCTATCCGTAGGTTTGAAAAAATAATAATAAAAAAAAATTTTTTTTTTGAAACTATAAAGGTAACATTCGATTCTAAGATCCTTGTAAAGAACGCCCCGGCCGCTTATCATACACACAATATTATCAATAATAAATAAATTATTTTAAATAAAGGTCTTGATGGAAACTAGCTTAATTAATGATAATGCTGGATATTACTTGCTGGGCATCTATCTATCTATCTTTCTATCTCTGACGCTCTCTACATCCAGAGCTCGCCGTCACAAATCTCAATGGCCATCTTCTTGCGGAAGTACTCCATGTGCTCCTGCGAGAAGGTGAGCGGCTTATTGCGTGTTATATACTCAGCGAACATGCAACTGAAGACACCGCAATCACTGCCATTTGTCTGATGGGGCACATTTTGGACATTCTCAATGGTAAAGTCGCTGGTATCAAACGGTTTCTTGCGCTTATCCAGCGACTCCTCGAGCAAGTAATTCTCCAGGGCGTTCAACACCTCCGAATTGGGTTTGCCCATCGAATCATAATACCTGATTGTTTTATTTTTCATGTGGATTATGGCCATGCACCAATGGACATTGCTAACATGCACTGGCACCGGAATTATGTCCTTGCTGAATATATCGACCTTGCGAGTCCAGCGTTTCACATTGCCATAGCCGCCCTGCAACAGGCGCGGTATAAAGAAAGTATTCATAGCATACACGCTGGGCAGCTTGCCCTCGCTGCGTTGGGACCGATCAGTTAATAGATTCATATAGAAGTTAATAACTTCGTCATTCAGCCAGGAACTGCCAGATAATGTCCGAATATCGTTGCGAGTGATGCTGAGACTGAACTTGGAAATAAGCACCTAGAATGGAGGAGAGATAAATATATATAGAGAGAGAGGATATTTAATATAATTACCTGGTCGGGCTTGCCATATATCAGTTCATTATAGCGCTGTTGATGGGCCTCATTCCATGGAATAAATTCTGGCTCGCTATTCTCATCGAGTGGATATTTTTCCAACACAAATAATGTCTGGCCAACATAACGTCGCTTGGCCAAGCTCTCACGCAGTCCTTGCTCAAAAGCACGACGTTCCTCAGTTGTCTTTTCAGCTCTGCAAACATATTATACATTTATATTAAGATCGTTCATTAGCTGTCGATATATTTTTACTTACTCCTGAAGAACTAGAGTCTTTGTATGATTCACTTCCACTTGCGAACGCTCGCATTTCTCGCTAAAAATGTTAGTATAGTTATCATCGTAATATATGGATTTATTGTTACGCATCTGGAGCGCTTTAGTGCGTGACATCGACGGCTCTTTTGTCGGCGGCGGCATCAATTCTGATCTATAAAAACAATGCAAATATTTTCAATTGGCAACATTCAAGTAAGCATTCCATTATTTCCTACTCACTTATTCATTTCTTTGTCAATATGCTCATTTATAGTTTCTATGCCCGACGGCTTCTCAGCTTTTTTGGCGGTACTGGTGGTAATAGCAGTGAGGGAGCTGATAGGGATTTTGTTGGTGCCAGGCTTTATGTACAAGTTGATGGTATCTGAGGACAGTTTCTTGCCCATTGTGCAAGGTGTACTTTGTAGTGTTTGTTTTGACTGCTGCTGCGGCTTCCAATTTAGCAGCTTAGCGTACTCGGAGCGTTCATTTATGCCGCAGTCGGCATTGTTCTTAACATAACCATGCATCCATTCGGGGCCCTTAAGGCTAAGCGGGCGCAACAAGGGCAGCGGTGGGGCATTATCCTTATCACGTGCGGCGGCGGTACGGCGTGCATAATCGCGTTCATGAAGAGTTAAATTATTGATCAAATTGATATACTGATTGTGCTCATTGCGCTGATCCTCCAAATTTAAAATATTATCCTTCATGGCGCTCGGATCAAAATGATTGCTGCTGTGTCCATTTAAGCGTACCTCCGATGACGAGAGACTGCTAGATGGACGTTGACTATTGATAGTGCCTGGGAAGCCATTTGTGCCGAAACGCACTGCCTCGGAGTACAACAAATTGTGACGTCTTGTTGACGAGCTGCGTCCCAATTCTTGTGCTAAACGCGTCGTTGGCTGACCGCTAGTGCCAAGGCGATCAGCAAATGTTTGGTACAAGTTGCTCTCATTATGCTGCTGATCCTCCGAGTCGGATAGATCAATCGATGTAGTGGGCTGTGTGCTGCGCACATTCACTTGACGTGTCGGCGGTGTATTGAATATCGAGAGACGCTTCTGTGACTGGGAGGCATTGCGATTGATGTTGTTCTCTTGCTCCTTGCGCTGCCCTGTTGCGGTTGCCATGTTGGAACTAGTGTCACCTGTGGAGCATACAAAACAATTTCATTAAATGACGGTCTTTCATAACTATCCAGATATGGAGTCTGATTTTATATTATAGTAAATTTAAAAAATTACTAGAAATGTTTTATCAAATAATATTTGTATTATTTCCAACAATATATATATATAGATGATGATGATGATGGACGCTGAAGGAAACTCAAATGCTTTGATATTAATAAAGTTCATTTGTCAAGTATATTCTCATCTTTTGCTGCATTTCTTAGACGAAACGGAGATTATCCTAATTCATTGAGAATCTTACTAAACAATACTAATAAAATAATATTTCTATTGTTTTCTATATTTTCCGATTGTTCTGTCTAGATCAAATATTCTTTTTATATATATAAATTGAGATGATAATATAGTAAGCTGAGATATTTTATGTGATATGGAGATATTCTATTTCGATGCGAGAACTTACCGTCATTCGGCATAAATTTCGGAAATGTATTATCTACGCGACGATATTTGATCGACTGATAAGCTCCAGCGTCGTTGCCCAAGCTTTGATAGCTGTAATGCAATAGGGTAGATGGTAAGTAATTATAATATAGATAATTTGATCAGATTGATTGGCTTACTTGCGCTTTTGAGAATTTCTGGTTTCCTCTTTTGCAGTATTGTTGCTATTCTTGCGGCCGCCTCTCGGCAACCAGTGACGTATCCAATTAATTATATCAAAGCCCATCGGATCGAGATTTGGATTCTTATTGCCTCTTATTTTATCGATTCTAGATGATAATGTTACTACTCTCAACTCGATCTCATTTAGCAACGCAATCTTTTCGGTTGCGCTCGACGGGTCACTTGTAATGGAGTTCAAGAGATAATCACGAACATCGTTCAGTTTACCCCTTAAGAGCAGAACGGCCCACAGACAGCTCAAATGTCGATTGTTGCAGATGTCTGCAATGAGGTCCAATGAGCGCTGCACGGATGTTAAGCGTGGATCAGGTTCCTGCTTTGGCTTCGGATCCTTAGCTACTCCCGAATCCTCTGCATCCAATTGAATTTCAGTATTCTTCGTACCAGCTCCTTCTCCTTGTTGTGTTGATGTGGAATTGTTGTCTGAAGTGATTATGGTGTTGTGAGTTGGTGTAAGTTTAGAGCCACTTGTCACAGATGCAGTATCCCATTCATTCGGGAGCTCTACGCCGTTGAATGACAGCGTCTGCTCTGGATTACAGTTGGCTCCGCTGGCCGCCACAGTTACTTGACTTGGCAGTATATTGAATAATTCGCGCACACTGCCAACAGTGTGCACAGCTACAGATCGGATATAAAACGTATTAAAATACAAAACGTCAAACTGTCAGATGCACTAGTTCTCATAGTGCATGGGAACATGGCCGCCAAGCGACGTTGTCAGCACAAGAGCCCTAGTGCATCTACAAATTTTGCGCGCCGCTTGTGCACAAGAAAAGAATGAACGAAAAAAAAAACAGAGTGAAAGAAAATGCAGCTACCACGAAATCCCGCACACAAAACTCACGAAATGCTTATGATTTAAATAAAAGAACTTGCCCTAATGCTATTGCATTGCATATTAATCGCGCACTTTTAACTAAACTGCAATTATTTTACAAGTTAAAATAATTCAATGCCGGTTGATGCTATTTCGACGCCGCTCTTAAAATTTGCAGTCGCGATTTAAAACTTTCGCGTTCACTTATTTACAAATGCACCATATGTTGTATTGTTAAATGACCATGCACTTACCAGTTAGTTTAATGGTAAAAATAAAAAATTTACAAAAGAATAAAACTTCAAAGTTTTTTTTTCGGAATTAAAACCCTATTCGCCTTAAATTAAGCGTGCTGACAGACGGGCTGACATATCCACAAAGCAACCACATCAACACAAAAACAAAAAAAAGACAAAAAATACCAAAGAAAAAATACTGAGCAGAAATGAATAATCGATTTAAATTGTCGTTTTAAATGTTTTAATTTAATACAATTAAATAAAAAAAAATATAAACAATTTTTAAAAATTGATTTTCCTAATTGTATTCAATATTAATTAAAAATAGTACATAATTTATTATTAATGTGATTTGCCAATTGCATTTTGCAGCACTAAATGGTTGTGCGAAAACTTATCGAATATCGATAGCTCGATTCTTTTACACACAATTGCCGCTAAAAATTGAAATTGTGTACGCCATTTTGTTTTATTTATCTTTTTAAATGAATTTATGCTACTGCTTATATATTAACATTTATGTATATATATATTTTATTAGAAATCTTCAAATGTTAAGGCCAGACATGATGCAAAATAATGCATCGCACTGTTAATCCTTGCTTTGGCAACAGAAAAACAAAAAATTCCACACCAATGTTGTAGTTCCATACAGAGCGCCCGCAAGGCCCACCGTTGCCTGGAACGTGTAGTGGACGACGACCCAATGGGCGAGAGCACCCCAGATGAGTATCAGCAAGCCGTTGGTGAAGTGCACCGGCCGGCGAATGGCCGTCCAATTGGCACGCGTCATGCCCAACTGGAAGACCATCTCCTGCAGAAAAGCTGTCACGACCTGGCCGAAGCCCAAGAGCACAGCTGAAACGCTCAGCAGCAGCTTGGACGTGGAGAAGCTGATAACTACAAAATTGTTTATGGTAAATAGTAATATGTGATGCCTCAATTCAAATGCTTACAGATGAGCGCCAGACACTTGCAGATGCTGCCAAATGTGAACCACTGCAGCTTCCTTTTGAACAGGCTCGAGCCGAAGCGCGGCGTCATCAGCGAGAAGCACATCCAGGGAAAGGCCAGCAGCGAGAAGAGGAATGGTATTTCAGCATTCTTCAATGCATGATGGCTAACAGCCAGGCCCGGCAGCACCGTCAGGCACATCACATAGCTGAAGATGTCCGCCGAGATGAGCAACGTGGTGGCATACAGCTGCGGCACCAGCAGCGCCTGCTGCAGCGGCATCACAATCTTATCCAACAGATTCCACCACAGATGCGATGTGACCGCCCGTGACATGCGTCGAATGCGATGCTGTCAGCAGACAACAAAAGATCAAATCGGATGAGATCACATCAGATCGGATCGGATTGGAGATGCTTCAATGCTTACCAGATTCGCATAGGCCTCGGGCGATGGGGAGGAGCTGCCGGTGGCGCTTGGTGCATTCAGCGGATTCTGCGAATAGAGGCGACCATTCGATTGGGATTTGTGCAGCACTTGGGACTGTGATATGCTGTAGTTGTCGATGGTGGCATTGCTGGAGCGCATGATGGACACTGTCTCATCCTCTTCTGGTATTATCTCCATTATTTCGACGCCATTCGGATTCACATACGTGACATATGCCTCATCCGTGGCAAGCATATAGTTGCTGTGCGTATCAACGACGGCGGCGGCAACAGCTGATGCTGGCGCTGTGTTGGTCATCTCTGTGGCCGGATTGCGCCAGGACATGGGCGTGTCCAGGCCATCCATTTGATCGGCCACAAAGATGGCCGCCAGTGCGGCACGCAACGGCAACGCACCGAAGCCCGTCTCCGCCTTGATAACTGAGATCCGTTTGGTTGTGAATGCATCCTCGCGATGCTTGGTGATGATCAGGCTAAGCGGTATGAGGTTCACCAGCATTGCTGACATCAGCACAATGGACTGCGCAGTGCCGTACAGGGTGCGCAGGCTGGTGAAGACGAAGGACAGAAAGAGCTGGCAGAACGCCTCGCCGCACAGATGAATTGTCTTCCGCACATACTTATCCTCACGTGGACGCACTGCCTCCAGTATGACATGTGTCTTCCACTGATACAGACTGGCGCCGATACCTAAGAGGCCGTTCGGGCATTTCAAATCGATACTAATGGAAAATATTGTAACTATGGACTTACCCGCAAAGCAGCCGTAGAAGACAATGGCCACGGTCTGTGTGGTGGTAGTGACCACCACCCAGGCGGATGAGAAGAAGATGCCGCTGATCATGAGCGAGACGCAGGCAATGAGGGTGGCCAGCAGAAAGATGCGTCTGTATTGAACGGTTTCACGTGCCCGTCCGCTATACTCTGTGTCCAGGTGCTCCATAATGGAGCGACAGAGCTCGCCGGTGGCCTGGTAGACGATTGCTGGCCAAATGCGTAGCACCAGATCCTTGTCCGATTCCACGACGTTGCCATACAAATACGCTGGCGTTGCCAGAAAGGCCTTGAAGAGAGGTAGTGAGACAGTTGAGAGGATGCAGATTAGGAGAGAGAGAGAGGGCGTGAGGTAGCGAGGAGAGAGAGAGAGAGACAAAGAGAGAGAGAGAGAGGGCGTGAAGTAGGGAGGAGAGAGAGAGAGAGAGAGACAAAGAGAGAGAGAGAGAGAGAGAGAGAGAGAGAGGGAGACAAAGAGAGAGAGAGGAAGAGATGAAGGAAGGAAGCGAGGTATGGGAGAGAAAGAGAAAGGGAAGTAGGAGAGAGAGAGTAAGTGAGAGCTGAACTAAGTGCAAATCAATAAAGTGAGAGAGATAGCGAGCGTGAGAGTGAGAGAGCGAGAGTGAGAGAGAGAAAGAGAATGGGAGAGTGAGAGCGAGCTAGATGATATTTACGTGTATGGCAAAGCCGCAGAGCATATACTTCTGTTGTATGTGCTTCTTGACCACCCGCCGCCTCTGCACTCCGGCGGTGGCTCGGGCAGCGGCACGACGTACGGGTGCCGTAGCCACTGGTGCCGCTGCCGCTGTTGTCAGTGGCATTGTGGTCATGCCCACCTCTGTTGACGTTCCCGTTTCCAGTCCTATTATCGTTGATTTTCCCGTTCCGTTCCCGTTCCCGTTCCCGTTCCCGTTCCCCTATCCTAACACTATGTAAGTTCTTTTGGAGTTCCCTTTAGAGTTGCGAACGTTTTCTGATGGATGATCCCGTACCGTTTGCTTTTCGTGTGGAATTTGTGTGCTGGTACTGTGTGAGGCGCGTCGTCTGGCCGTTAGCATTCATCATTTACCAAACCGAAACCCGTTTAGATAATGGCGAAAAAAAAAAATAAATAAAATTGTGATAATAATCGCGCTTATCACACTGAAGATATCTCCAGCGTACCAACACCCACACAGGCCAGTGTGTGTGCGTGTGTGTGTGTGTGCATGTCTCTGTCTCGCTGTGTGTATGGGTGTGTGCATGGGTGTGCATGGGAGTGTGTGTGTGTGTCTGGTTGAGATTAACGTCAGATATATACATATATGTAAAAAAGACAACAAAAAAATAAAAACGAAGTAAAATAATCGTTTGCCTTTGTTGACGCGGTTGGCTTTCCTGCAGCTCCGGCCAGCAGAGAGAGGATTATGTTTATGACCACACGCCAGCTGATCAGACATCGCACTCTGATAACGCGCAGCATACGATACAAACCATTCCCGAGTGAAACAAGTTCAAATCTATTTGAGTGCAACGTTGTCAGCAATTGTGTAATAACACACATACATGCATACATACATACATACATACATATGTATATAGATAGATACATACATCAGCAGTCTGATCTAAAGAATGAGAAAATAGAACTCTTCATTCCATTCAATTTTTAGATCAGTCCAAATGGCAATTTTCATTAGTCTTACTTCTGTGAATTTTTCTTTTTTGAATACTTCAACTATGATTCCTTTAAATTTTATATATAAAAAAAATATAAATATTTTAATTTTTTTTTTATTTTTTATTTTTTATTTTAATTTGCTTACTTTATAAATCTAATCTATGGAATGCTAATGATGCACTGGGCGTGTCTCATAATATGAAATAAAATATGTGTATGAATTACGATTGCTTGAAAACATTTATTTTTATTTTACATTTATATTTTTATTTTATATATTTTAAATTTTTTTATTGTGAGATAATGGACATATTAAATAAATAAACTTTGAATCCTTGAAACTTTTTGAAATCTTATAATTAATAAAAAAAATCTAATACCGAGTATTAAATCAGTCCAAACTGCTCTGAGGCAATAGATAAGTCTTATAATTTATATATACATATATAAAAAATTATGTATCTAAAATATATATTACTTATTTCATTTATTTATTTTGGAAATCGAATATCTAACCTAAAACATTAAGTAGGACTCCTTGAAGAATATATATATATATATAGTATTTATTTATTTTTATTTCTCTAGATTATAGATCTAATATCGAATGTTGAATCCGCGTAAACAGATATGAAATAATATGAAATACATAAACCTTGAAAACTTGTTATATTTTTATTTATTTACTTTTCTTAATAATAATAATTATTATTATTTTCCAATTTTTCTATTTTATTAATCTGATATCATATATTAGATATATACATATTCTCATTATCTACTTAGCCACAATTTCATAATGCCCAATTCTCGTCTTAACCAAACTAATTTTAAGCGAAAAAATGTTATCAGTCCATGATGCTTACTGCATGATCCCTGCTCAATGATTCATGGGAAACGTATATTACTTTGAGCATACTTCAAATAGTTCTTTCGCTGGCTAATCTGTGGAATAAACTGAAACAAACAGATTCTAAAACAGATAGTGAAATAAGGTAATCCCAGTATATATACATATATATATATGAATATGTTTATAAGACATTTAGGAAAACTTTTTATATGCAAATTGTTTTAAGATACGTTGAAAATAGTTATTAAATATAAAGTTATGAAATTGCTGTGATTCAGACTTGTTGTTTTCATCACACCGCTAGGCATGTGGCAATGCCAACAACAACACATGGCTATAAATAAGGGAGATACGTGGATAGGTGGGAGGTAGGGGTGGAAGAGGGTTTGGATAGGTGGGTTAGGTAGGGAAGGGGCATGTCCGATTGGGTACCAGCTGAATTCAGATGCATCGGAGAGTGGCTCAGGTTGACCTCCCATTGCGCTTATCACGACAATATCTTTACACACTTCCGTTTCACATCCGCGGACACTGGGCGTGGCGTGGCTGCCTCTATTCGCACAGCTGAGTGTTTATGGGTTTACAACTGTATTTTGCGATGGTTGGTGACGTTAAGGCAACACAGCTTTTATTTGCGCTATATACTAAAGTCGGCCTGGAGCTGTGAGATAGGGCCGAATCGTAATTAGGCGCTAGGGTTGATAAGCCCCAGCATCCGGCGACAAGATTCTGCTATAAAATAGAGTGTGGGTAAAACAAGTAGCTCATACAACGATCGACCGAAGTTAGCCACAGGCAACACGATGACGACGACAACCAGAACAAAACAAAGAACAACAATGACAGCGAGACACGGATTGTTCTCGACAGCCACCTCAGTGCTACTGCTCTGCGCAGCCCTGGTAAGTGCGATCTGTTTGTGAAGGATTTTGGTATGTGGATAGCTGACCTTTGACTTTGCATTGATTACAGCTGTTGACCAAGTCCTGCGGCGTTTATGCCGTCAGTGGCTCTGGTAGCGGCGATTTGGCCTGGAGCGAAACAACAACAGTTGCTGAGGGTAGCGGCTGGGAGGTGACAATCATTAACACACAACAACCTGACGATTCCACTGTGCAAACACCATCAGAAGGTGGAGTAGAAACAACGGATCCTAATGTTAAGGATGAGAGTAGCACACTCAATCCCAACGAGCCCGAGGCGGAGACCACAATCGATCCCAATGCGGCGGAGACCACAATCGACCCCAATGCGGCGGAGACCACAATTGACCCCAATGCGGCGGAGCCATCCACTTCAGATCCCAGCGAACAACAGCCGACTGATAGCCCCAGTGCAGAGTCCACAACTTCGGCACCCAGTGTGGAACAGTCCTCTAGCAGTCCTAGCGAGCAGCAGACCACCGGCAGTCCTAGTGAAGAAGCATCCACTGCTAGCCCCAGCGTTGAGCAATCCTCTGCCAGCCCCAGCGAACAGCCGTCCACTTCCAGCCCCAGTGCAGAGTCCACAACTTCGGCACCCAGTGTGGAACAGTCCTCTAGCAGTCCTAGCGAGCAGCAGACCACCGGCAATCCTAGTGAAGAAGCATCCACTGCTAGCCCCAGCGTTGAGCAATCCTCGACCAGCCCCAGCGAACAGCCATCCACTTCCAGTCCCCTTGAGGGTTCGTCCTCTGCCAGCCCCAGCGAGGAGCAGCCAACCACTACGGAAGCTGAGCCAATTGGTTCCACAATTGCACCAACGCCATCGGCACCGCTAACATTCACATGCGAGACGCCCGGTGTATTCGCCCATATTAGCGGTGACTGTGAACGCTTTCACAAATGCATTCAGAATGCTCCTTTGGGTGAGCTGATCGAATACGATCTGGTATGCCCCCCATTGATGGCATTCTCGCCCACCTACGGCCGATGTGTGCGTGATGTGTCAGCATGCGAGAATGATGCATTCGTTTGCTCAGCTCCCGGACGCTTTGCAGGCATTGATTCCAGCTACTATTACAACTGTATGGTTAGCTTGCGCGGTGGCTATCATAAGTACATTGTGCGCTGCTCGCCGGGTCAGAGTTTTGATGCATTGCTGGGCCGTTGCTGGCGTTACGATTGGACAGTTTATCAGCCCGGACAGGCGTATGAATCTGAAGATTTGGCGGCCATCAAGCGTGAACAGAAACAGCTGAAGACCGAGGAAAAGCTGCGCAAGAAGGCCGAAAAGAACAAGGAGAAAGAACGACTGAAGCAACAGAAACTGGAGGAGAAGCTGGCCAAAAAGGCAGCCAAGGAGAAGGCCAAGCAAGAGGCCAAGGCCAACAAGCCTCTGTCCATTGAGAGCGTCGAGTCTCCCGAAGTGGCCAGCATCGAAACCTAATCAAGCCCAGTAACTCAGTCCACTAATCCCGTTCAAATCTATGTTGGTGTATAGCGTAGTCTCATTAAGTTATGGTTGTTAATATCAATTTTTTTTTCCCCCGTTTCGCATGAATAAAGACAAAAGTTCTTTAATAAAAGTGTTTGAAATGCTTTTGGTCAACAGAGAGCGGCAGAGACGGTGCGTTTATCAGCTAATCAGACGCAATCTTAACGATAGTCAAAAAGTTGTTTGTGGCCGACTATAAAAGAAGCGAACCTAGTGCCCATCCAGTTAGTCTGTCGAAACAAATAACGAATCGCAAGAGATAATACCATCAGAGGAACTAATTGAACAATAAGACCCGAATATGTTTAACATTCAATTGGCACTGAGCGCCACCTGCCTCGTGCTGCTTGGAGCTGTCTACGCCGACTACAGTCATCCTTGCAGTGGCACGGGCTTCTTCGTTGACGAGAATAATGCTCACGAGTTCTATGCCTGCGTTCCAGCGCCAAATGGTGACTTCACACTAGTTCATATGAAGTGTCAGGATAATATGGTTTTCAATTCGGAAGTGGATAAATGTGTTGAATTGCAATCGGATGCAGTCCCAGCTGATGGCGGCGACATTGAGAACCCCACAATTCCACCAGGAAATTTAGATGAGAGTACTTCTGAGTCTCCTCCGGATCCAACTAATGCTCCCAGCGGACCAACTGATGCTCCTGCACCCAGCGGACCAACTGATGCTCCTGCACCCAGCGGACCAACTGGTGCTCCCGGACCTAGCGGTCCAACTGATGCTCCCGGACCCAGTGGACCAACTGATGCTCCTGGACCCAGTGGACCAACTGATGCTCCCGGACCTAGCGGTCCAACTGATGCTCCCGGACCTAGCGGTCCAACTGATGCTCCCGGACCTAGCGGTCCAACTGATGCTCCCGGACCTAGCGGTCCAACTGATGCTCCCGGACCTAGCGGTCCAACTGATGCTCCCGGACCTAGCGGTCCAACTGATGCTCCCGGACCCAGTGGACCAACTGATGCTCCTGGACCCAGTGGACCAACTGATGCTCCCGGACCTAGCGGTCCAACTGATGCTCCCGGACCTAGCGGTCCAACTGATGCTCCCGGACCTAGCGGTCCAACTGATGCTCCCGGACCTAGCGGACCAACTGATGCTCCCGGACCTAGCGGTCCAACTGATGCTCCTGGACCCAGTGGACCAACAGACGCTCCCGGACCTAGCGGTCCAACTGATGCTCCCGGACCCAGTGGACCAACAGACGCTCCCGGACCCAGTGGACCAACCGATGCTCCAGGACCTAGCGGACCAACAGACGCTCCTGGACCCAGTGGACCAACAGATGCTCCTGGACCCAGCGGACCCACCGATGCTCCCGGACCCAGCGGTCCAACAGACGCTCCTGGACCCAGTGGACCAACCGATGCTCCAGGACCTAGCGGACCAACAGACGCTCCTGGACCCAGTGGACCAACAGATGCTCCTGGACCCAGCGGACCCACCGATGCTCCAGGACCCAGCGGTCCAACAGACGCTCCTGGACCCAGTGGACCAACAGATGCTCCTGGACCCAGCGGACCCACCGATGCTCCCGGACCCAGCGGTCCAACTGATGCTCCCGGACCCAGCGGACCAACCGACGCACCCGGACCGGGATCGACCACACCGGAGGATGAAATAAAGTGTGCAACAAGTGGATTTATGCCCAAAACTGGAAATTGTCATCAATTCGTAATTTGCTACGAAGACGACGACGGTGATCTATTCCCGGTAGTCCAATCGTGCCCCGATAACATGCAGTTCGATCCGAAAGAACGATTTTGTTCGATTCAATACGACTGCTCCAAGCCTTCACCTTCATAATGGTGAATGCACTCCAAGCAGGGCAGTGAGAAATAAGTTAAGAAATTGAGAAATTAAATAAATTTCCCATTGTGTGTACTATTAAGCAATGCATAACTATAGCAATATTTTTTTTTTCAATCCTTATGGAATTTTTTTTGTATTTTTTTTTTTCGAAATGAATAAACTTTTGTCTAATTGATGTTAATTGATTGGAGAAGAGATATGCCAAATCAGAAATCAATTCGCATTTAATAGGAAATACTCAAGTGACAGCGATAAGAAGACTTTTAATTTTAAAATTCCGCTCAACAGACTGTCTGCCATATCTTATCGATGGCACTTGATGAGGACTTTCAATATTTAAGTGCTTAATTTGAGCTACTGTAATGCCACGTTGGTATTGCAACCTGTTTCTGAGAACATGATTACATGATTTTTTTTTGGCTCTACGATAAATCAAACAGTGTCACGTATGATCCGCTCTTATCTATCTGCATAATAACAAATATCTGAGTAACTGGAAGCTGGCGCTCCGTTTGCTGTAATCTCTGTTTAATTATACAGTTTGATAGGCAATCCCATTGAAGTATACCGAAAATAACATCCTGTATTCAGCAAGTTGTGAATCGAAATAATCAATAGCTACAATAGATTAGGAAATTTCTATTAAATGTGGTCAATTCTATTTTTATACTTATATATTTATATACATAGAACTCATTGAAAATGATAACATGGATTTGATAAAATATATGTAAGCGTCAAGAGCTTAGTAATGTCCGTCCATTCATATGAATGAAGAAATGTTGCAAGACACAATTGTTAATGACTAGAAATATGAAATGCATATATCATAATTTTTATAACTTATTATCGATAATAATCGATCATATGATTCAGGGTTTTATTTTGAATACTTAGGATATTTCTCCCATATTTATTTACCAAGAAGTATTTCAATTACTATAGACTTGTGCTTTATATATTTACATATATCTAGATGTCATTAGTATTTTTTGAAAATTTCATTTGGAATGTCCAACTGGAATAAAAGTTATTCAGCAATGTATGGAAGACCAAGGTGCTGCAAAGTTCCTACTCGGGCATTTCCGCAAATTTTAAAGATTCTTAAAAAGATCATTTAGCTAAAGTTTAGTATGCTCTAAATTATAGACTTGTCCTATGAGATTTCATAAGATATATTGCTCGTAATTTGATGCAATCGATTCCTGTAGTTTCTCATCTTCTCATCTTCCTTCCCCTCTCACAATAAAATCCTATAACGATTCACAATCAAAATTTTAATCTTAACCGAACAATGCCTACTTGATAAGTGCGGGAATCGCAGCAGGCGTAGAGGTAACACATTATCTATAATATTCTTAGAATCATGAAAAAAAAAAGTACGTTCCACAGATTAGGTAAGAGTAAACAGAAGAGTAATTGCAGTTGGATGGACGGAGCGAGGTGGGCATCTGCAATGAGTATAATAAATATGCGAGTAAATCGCACGGCGGCCACAACTCGATGAATTCTCAAATGAGTGAAAGTCGTCGTCGGCGTTGCGACTATTGCATAAGGCAAGAGGCCAGAGAAGCGTGGAGGGGGGGGGGGGGTTAGTTGTTGTATTCGTAGTGGCCATAGAGGGAAGATGAAGACGTAGCGGGAACTGTCGCTTGGTTGGACAATTGCGCATGCGCGTAACTCGTTAAAATGATTTCCAACGCTGGCGACAATTAAAGCAGGCCGAGCTAGAGCTTTATCCACTTCAATCCCAGCCGGCAGTCGTCTGTTTGCCAACTTGGCTGCAAAAAAAAAACACACACACACACATTTTTTTTTCCGGCACTTTTGCATTGGCCGCAGTCCAGGCACGTAGCTGTCGCCGGGCAGCCAAAGCTCATCATGATGATGATGATAATATGTTAGAGTCAACCAACAAAATGAGACGAGCTATTACAACGTGCAACAGACACTGGCCAACACTGTGCCATTTGGCCCTAAACGCTGCTTCATATACGCTCATGGCGCAAATATATATAGCTCTTGGCCATTATTAACAACATTAACAGCAGGCAACATCAGGCTCAGCTAACTAACTGCTGCAGTTGCGGCTGATGCGTCTTGTGTGCCTAAACAGTGGATGAGACTTGTTTCTCGCTTTCTTCTGGGCAGGTGTTGCGTCGCTGACCCAGCAAACAAGTAAACAACACTAAACAAATCACAAACATTTCGTGCGAACCTTTCTTTTATTATTATCATTTTTATTTATTTTTTTTTTTTCTTTTTTTTTTTGGGGCCACAGAAACTGCGCCCAAAACGTTGTTGCTGTTGGCTGGGACAGTAAAGATAAATGACTAGATACAATTGTATCTTTATTTGAATGTTGCTCATACTCGCACTTCTTCTTATGTAATTTGCACATTTACACATTATTTTGTTTCATCTTTTGTCGCTGCGCTGCTGTCATTCATTGCCCAAGCATCAAAGTGAGGAGGAGAAATAACTGCTAGCCCAGATCAGCATACAAATGTTGTACGAAATTATGCGATTCGCATCAGACACATGAAATTGACACAACAATCCCAAACGTTTGTTTAAAAAGAAATTTACAGTCCATTACGTTGAAACTTTTGTATATTGGTCGGAGACAAATCGAGGCTAGCTGAAGTTCTTCAGTCTCTCTTTTGCTATGCAGGTGAGACGAGCTCAGTTGGGTGATATCGACTGCATAATACACGTTCGTGGATCATCAAATATAAAGTTGAATTACGTTCGTTGGTCAATCTGAAGAAGAAGTCGGCAGTCAGTTAATGGATTAGCTTAGCTCTAGCTGCAAGACTTGTTAAGCTGTGGGTCAGATTAAAACTCATGCCCATGGCTGAGTGGCTAGAAAATGTTATCATCAGTTAATTAGTTGAGAAAATCGTGGACAATGCTTTACTTATTTGTAATATGCCGACGATGCTATAATTGTAAATGTGACATGTCTTCAAGAGGCTATATGTATATATCAAATACATTTGGTCTTAGTTTATCTATATGAATACGAGTATATATTCAAATTTCCATATATCTAGCTACAGTAGCTGCAAATTTCTTTAGCGTTTATGCTAACAGACGGACGGACGGATGGTTGGATGGACGGACAGACCGACAGACGGACGGACGGACAGAACTACGCACGGACTGATGGACAGACAGAAGAACGAACGGGCGGACGGGCAGACGGACGGACAGACTGACGGACAGACTGACCGATGGACGGACGGACGAACGGATGGACGGACGGACGGACGGATGGATGGACAGACGGACGGACAGACAGACGGACAGACAGACGGACAGACGAACGGATGGACGGACGGACGGACGGATGGATGGACAGACGGACGGACAGACAGACGGACAGACAGACGGACAGACTGGCTGACGGACAGACTGACGGACATTCGGACGGACAGACAGACGGACAGACTGACGGACAGACTGACCGATGGACGGACGGACGAACGGATGGACGGACGGACGGACGGATGGATGGACAGACGGACGGACAGACAGACGGACAGACAGACGGACAGACTGGCTGACGGACAGACTGACGGACATTCGGACTGCCGGACAGATGGACGGAGGGAGTGAATGACGTATGGCTGGACAGATAGACGGACGGACATAGCACAAATCCAATATACGCTTTTCACATCACGAATGAGTATAGCGATCGGCATCACTTTCAAGTTGAGTCCACGAGACGAGGGTATGACGCTCTATATCTTATCTGCATGTCAACCAAAATCTTTTCGCAAAATTTGCTTTAATGACCTAACAGAGCTTTCGAATGCTAAAATACAGATTTGCATATTGCGCAGCTGAAACCTAGTGCAGCATCAATGTGCTCTATATTTCTTGATTTTCTTTGCTATTAGCATTATGTAGCAGTCACGCGAATGCGAATTCAAATTTGTTGATCTTTAATGGTAAAGTTGTACTTTAAGCATTTCAAATATGTGAAGAGAAAAAAATCTTAATAATTTACAAGCGTTCTTTAATGCTATATATATATCATTAGCAAGCGGGTCGTAAAATGAAAGGAAGTCGAGCTGCTCTAGTGGGATTGTGTTCGATTGGCAGATACTTTGAACTCTGCACACACCTGTCACTGCCGGCGCTTACAACACTCAAAGTGGAACACAAATTTCCACAATCATCAATCATCGTTTTTGAAGGCAGGCATATGGAGCAATGACTCCGCCTGGCTATGGGCTTTATGAAGCGTACCACCAAACTGTGCATGTAATGCTGCTTCAATAAAAGCTTGTGGTTTATCTTCACTGCAGATAAAATATATATTTTTATACGTAAATTTACCAAAAACTAGCTTTATCGGAGAGTAATATTTTGAATGGAAATTCTATATAAATAACAATTTTAAATTAATGCTAATTCAAGTGAAATTATATCAATATCAGTTAGCTTCTGAAAGAGTAGAGAATTTTCTCTTTCTGCATAATTCTTTCTTAAGTCTGCTGAGCTATCGATCAATCTTCCAAATTTTGTCCTTAGCTTGCTGTGAATTACTTTAAATATTGATTACTTTTCTTATAGACTTTTATTTTATTTGTGTAAAAAATAAAAAAAATTCAATTTTCTTATCGCAATTTGAATTTCGAATTGCATTTTGCCAGCTCTGAATTTGTGTACAGCGCAATCGCGACAGCTTTGGACAAGGATGTCTCAGTGGCTCAGTGGCTCAGTTTCAGTTTCATTTGAAGTTTCGTTTTCAGTTGCTCGATCTCAATTCCAGTTTTGTTTTTGGTTGAAGTCCACGCGCGGCCGTTGTCACATTTATTTGCAACATTTTGCATGTTGCCTTTGAGCGAAAACCGCCCGCGAGCGCTCACGTAGCGCTAGAGACAGACTAGAGAGACATACACAATGTGACTCCACTGCGCTCTCTCTCTCTCTCACTCTCACTCTCTCTCTCTCTTTGTCCCTCACTCTGTCGCAGTCTTTGTCTTGCGCTATACGCGTCGATCTCACGTTGCGACGCGTCGCTTTGTTGCTTTACCTGCCGCATTTTCCACGAGCGCGGCTCAGTTTGTGGGCGCCTGCGCGCATGTGCAGTTAGTTTTTGTCTCTGGCATCGATCGCTTGGCTAGCGGTTAGCGAGATTTAGAAAAAAAAAAAAATAATAAATAAATAAATAAAAAATATATAATATAAAATACGATCAACGAGATACGAGATACGTGGGTGCACAGCAGCGAGCCTCAATTCGTGCCGAATTACCAAATAAAAACAAAATAGTGCTAAAAAAAAAATAAATATATATATATATATATTTATAAATTAAAAACAAAAACAAAAATCGTGTGCAAAAAGTTTCTAAAATCGAATTATATATATATATATATTTTCTTAGTTTTTTTTTTCAAGTGCTATTTCATTTGAAGCATTAAAGTGATCTTAACATAAATCAAAGTAAATAAGAGAAACGAGTGTTTTTTTTTTTTTTTACCTGTCCTGCGTGCAGGATCAATCAATTAATCAGCGTCGACTGTGAAAACGAGAGAGAAGAGCGAGAGCAAGAGCGAGAGAGGGAGAGAGAGAGAGAGACCCATCTGGACTGCAAGTTGTTGCGGCGAGGGCTCAAATACAGCTCCTCGCACTTGAGACTTTTCCTGGGAAATTTGCTGTGCCGACACTGAAAATGGTAAGTGTGAAAATGAAAACTGGAAATGGAAAGCAAATTGTAAAAACAAATGACGCATTGCGCAGCCCATTTATCAAGAATTTTCACATGGCTAACAAAAGTTTATGAGCCTCGACTATTCAAGTATTCGAGTCTAGGGTTAGGTCAGGTTTTCTCTGCTCGCAAATGACTCGCTAGAATGTCAAGGGCTTGTTAATGTCCATTCCGAAATGGGTTTTATGGCAGCTGCTGGCTGGCTGCCTTAGGCCAGCTAATCACTTTCCACCTTTTCACACAATGCGATGATATATGGTATAAAAAATTGAGTATTTGGTGTAAAGTATAAAAAGTATTATAGAAAATATAAAAATTCTTTTAGCTTTCATGTATTTATTGTATGTGCAGGATATTTTATATAGAGGCTGCACATCTGTTATTGTAGCACATTCTAGATGTTTTAGATGATTTTTGCATATAACAGTTTATAACACTTCTAGCATCTTTCTTTCAAAGTTTTTTTATCAGTTGACATTTGTTTGAAATTTCTAGAATTACCTTATTTATAAGGCTATAAGCAGTCGAGCTGTAAGAATAGTAATTTGTGTATAAATTAAAAAAAATAAATAAAAATTTTAAAATTAAAAAAAAATTTTATAAGTACTTTAAATTTTTTATTTAAGGTATTGTAATTTCAGTTTCAATAGAGGCTTAAGTTTTTAAAAACATTTATGGGATATAATATAAATTTTTTAAATATACATAAATATTTAAAAATAGTTATGCTCAATAATATATTTAAAAAAATTTTTATATATAAAATTTAATTTAAATTTTATATTTATTAATATTAAACATTTAAAAAAATGTATTGAATATTAAAAAAAAAAAAAACCAAAACGATTTTCTTTCTATCATTTTCATTTTAGGTTTATGTTTAGAAAACCTTATTTAACGCATTCTGATTTAAGATTCATATTCCAAAATATTAGAAAAAGTATAGAATTAATCTGCTGGGTTACAGCCAAGTCTGTCTAATTGGATTAAATAATATTATAAATATTAAATGTATTAAAATAAATATATTTATTTGAATATATATATAAAGTTAAATATATATTTAAATAAATATATTTATTTTTATACATTCAATATTTATAATATTATTTAATCCAATTAGATATTTAGATATATTAGATATTTTATTTAGATTTATCAGAACTGCAAATTAGAATAGCTCTGTAGAAATTCTGTTAATCTAACTCAAAGCAATTCACAGCTTTAGCTCAAGTCTATAATGCTAAGCTGAATATGCCAATCTCTTTAGGTAAAACAATATTAAAGCAGGATCTAGCTATGTATGTATTAATAATTTGATTGGGATCATGTATGTAACTGTGGTCAATAATATATTACAAACAATTTTTTTTTGACGTTTTATATTAAAAATTGAATATATATTTTTTCTATGTTTCAATATGATATGATAGATAGTATGGGTATAGTTTTCCTATATATCGACATACATATGTTGTAGCACGCATATAACATGCCGTGATATTGTTAGAGTAGGTATCGAAGTTGTTACCTAAGTTGGCAGGACCCATCCTGAGAAACTCAAATTGGTACTTCACGAGAGTGAAACAAATCTAGCTATTGCCGCACGTAGTCCCTGGTGTTGCTGAAAAGAGATCGAGTTAGCAGCTCTAGATGATGATTTGAACATATTGCAGAGAGAACTTCGAGAAGTTCAACGCGAAGAGAACAAGAGAGTAACAGGGAATTCGTGATATAGCGTGGCGAATTGTAATAAAAGATATAGTAACTAATCAATCTTCGACAAAACAGATCAATCTTCGACATATATATGTATATATATACATATATACATGCCTTATATTCCAACGAGTTGAAGTTACTCTAACTTCGTGTTAAATATTTTCAATGCTTCATATATTTTGTTGTTATCTCTGTATAATTAACTGCCAGTTAAATATGTTGACTATGCAGCTAAATATAATTAACTGCCAGTTAAATATATTAAGTAGTCTTAACTTTCAGTTACTGCATGACTATGCACTTGTCTAATTTTACTTTCCAGTTAGAAAACTTCCACTTGGAAATCTCTATACTCCACTTCACTTACTTAGCTGAAACTTCCAGTTAGAATTTTTGACTTTTCAGCTACTTTGAAATGCTCTTTAGATATCGCTCTTTTTATAGCTTTCACGTTTAAATATTATGACATGTGGTATATGCAACTTAGCCCATCCACTGGCAGCTTAAGCTCCCGTTCCTCTCGTTGCCTGCCGCCCAACTTAAGTGGCTCGTTAGCTTGAGCGGGTTGCCTGACAACAAACTATTTGTTGCACTTGTAATTTGCAGTTGCGCTCATGACAATCTATGAAAAAAGCCAAAAAAAAAAAAAAACAAAAAAAAAACGAAGGGTAAGTCAGTTGGCTAAAAGCAAAATCCGAGCGCTTGCATTTGCTTTTCACTTCCCAATGAGCTTAGCAATTAAATGCATTATCACATCAACACGTTCATGCGTCGTCTGGCCAACTGACAGTCGCTTTAGCTATCTTCCTCTTGCTGTTGCTGTTGCTGTTGTTGTTGTCAACAGCTTAGCCAGATGAAATTAAGATGCCATCATCGTGCAATCGCATAATTGTGGCTCGTGTCAATGACATTGCGGCTTCTATCGGTTCGAAGAGTCCCCGCGACTTAACTGGAATGCAATCGAAACGCAAAAGGCTTACACAATCAGCGCCATTTCAAGTGCTACAATTACGCGCAGACTACATACTATTCATTATTCATTATATGCATATATCGAAGTAGCACTATATATATATATATATAATGTGTTATGCTTGTCGCGTATTCCCTAAAAAAAAAAAAACAATGGAAAAAACACAGAGAAATAAATGAAAGATTTGGTGCTATATCGCATAGCTACACATGTCTGGCAGTTCGCTTTGGTGCTCTTCCAATTTGGTGTTTCACTTTTCAATTGAAATGCATTGGCCGGTGCGCGCACCTGTTACGCACGCACAGTTAACCCCCGCCGAGCCGCCTGCGAACCGCAACCGGGCAGAAACAATAACATTAAGTTTAACAATGGCAATACCCAAAATGTAATATATTTTAAACATAATTTTTTGTATTTCGTTTTTTTTTTTTTTTTTTTTCTGTATTTGGCTTTTATGTAACACACATAAAACGCGTCCGTTGCGCTTTTCGCATGCCAAAAAGCCGAATCGATCTTTCATTTCTCTACCAACCCGTCTGTCCGTCCGTCTCTCCGTTCGGCATACGGCGTAATTGGCAGTTGAACTGATCGCTAATGCCACTGATAAGCCTAAAGAGCGTCATGGGAATTGCCATTAGAGGCGTTATTTGAGTTCAATTAGTGATTGACGCTGACCCCGGGCAGCTTACGTGGGGGTCTCACATAGAGTCGGCATTGATTTGATCTCACAATGATCCCTATCAAATGAGATGTACATTCGCATGATTGACATGCTGATTTATATGTTAGATCTAGGCATTGTCAGGTTTCTATTAAAGTTCCTGTCAATTGCCAATGGAATGTTGAATATAAAAGAGAGAAACATTTTGTTTGCATAGTAATAAGAGTTGCCATAAAAGTTTATAGTGAAACTTGCCTTTTAAAGTATGGAAGAACAATATGAAGCAAGTGAAATAAGTTTGTAATATTTAATCTTCGAGTTATCTATGCAAACTGCATGTTAAATTTAGGAAAATATCATAGGCAACTTGCTATAAACTGCTATAAATTTCAAATTCTGAATTTACTTTACTTTTTAAATTTATTCTATTGCAGTTAAATTCAGCTGCAGTTGAAATAGTTTCTGAAATTCGAAAATATATTAGCAATAAAAATATTGAATAAATCTATTTCAATTGTCTTGATTAATAGCATTAATGTTAGGTTAAACATTTCAGTGTGGATTGCTTTTACAATGTAAATATTAAATTTACCAAGCAACTGCTCATATTCAAGCTAATTTGCTATAAAAGTTTTCTGTCAACTTAAATTATGGCAAAGCGAGTCACCATTTAATTTCATTTTGATTGCTTTTGCAATTTACATGTTAAATTTAACAGCAGCATAACATATTTCAGGCAAGACAAGTTTTACCAATAAGAATAAGGAAATTTATGTTGAGCCTTAATAATTTGTTAAAAATATATTTAAAGTTTAGCTTACATAAAAAACATGATAAGAGTTGCTCTATATTTTTATAGCTATAAATTGTTGCTATACATTCTTGCTATAAACATTTGCTATAAATTGTTGCTATAAATTTTGTGAAAATAAAAAAATAAAATCTACCAAACTATTTAACATTAAACATAGCTTTTAAAGTCAACATGTTAAATGATTCAGGCAATCTGACTTGCTATAAATTTTGTATATCTCCATATATTATGTGTATCAAATTGATACTCTGTACCTAAATGCTAATCTAGCTTGATTCGACTTGCTTGAAACGAGGCCCATCAATTACATATTGAATATTTAATATCTCTAACTGCATGTTAAAGTTTACCAGCTACATGGCATATGCAAAGATAATTTCACCTTTGCAATAAATCTGTCTGAGTGAAATTTTGCTAAAAAAATTTCGATTGATTTCCGTTGTAGCTAAAGTCTGCCGCTATTCCAATTAGAAAATTGATTAGGCTTAGCTAACTTTGATTTGCATTTTGCAGAGATTAATCAGCGAGATTTTCACATTGGGACGATGGATTATTGTCGACTGTCGAATGATTATGATTATGCAAGCAATTGTCATATAGAAATTACGCATACGCCGAGTATGTGTGTGTGTGTTACATATATGAAGTAAATTATATGAGCTTATTAATGCATTTAGTTGACACGCTTTTGATTCAAGACGCGGCCAATTAAGCCACTGGCCAAGCAGCTATCACGAAATTAACGACAGCTGAGCAGATGCGAATGAAAACAATCAACAATAACTATAACAATGCCATCAGTGTCTGGTTTACATTATTTATAAGCACTCTAGCGTCGCGCCATTTAATTATAGCTCAAATATATATGATGCGGCTTTGCGGCCATTTGGCTTACCTCATTATGCCCACTTTTTTATGGCCCAAAATGGAGATATAAAAACAGAAAGAGCGAGAGTGAGAGAGAAAAAAACCAACAATGAACAAAAAACAATTCAAATAATCAGTTGCAATTTCACTTCAATTTTAACAACTTACACAGAGTGTCAGTTATTTATGTGACTCTAACTCCAACTCCAACTCCAACTCCAACTTCAACTTGAAGTCCAATGGCGACTGTGACTCGTCTTGACTTGTCTCGTCCGGCCTCATAATTGAGGGTTGTCCAAGTTGACAAGCTGTTCCCACAGTTCCATAGAAAATGAACAACAAACATGCAACAATTTTCGGCATTTCCCTAGATAACGTGCAGAACTTGCATAACTGCAGTGCGCATTGAAGAGGAGATCTAACTTAAATGTTAACTGACGCCCAGCTAGCTGACGACCATTTGGCCATTTGCCCAGCGGCCCATAAAAATATGGCTTAATTGGCGTCACTTAGGCCGAGCAGCTAGATCTTAATTACCAAAGGGCAGCTGCTGGGCCATGCCACACACATGGGCTCCAATACAAATGCACGCACACACATACGCACACACGCACACACATACGCACACACACATACGCACACACATCTAGTGCGGTGTTCGCATTTGACCCCAAAAAGAAATGGCCACAAAAGAAAACCGAAAAAAGTTCAACAACAATAGAAAATGCTTAGAAACAACAACAACAACTTTTACTTTTGTTTTAATTTACATTTTCAACACTCAAGTTCACAATGTGTCGCCTCGCACAGTGGGTCGAAATCAATTTGATAACTCTGTCGATTTAGAAGATTTTTATCAGATTTTGCATAATAGAGAAAGTTTCGATTGAAACGGTCTATGATAAATAATGAGAATGATGATAATATATTACGAAATAATAATGACAATGATTATAATAATAATAATGAGTATGGAAATCATAGTGCAAATGGTGTTAATGGTGTTGATAATGATAATAATAATAAAAAAAAAAAAAAAAATAGTAATGATTATGATAATAATAATAATAATAATAATAATAATAATAATAATAATAATAATAATAATAATAATAATAATAATAATAATAATAATAATAATAATAATAATAATAATAATAATAATAATAAAAAATAATAATAATAATAATAATAATAATAATAATAAAATAATAAGAACAATGACAATGAGAATGATAATAATAATGAACATAGCTTCTGCTGAACATAGTCTCTGGTGTAGTATAGACAGAATAAGATGACGCGTAGGCTCTTGTAAAAAGGCAATTTAAAAGCTGCGAGAAGTTTTATAGTCAGAAAATGAGAGAGCAATTCAGGGCTTTCGTTGTAGAGCGGGGCTAAGAATGTTCAATATTATGAAAACAAATTTGAAACCCATTGAAACCCAGAGAAGCAGTGTATCCTTCTAAATATTGATTGCTGTGCGCAGTAATAGCTTATCAGGTTTTTTCATTCGATTACTCATCCCATCTTTAATGTCTACCAATTGATTTAGTTTAGTAATTCTGGTAATTCTTTTATTATTTTTTATTAATAGTTTTTTTTTTCTTTCATTCAAATCAGTTTCATTTAATAGTATAAATATGATTTATCTAAGCTGTTCTTTGGTCCCCATTAAAAATAAGTTTTTAGCACATTTTTAAAGCAAATATTTAGTATAATTTTTTCTAAATATTTATATTTGAATATTTATATATATATATATATATATATATATATATATATATATATATATATATATATATATATATATATATATATATATATATATATATATATATATATATATATTATTTTATTTTATTTTATTTTTTTCTTTATGATGAGCTTTGTCAACGTATATTTTTTGTAAATTAAAATTTTTATTTAATTATTTATTTTTATTATTTATTTGTTTCACTGTGCCTCGTTTGAGCAGCTGCTTTCCGGCCGCCTCCACTGTCTTGGCTAATTGCCTGCCCCCTGCTGCAGGCCTTCATCCGTTCATCCGTTCGTCTGTACGCCTCCTGCTCAGCAGCTACGTGAATTTCGCGAAACTAAAGCAATGCCAGAGAGCTGCACGAAACCGGGCGACCGGTTCTACACACACACACACACACACACACACACACAAAAAAAAGAAGAAAAAAAAGAAGTTCATTTTCCGAGCCAATGCGATGTGCACGTTGTCACACGTCTTGGGGGCTGGCAAAGACTACTCAGCGCCAGCCCCTGCCCCATTCACTCCCCAGCCACCTTTAGCGGGACAATGCGACGGGCAAGTGCCGCCGACGCGACTGAATCTAAAGCTGCGCGTGTGAAAAGCGCATAATTTTTGGACGCGGACAAATTTTCACTTTTTTTTTGCTGTTGTTTTTCCTGAGCGGCGGCAGCCTTTGCACGGCCTGACGTGCCGGCTGTAGTTATTTTAATTTTAATTTTTTTTTTTTTCGTTTTTGTTTTTATTTTCTTAACTATTAAATTTGCCGTTGTTGTTGCTCTTCGAACTGCCTTAGATGGCGCTGCGGTTGCCAGGCTTGGCTAGTTAGCTGCGGCGGCTGCTGCTGCTCGTCGTCGTCGTCGTCGTCGTCTTGTGGGTGACTGGAGCGCCATGCGACAATGGATATAACAATAAAAATCCACAATGCGCCGATTATGTTACCAATCTTGGGAGCTGTTATTATCATATATTATTACTCTGCTGTCTCTCTCTCTCTCTCTCTCTCTCTCTCTGTGTATCTTCTCGCCATTTCATTTGCTGTGAGAGCTTCACTTCGCCAGTCGCTGGGGTCTTGGCCACATCACATTCGCTAGTCCATTGTGAACTGCAGCAGCTCTCTGTGCCATGATCTTCATCAACTACTATAGTTAATTAATTAATTGTCTTTAAGCCAATATCAGCTAATTAACTAATCTTACGGGCTTAACACACTTGATATATTCGAGTTGTGCTTCTTCTAAATCTAATAAGTCGACGCATAAAACTATCATTTCAAAGTTCTCTTCTTAGGTTGTCATATATAACCTATATATCATATATATTTGTATATCCCATGTATGGCACTTACATAATTCATATGCTATTTTTGTTAAAAAGCTCAAATATAATCAAGTCGAAATATTAGCTGTGTTTTCACAACGACTTAAAGGATATGAATACTAAGATAATTACATAAAGAAATCTAAAATCTAATATGAAATATATTCTATGTATACTTAAGATCTCGCATATATGTGTATCACATACTATCCCACTATATACAATGTAGTATGTATATACTATGTACAGTAGAATCCGTTTATAACGACTTCGCTTATAATGCTCGTTTGGTTATTATGACTTTTATGAGCAAAAATATATGGTTATAGCGTCTCCCGGGTATAACGATGTTCGATGTACTATATTATATATATATATATATATATATATATATATATATATATATATATATATATATATATATATATATATATTAAATCTTTGACTAATATCTTTCAAATATGTTTATTAGAGCTCAAACTTTCATAGATATATATCTAGGAATCACCTCATCGACTGTATATTGAAACAAAATTTTACATAAATTTTTATGTCATATATATGCTTTGCATGTCCTATATACATTATCACATATATTAGATAACTATATAGAGATATTTAATTTCTTAAGTCTTAAGTTGAAAATGAATATATATATATATATATATATATATATTCATATAGATCATCTAGCTCTCAAATCAGTAATTCGCTGGGATTAATAAAGAAACAGTCCAATTGGAAGTTTTCCTGTTGGTTATATGCGCAGCTGGCTTAGCTTTTAGTTAGGCTAGCTAAAAGGGAAAAATGTATATATATGTATATGTGTATATATATATATATTAAATTTTTGTCTGTCTAATTATTTTGTTTATCTAATTAGTTAGTTAATCAAAAGTTCAAGTCTTACAGAAAAAAAAAGAAAGACATTTCTCTCTAGGACCTTGTCTAAGTTTTGCATTTCATTTTGTTTTCCTAGTCTATCCTATAACCGTGGGATATGCACAATATTTACAATATATGTATATGCTCCTATATAAATGACAAGCATAAGCAATTGATACTCCCATTGAATGTGCCACCGCAACTGGCAGTGTTAAATGCGGTCTTCCGGGAGTGCTGAATGCTGACTAGCTGAATAGCAGAGTTACTGAATGAATGGTCTGGAATATGACAATTGAGCATCGATTGATGCGATTATGCAAAGACAATGCAAATTGTTGGTTACATCGACACATCAGACAGACAGATAGAGAGAGAGAGAGAGTGAGAGAGAGAGACAGCTCAGCTCAGCTCAGCTCAGTTCAGTTCGGCTCAGCATGATGGCGCCATCATTTTGTTGCTTTGCTAACTGATCAATCTATAGAGCATAATGCCTCCATTGGGCCCAGATGCGAGGCAATAATTTGTTTATAATGCGATTACGCGACAAATCACAGAAAAACTCGTTAATTACTCGCGTGCTGTCACAATTGTTGACTCTGGCTAGAGTCAACCCCGTCGCCTCTTGCTCACCATCTCTCACTCTCCCTCTCACTTACACTCACTGTCTTTCTTCACTGTTTCTTTCTTTCCGCATTGCTATTCCAACTACGACTACGAATTCGCACAACATTCGCGCATTGCTCACAAATTATCTGCATGAAACAAATTGCGCAAAATGTCATTTCTTATGGCCCGAATAGCACCTGACAAAGCACACAGAGTAGCGCAACCAATCTAATTAACCAGCTTCACTAACTTATCACATTCGAGTGGTTTCACAGCTGCAGTTGTAGCTGAAGTTGGGGCAAGGCCATATACTACTCTAGGGTCACTCGATTTCAAAGCTAACGCAACTAGATAATTAGAGCATATAAGTCAATTAGAGTTGGAAGTGCAAGGGTTCGAAATAATAATGAGAATGATAATGTCAATGAGAATAATAATGATAATAATAGTGAAAATGGTGAAAAGCGGTTGGTTATGTATATATAGCCATCCATATATATAGATATACATATATCTATAACATCTATTTCTAAATCTATAAATTTTTGCTCATATATAATCATATTTAAATATAAAATCTCTAAAAATCATAAGAGAAAAATATGGACTACAGACATTAAGCTCTAAAATGTTGACTAAGTGTAAATGTAATCATATTAATTCTTCATAATAATTCTCATATTCTTTGATTAGTGGCAATAAATTGAAAAAAAAAAAAAAAAAATTCAGACAGTAGTAAATGTGTCCGATCTACGATAGTTTTGATCAGCAGCAATTGCTATGTTCGTCTAGCATTGTCTGCTCTTAAACTTCGATTTGTGAATGTTTAAAAACTTAAAATTTAGAGTGTCTAATATATAACAAAATTGATTTTTTAATGCATCGCTAACTCTTTGTATTTTCATCAAATCAATTAAAAGCGATGAATCTTCAGTTATTTCAAGTATTCATAAAAAGTAAGAAGATCCAAGTAATACCAATCTAATTGCACAGTCAAACTGAAGACATTTCTGTCTTACTTTATGTTTATTCGATATATTGTCTAGTATTTATTTTTTTTATATTTGTAACGAACTGATAAGATAATTCTTAGATGTCAAGCATGGTCTAAAATGAAGTAGTAAAGTTTTTTCTGAAATATTTTCAAGCAACTAAAGGGAGTGTAAGTCTCTCTCTCTCTCTCTCTCTGTTTCTCTTTCCTTCTCTCTCACTTTTATTCACTGTCTATCACTTTTTCCATATATAAATATATAATGAGAAACATATAATATATTATTATATATATACATATGTATATATATATATTACCAAACTTATTGTCAACCAAAAAATTCCAATGCTATTTATTCTGATTAAAATACATAGATATAGACTAGGTAAGGCTATCGTCAACTGCTTTTAATTATGCGTCAACAATTGTTGATTGGCTCTATTTGTGTATCGTCGCCATCCAATACCAGGAATCGGTCATTCTGCTGGCAGTCATTGTCTATATTTATCTGTCCATAGTATCTGGAATGCCAAAGCTAGATAAGTGAGGCCCCAAGTTATTTATGTCACTGCACAATTGTTATTATCGGGTATATATATATATATATTTATATATATTAGGGGATATATTAATATTTAAATGTACTATATATTTTTATGGGAATTTCGCCAGAAGCTCGCTGTCACGTGATCTTCGCTTGTGGCCCAAATTCCGGTGCATAATATCGTCTCCTTGCGTATTGTTATTATTATTATTATTATTATTTCTTTTTTTTTTTACCTATTTGATATTTTGTGCAACGTCATTTGGAAAAGTTTGCAAAATGATATGCAACATTGAGACAACAGAAATATCCGCCCAGATACTTTCCGTGAAATAATTGAAAGACAGCAAAGAAAAGTAAAAGAAAAGTCAAGTCAAATGAAAGACTTTTGTTCTCATTATTGTTATCCAATTGCAGCTCATCGTTTGTGATTCAAATTAAAAAAAAAAAAAAATGATTTGGTTAGAAAAATCATTAAAAAAAAATTGTATATTTGACTGGTGACAGGCCTCATAGACATTTACTGCGAGTATATACTGTACTTGGCATATGCAAATTTTGGAGCGAGAGTCGAAATGTTTAGCGGAATTTTTAGCAGTTTTTTTCTGAGTGAAACTTTGTATAATGCTAAGAAGGGAAGACTTGAAGGAGAGCATGCTCGACTGGAATATACTCTGATAAATGCGCATAGCTAGCATAGCTTTTAATACACACACTCTATTACAATCACTCCCACACACACACACACACACACACACACACACACATATGCACGCATTCCCACACATACATATGCGCATGCGCTTGGACTGTAGCTGGGCCTTGTCATGGGAATTGAATTGTTAAATAAAGCTAATTAATTACTTAATTAAACTATAACTTTTGTTTTTTTAATTTAATTTATTTTATTAGTTTTCAAAGAGAAAAGTTGCTGCTCTACATTGGCATCATAGGATATACATAGAGTAGTAGGCAAGAGCACTCTAATTGAAATGAGAATATTTTTACAAAAAATATTTAATTAAATGGCAAATGTTCATAAATTTAAAAATAGCTGGCTAACATCAATAGTTTAAGTCATTGCTTAAATAGAGCTATTGAAAATAATATCACTCTTGTCTGGTCAGGCTTAACTCAGCTTTACTTGATGCAAAGACGGCTTTAGCTGACCTATAATTGTCTGTAGATATTTTTAATATATATATATATATATTTTTTTATATTCAATATTTATGCCTTGTTTTTATGGGTCACATTTTGCATTTCAATAATCATTTGCACTTCCACCTGACACATAAAAACTCATTTGTTGTTGAATGTCTGGGCGTTGCTTGGATTTTTTTTTTCTCTTAATAATATTTATGGCCCATGCGCTGAGTATTTTCATAATTAATTTCTTTCAGCTGCGAGAAAGAGAAATATGCTCGAGGCCTAATGTGAATTATTGCGAATGTTGTTGCAATTGCAATTGCAATTGTTGTTGTTGTTGTTTGGAAAACCCAATGCCTAGATGCAGTTATATATATATATATATATGTATATATATATATATGTATATATATATATAGTTGTGTCTGTTTGCCTGTGACAGTTTTTGTTGCCGCCTCTTTTCACATTTTTGATCGACAATTTCACTTTTCGTTTGCCGCCACAAGCGAGTAGGAAGACTCAAGCTCATATAGCGGCACACACACACACACACATGCACACACACATGCACACACACATGCATAGCACTTATAGTACACACATAATCCATGCAGAGAGACATGCATATATATAAGGTCGACAACAATTGCGGTTGCTGGCAGCGTCAACAGCTCAAAGATTCCCAGGCGCATTGTTGAATCGCGTGCAGTTTTTTTTCTTTTCTTTAGATTGAATATATACATATATATATATATATGCACATAGATTGTCTGCCCGCTGGGGTCGTTTGTCATACCTTATGGCGTTTTCAAGTGCAAAGCCAAGGTTGCATGCGAAGGAGTTGAGTTAGTGCCAGCAGTTGGCTCTATTATCGACACGAAACGGGTTTACAGCAAACACAGAGTGAGAGAGAGAGAGAGAGAGAGTGAGGGAGAGAGAGAGAGCGGGAGACTGAGTGAGAGAGAACGTATCAAAGAGGCAGCTTGTTTGAGACATCAGCTGTGGCTGTTGCTGATGCTGCCAACTGTTGCAGAATTTCACTTTCTTTCGAAATTGCGCTGACCCCGATTTATTACCAATGACAACAGCAACAACAACAACAACAACAACAGCAACAGCAACAGCAACAGCAACAGCAACAACAACAACAGTGTTAGCTTGGCCATAAGCCTCACAGCCCCCCCGCTGCTTTTGTTTTATTTCATTTGATATCTTGTCACAGCGCCTCTAATTGAATTACGTTGTCTATCTCCCTCACTCTCGCTCCCGCTACCCATCCCCCGCCAGCACACTTAGCCAAATCCATCTCTAGCCCAAAAATAATTATGAGAAAGTCCACGCCCATTGTTGTGCGCACCATCAACTCGTTTTCGGCTGCTCACCCACTGCCATTGCCATTGCCATTGCCATTTCCACTGCCATTGATAAGTTTTCACATAATTAGCTCAGCTCCGCTCAGCTCAGCTCAGCTGGCTCCGGCTCCATAAAATAATCCCAACTACGGTTCAAAGTTGACCAGAGTCACGCGGCGTGGAAGCTGTGCCCAAAATTTCTATGCACATATTATGAAAATTGGGTTATTAGGATCATCGTGAGCTGGGCCAATTACACTTTAAAGAAAAGTCAAAGAAAAACTGAGAAAATTACAAAATATCTCATTTAATTAGTTGCTGTGGGCGTTGCAGCAATCATTGAGTGTTATTGCGATACTTTGTTAATTTTTTTGATTAATTAAAGTTTATTGTAAACACTGCAATTTCTTACACAAAATCCAATTGGATTATTAGTTACGTGATTCTCACTTGATTTTACATTTCTGTTAATGCACTCTTATTTTCTATATTTCCTACTGGCCTTGTTTGTTTCTGACTATCTCTCTCTTTATCTTTTTTTTACTTTTCTCTCCTCTCTCTCTGTCCCTCACTGTCTCCTTTGTCTCTCTCTCTCTCCCCCTGTCGCTGTCTCTCTTTGTCTATCTCTGCCTCTGTCTGTTTCTTTCTGTCTCTTTCTGTCTCTTTCTGTCTCTTTCTGTCTCTGTCTGTGTCTTTCTGTCTCTTTCTGTCTCTTTCTGTCTCTTTCTGTCTCTCTGTCTCTTTCTGTCTCTTTCTGTCCCTTTCTGTCTCTGTCTGTGTCTTTCTGTCTCTTTCTGTCTCTTTCTGTCTCTTTCTGTCTCTTTCTGTCTCTTTCTGTCTCTTTCTTACTCTTTCTGCCTTTTTCTGTCTCTTTTTGTCTCTTTTTGTTTCTTATTGTCTCTATTTATTTCGCTTTGTCTCTTTTGGTTTCTCTCAGTATTTTTCTCAGTGTTTTCTCTGTGTCTTTCTCTGTAATTCTCTCTTTTTCTTACTATAATCTTGTAAATTTCTCTCCCGATGTTTCTGTTGCTGCCTCCCTTTATTTTTCACAATTTCTCTCTCTCTCTCTCTCTCTATCTCTCTCTCTCTCTCTCTCTCTCTCTATCTATCTTTAAATCTCTTGTCTTCTGATTAAATCTGTACTTCTCTCTCTGTCTCCCTCTCTTCTCTTTTAACTTCCTTCTCTTTCTCTCTCTCTCGTCTTATAGTCTCCTTCTATATATATTTCTTTCTCTGATCTTCCCTAACTCTTCTTTTTTTCCGCCGCTCTCTATTTTTATTTATTCCATTCTCTATTTCTCCCCTGATTCACTCTCTCTTCCTCTGTCTGTCTCTCTCTCTCTCTCTCCTTGTCTCATAATAGATTTTAGGTACTAAAATTTATAATATTTGTATATTTACATATTGTACATATATAATATATGTGTATTTACTTCTCTCTTATCTCATCTTTGATTTTCAACTAGTCAGATATGAAATCAATATGTTCACTTGAAACCATCTTAACTGGTTAGAGTTCCATTTGACAGCCAGCAAATTGACTTCAATTTGAAATGAAATTGAAATCCCAATGTAAAATTCAATTAGTTTTGGGTTTGCTTACGTTATGAGTGGTTTTTAAGCAGTTGCTGGTGATCGAAATGCGGAATAGTTGCAGATAATGAAAAGCCAACCACAAGCCCAGAGTCGAGAGTCGACAGCCGAGAGCCGAGAGAAGATGCCATGAGCTGGAGTCAACTAGCTGATGCTGTGTGTGTGTGTGTGTGTGAGTGAGTGTGGATGTCAATGAGCGGGACGAATGCCGAAAGTAACCATAAATAATGGTAAATTGACATTTAGACGCACATGGAAGGAAGTTCAACATATTTGTGGGTATGCCGTGTATTGCATGAAGCTTTTTTTTTATTTTTTATTTTTATTGTGGTCTGGCGCCGTTGCATGGAAAGCACAAGTCAAAGTCAAAGCAAAAGCAAAAGCAAAAGCAAAAGCATTGCAAAAACTTAGTTGCTGTTACTTGATGTTAATGATGACGCCATCTGGCGGCCGGTAGCCATTGGCCATTGGCTTGGGTCAATTAACAATTTGGGCCACGACCCTGCCCCCTAGAGTCGAGTGAAAGCCGCAATGGGCTGAAATTCATTCGTTATAGCCACAGTTACACATATTTCAAAGCATATTCAAATTTTGTTAGCACAAATTATTTTGTTGTTATTAAATTGAAAATTTATGAAAAATGAAAAAGTCTGACATTATTTTCATTTGTAGGAAGTATTAAATTTTTAGATGAAAGCTAGTAAAATTCATTATAAAATATTTTAATTATAAAAATAAAATATTTTGATCAATAATTTTTAAAATATTACAAAAATATTATTAAATAGTAATAACTGTTAATTTAAATATTATTTAAATATTTATTTAATATAGTTTAATAATTATATACAATTTTTAATATTTAAAAGAAATATGTATTCAATATGTAATTTCTAATCATTTTTTTTTATATATACATTTTTTTTGTTTAATAATTTAAACAAGTATTTGAAATTATTATTATTATTATTAATTTTAAATTTAAATTTAATATTTTTCAAGTCTTAAAAGTGCATTTTGAAATATGTTTTATACACATTTAATATATAATAATTATATAATTATGCATATTCAATATATATATAAAATATAATTTCTAAATATTTTTCAAAATTCATTTTTAAAACTTGAAAAATATGATGCTTAAATTGCATTTCTTTTTTAATTCGAAAACTTAAAAAAATACTAAAGAAAGCTTAAGAAGACATACAGAAAGAAAAAATTTTTAAAAATACATAAACAAATTTAATTAAAATTATTAAATTTATACATATTATTAAATTTATATATAATTTTTTAAAAAATATTGTACATATACAAATTTAATCAAATGTTAAAAATATTTAATGCATAAAAAAATAATGAAAATAATTAATTAAAAAAATTAATAATAAATGTATATTTGTATTTTTTAAAATATATAAGCTTAATTTTATTTTCATGATCGTTTAATAATGACAAATTTGTTTGCATTATTTTATTCTATTTTTTTTTTACATTCATAATAACGCAAATATTTTGTCAATAAATTTTATGCTACGGCTCCACAGTGCGTGTGTAGGCCAACATTTAATTGATTTACTTAGGCACTCTCAGTCATATATATATATTTATAAATAAGTATATATATATATGTATTTATATTCTGTCATTCAGTTTGATATCTGTTGTTATCAATATCTGACATTATTGTTATTTGTCTGTGCTTAGTTTTGACGTTAATTGGCTTTTAATCTAAGGAAGCCTCTTCAAGTTTTCAGTGAGAATGGCGCGAGATTAGCGGGCCGAGCCCGAAGAATTGAGTGAATGCGTATTTTATGCTGGGCTGAGTTATAGATATGTATATAATAGTATTATCAATAGCTGATTCATTTATTTTGCAATTATGTCGTATCTATGTGAATCTGTTATTGGTCATCGATTAGTCAGTTTCAGTTGCGGGCGAGCTTTCAATTGAAAAGACGCATTATCACGTCAAATGGGCGGTCATGGGCGGAGATTAATAATCGATATATTGATATCGTTATATAATTCATTATATTTCTATCCTTGATCGTCACAATTAAGAAAGACTTCAAGTGTTAAAAGTCTTTGTAATTGGCCGAGCAGGAGGCGAGTTCTCTGAGCTTCTCTTTATGCAGTTAATAACTTAATTTCGCTATATCTTCGTAGCTCTATGGACAAAGAGCTAAACAGGTAAGCCAGAGTTTACCTGTTCCACTCACCTGTTGGCTTTGCTTTGTTTTTCTGGCGCCGGCTAGACCTTGGCCATGAAAACGGACTCGCCTAACCGGCTCGGCTCTGCGTTGGCTTTAATAATGGATCTCGGTCTCGCTAACCGGATCAATAAGGCCAATCATTTATCGGCCCGCTCCAATTTGGCCAAACTTAATGGTTTCCATCTCGCCGATAGGCATTCAATTTATGAGCCGAAAAGTGAAATGGAAAATTGATTGCAAAGACGAGTAGAGTGCACTGAGCGAAAATTTATGTTTATTTAATTGATTTAACTAATTTTGAACTACACTCTGAATGGGTATTTTATGCTGAGACATTAGATTTAGTTGCAGATTAGATATATATTACAATTCATTTTTAATTTTGCTGCTCTTCTATGCGATTCTCAAATTCTTTGTCTAGATCTATTGCAGTAGAGCAGAAGTAGATGGATTTTTATTGAATTTGTTTGTCTCGCATCTCGTGTTTTTTTATTTTCATTTTACTGCTCTTCCATGAAATAATTAAAATTTAAAAAAATAAATAAAATAAATAATAAATATTAATTATTCATTTAATTATTAATTATTTAATTTAATTCAATTAAGATTCTTTTGTGAAATTGGAGTAGGAATTAGAATAGCAGTTCCTAAGTTCTTCATCTCATCTCATTTTATTTTTATTTTTCTTTTTTCTCAGTGTATTTTAACTTAATGTTAAATTAGCTCTCGTTTCCAATTCTAATACTTTTCTTTGCGATTTTCAGAATAATAAGACTTATTCAGCAAAGATTCGCTTGTGGGTGGGGCTTAACTGAAGTAGAGTAGAATTATAAGGAATTTATTTTTATTTAGTCTGCATTTATCTTATATGGAAGTAAGTTTCGTTATCAATCTTGCTGCTCTTCTCTGCGATTTTCAAATCAATGGGACTCATGCAATTTAGATTCTCTTGTGGATAGGATGGGTCTGCAGTTGTAGTAGCAGTCTTTAAGATTATTATTTCATTTTATTGCTAAGTTTCTTTTCTCTCAGTGTATGCTGATTTTATGTGAAACTAGTTCTCAATTACGTTGCTCTTCTATGCGATTTTCATGTACATTGAACTTATACAATTTAGATTCTCTTATAGGCGAGAATTGCCTGAAGAAGCAATAGAAAATCCTGTGGACTTTTTTCATTTCTCTCAGTGTATGCTGAATTTATGTGAAACTAACTCTCGTTTTCAATTACATTGCTCTTCTCTGCGATTTTCATGTACATTGAACTTATACAATTTAGATTCTCTTATAGGCGAAACCTGCCTGAAGTAGAGTAGAGGTAAACGGCTTTTCAGTGACTTGTCTGCAGCTGGATTTGCCATGGGCGTAGCACTAATTAATTTCTTCTTCTTTTCATTTATATTATGCGTATATCTCACTTTGTGTTTCTCTCACTGCACACTCACTCTCAACCACTTGTCATCTCATTGCAGGTAACTTGCAGCCGGCTGACAACTGTTTTGGGCCTGGTGCTGACGACGCTGTTGTGTGTGACAGCTGTTAAGGCGCTGTCGTCGCCGCCGCAGCCAGTCGATCATTTGGTGCCACCACCCGCGCCCGCACCGCCATCGGCGCAGCTGCCCGTGCCACAGCGGCTCACACATGCGGGCTACCCGGAGCCACAGCCACCCGAGGGTGGCTTTATGACACGTGTCGCCCGTTGGTTTGGCCTGGGCGGTGCCGGTTCAGCGCCACGTGATCAACAGCTAAGCGCCAGTGCAGGACTGAGCTATGCGTATCCAAAGCCCGTGCAGCATTTCAGTGCGGATGGCAAACCGTGTGGCCTCTGCAACAAGTATCCTTGGGTGCCCATGTTCGGACAGCAGCAGCAGCCACAGCAGCCACCTCAGCTGCATCAACAGCAGCTGCCTCAGCAGCACATCTCTGCCTGGCAGCAGCAGCAGCAGCCCCTGGCTCAAGCCTCGCAACATCGCCAGCGTGCCGTGCAGTTCCAGGCGCCGCCACAGAGCGTCTTTCTGCCCATCTCGCTGCCAGTGCCCGGACTGAGTCATGTGGCAATGCCTCCACTCTATAATGCGCAGCCATTCCGACCGCTGCCACAGCAGCACCACCAGCAGCAGCAGCAGCAGCAGCCTCAGCTCTATCCTCTGGAGAATGTTGGCGCTCACTCGGAGCTGCGACCTGTGCCCGCGGTGCCATCGACTACACCTCAGCCGCCGCCACGGCAATCGAGCAGCAGCAGCTTTGAGATTGTGCAAAGCCATCAGCTGACGGACTTTGTTACCTCCGTGGAGTATCCGGCCACCTATGTGCAGTCACATGCCATTGATCTAGGTCAGACGGCAACACCAACGGCCACGGCGCTGCCCAAGAATCATAGACCACTGCAACAGCAACAGCAGCAGCAGCAGCAGCAGCAGCAGCAGCAGCAGCAGCAGCAGCAGCAGCAGCAACCCTTAGACATCAGCACCGTGCGCTATCAGCTGGAGGATCTGAGCAGTGGTGCAGTGCATCAGCATTTGCCCGCCTCGCAGCTGCTCACCGAACTCGGACACTTTACGCCCATCACCGTGGAGACGCCAACGACACAAATTCCGGCCGCCGACAACTATCCGGCCGCCTCGTCACAGCAGCAGCAGCAGCACGAGGAGGAGCAGGAGCAGCAGCATTTGTACTATGCCGAGCAATATCAAGATCTGACCGAGACGAGCACCGTGACGCCCGTATACGATTCGTTGGTCTATACCACAGAGCAGCCGGCACCGTCGACTGCTGTGGAGCTGAACAATCATCTGGTGTCGCATGGACGTGATGGACGGCAGCGAGAGACGCCTAAGCGGCTGCTCGACTCGCCCATTAATCATGGCCAGGCGCATGGTGCAGTGCCGCCACGTCCCTTTACCCGTGATCCAGCCGAGCTGAGCATTCGTCTTGGGCAGCCGACGCAGGCGCCGACACCGACGTCCACGTATGGTGCCATCGATGCCAGTGGGCAGTATGCGGGCATGTCGCCGCCGGGGCCACAGCAGGTGATCATACCGTATACGACCAAACAGAAGCCACGCCCCTTTGAGCCGGTCAACTGGACGCCCGGCTGGCGGCTGCGTCCCAGCCAGGAGAATGAGCTGCACGAGCAGCAGGAATCGAAGCTGGTGAGCACGTCCACGGTAACGGCGGCGCCGCCACCAAACACACGTCGCACCACCAAATATCTAACCAAAATTTTGGCCTCCAATCTGCGCGAACTGCTAAAGCGAGAGCGCGAGACGAAGCGGCGGCCCGCCCACTTTGGCGTGGACATCTCGAAGCTGCAGCACAACATCGACGGCTGGACGGAGCAGGAGTACAATTCATTATCGCATCGCCCCAGCACACCAACCATACGCGGTCGCTCCAAGCACATACCCACTGAGTATCTGACCACAACGACGCCAGCGACGCCGACGGCTACGTCGACGGCTTTGCGCCAGTCGAAGACGACGCGTGGCAGCATTGGCGGCGGTGGCTTTGAGCTGGGCGGCGGTGCCACCTCGAGTCTGGGCAATGCAGGCGATCTATCCACCTCGATTAATAATCTAGAGCAGCTGCATCTGCGTCGCTTCCAGCCTGTCGAGCACAATCATCTGCTGCCCGACTATTATGAGTCGGCGCATCGCCAGGGCCCAGCGCTGCGCAGCACTACGCCCATGCCCACTGCCACGCCCACAACGACAACGCCAGCACCCACGGTGGAGTCGACGCCTGATATGGTTACGCCATTGTACATGCGCACCACAGCATCCACACCAGCGCCCGTCGAGCTGTGGAAGCAGGCCAAGGTGGCCATTCTGCCCCAGACCAATGAGAAGGTCTATGTTGTCACGCCACAGCCGCGTCATCAGCAGCAGCAGCCACAGCAGCAGCAGAGCGAGCTATCCGCATCGGCCTCGGTGCCAGCTCCAGTCTATCAAACGCCAGCACCCAGATTTCCACGTGTGCGACCCACACCAGGTGCAGCAACAGGTAAGCTAGTTAGAATTCCAACTTGAATCTAAGGCAATGGATTCTGATTCTTCAGCTAAATATATGCGATATATACACTTGCTCTTGGAAGTGAGTTGGGTATATTGGTTTTATTGGGATGGGGATGAGCTGGTTGAATGGAGTCTAATTCTTCAGCTAGATATATACGATATATTTTCACTTTTCACTCGCTTGCCCATGAAGCTGCTTGGATGATAAATGGAATCTGATTCTTCCATTTGATACTTTGATAAATATGTTTCGATATATATTCATATACATTCATTTTATACTCGCCATAAAGTGAGTTAGGTATATTGGCTTTCTACGTCTATTCCTATGATCCAAACCAATACAGTCTGATTCTTCAGCTAGATATATACGATATATTTTCACAATACACTTGCTTTTGCAGTGAGTTGGGTATATAGGTTTTATGCATCTGTCTGTAGATTGGGAGTGTCCGTTCGCCAAATCGCTATAGAAGCTGCTTGGTTGCGTTCTTCTGTCTGCTGTTGAAGTTTGAGATTTGATATGGGAGTTACACACATATATATATATATATATATATATGGAAGTTCTTTTGAGACATGCTGCACCAGAAAACTTCGATCTTGTTCAGTTATAAAGCTAGAAATCCAATATTTGTCAGATGATTCATTCTATATGATCTGCTTATTAGGGGAATTGCGGATATATATGCCTATATAGCAATTTTGTTCAGCCTTTTTCAGCTTTTTTTTTCAGATATATTTTATACAATGAGTATTCCGCAGTCGGTACATAGCAGCTCTACAAAATAGTATATTCATATGTTAACTGATATCTCCCCCTCTCTCTCTCTCTCTCTCTCTCAACTAAAGTAACCAGCGAAGTAATGGCCGCCACGCCCACACCCTCAACGGAACAGGTGCGCAACTATACGCCGGACATATTTGGCTTGATGGGTCTGTCCGCCTATGTGCCAGCGGAGCCTGTGGAGATCATTGATGGCAATTCTAAAGTAAATCGCAATCGCAGCAATCGTTGGCTTTGATACGTAATCATAATGTTTGCTTTGTCTCAAACACACACACACACACACACACATACACACTCACCAATGCATATCACTCATAAATACATTACAATCCACTCACATCCGCATCCGCACACGCACACACACACACTCAGGTAATCACAATTGTGACAGCGGCGCCGGCAGTGGCTGCGCTGCAGCGACAAACACCAAAGTCCACGATATCGCCAAGACCCAGATAGAGCTCACGCAGCCCAGGACACACACACGGCGGCAGCAGAACTCAGCAGGAGTTGCAGCGCCACGAATTCCCAAAGCAGTTCTATTGACCAGTGCGGCGCATCTATTGTAATATATTTCCCCCGGGCCGATCGGATGGATGCACCTGACTTATCGTGTTGCGTACTTAATTTGTAAGCCTAAAACAATTTTAGAGTATTTTTGCATTTGGTAGCTTTACACGTACACTTAGTTTTATCCATATTGGTAATGTGTTTTACAGCTAAAAATATATATATATATAATTTTTTTTTTTATTTTTTTTTTTTATCATCATGTGAACTTTAATTTTACTTCAAATATAAAAATATAAATAAATATATATATATATATACATATATAGACATATATATGCATATATCGTAGCAATATGGAAAGTCTAGTTTGGCCACGCCCCATTGTCATTGTGCGCATGTGGGCGGCGGCGCAGTGTGTGTACGTATGTTTCTAATTACTTAAGCGCTATGAAAATAAAAGAGAAAACAAAAATAAACTATTAAAAAAATGCTATAATAAGACATATATAATGCGAATCAAAGTCACTTTTATGTAACTAAGCAAAGAAAATTGCAATTTATTCAATATATTAATTAAAATAAACGTTATATGTGTACGTGCCATGAGTTTTTCTTGTAGTTAATATTCAATATGCCTAAAAGTATGCAGCAAAAATTTGCACTTTTTGTATAGGCTGAAATTTTGTGCTGCGCGCAAAAGTATGCTACATTTTTTTGAATGCAAATTCCTTGGACTAAATTGGCTTAGCAAAATTGTTTTGACATTTGGTAAAGCTTGAAATATTTAAGGCCATCAAATTGAGTCTGAGCTGCAAAAATAATGATCTATAATCTATATCAATTAGATTATTAATTATATTATGTTTATTTTTAAAAGCGAGTAGCAAAACTGCATCGACCTTTAGATAGCCTTTTACTGCCATGTACATGTTTTACAAAAGAGCTTAAGAACTACAAAAAAAAAAAAAAGAGAAGAAGTTATATATCTTATATATTTCGCTTAATCAACTGGCCAGCTTGCGTCTGTGTCGTCGCCACAGCGCCTCAAAGGTCCACAAAGCAGCCGCCATGAAGGTCAAGGCATCGAGGCAATGCAGCGCCACCGAGTAGTTGAAGCGATCACGCACAAGACCTGCATGAATTGGATAAATATTAATAGATATATATATATATGTACAGATATTGACAGATAATACCCACCCACAAAGGGACCACAGATGAGCGTAAACAATCCCGAGATGAGCAGCTGCAGACCAGAGGCGCCCGGCAAACGATTCAGCGGCACATAGCCGGGTATGATCAGTGGCCAGAAGATGGTGCGCACGCCCTTACACAGGCCAATCCACATGAAGCAGGCCAGAATGCCCATGTAGGAGCGCGTGCAGGCCACGGCAGTGCGTCCGATGGCGATGCCAACGACGCCGATTAGAAAGAAGACACGATTATCCCAGGGTATCTTCTCTGTGATGAATGGCACCAGGAATCTCATAGTGATGTCCAAGCCGGCCATCAGGGACATGGCCACCGTGATCTGTTTCGTATCGAATCCAAAGTCCGTCAATATGAACGGCGTCAGAATGGCAAAGTTCAGCTCCCCGAAGTTAATGACCGTCAGTCCGGCAACGAGATTCACGTACGTTATGTCACGCAACAGATCCAGATCAAAGAACATCACAATTTTCTCTATACAGCTCAGCTTGGCCTTTTGCTGCAGCTCGATGTCATTGTTATTATTCTGCTCCAGCTGCTCCATTTGCTGAGCGGCATAGAGGGCCCGCTGCTCGGCACAGTTGCAGCAAAGCTTCGACTCCATAATGGACTCTTCGCGCTCTCGCCGAAAGTAATTTGGTCGCAGGAACTCATCGTCCTGCTGCTGTTGCTGGCGCTCCTCGCTGATGGGACTGTGCAGGCGCTGTGTATGCTCCAAGTCCTTCGAACTGGACACCGTGCGAAAGCGCATGCGTCCCGTGCTCAGCGAGAGCTTTGACCCATACCAGCCATCATTTGCCCGCGACAACATGGGCGTGCCGGGCTCAATGATCTCGTAGCCCGGCCGCTGGGCATCGTCATCCTGATACAGATACTGACTGGAGAAGATGCCGCCCGGCTCGCGTTTACGCTGCAGCGCACAATGGGCGCACAGTATCTCCGGCTGCTGCTCCACTGGCATGAGCGCCGCATCAGGCGCAGCTGTTGCGTCCATTGCATCCTCTCTCAGATGATAGCGCACAGGATGATAGATTAGCGCACTGAGAAAGCTATGCAGTGCGATGGCGCCAAAGATCAGCACCGTGCCCTGAATATCGTAGATGCTCAATAGAAACGTGACCAGATAAGGGAAAAAGATTGGACCCAGTCCAGTGATTGACCAGGAGAAGCCAGCGGCACGGCGGCGCTTCTGCTGAAAGTACGTATTAATGGCCAGCGAGGAGGCCGACACGCTGATGCCCATGCCAAAGCCTGACAGAGAGCGGGGAGATCAGTGTGAGAGAGAGAGAGAGAGAGAGAGGAAGACGCATTCGTGGCTCTTACCATAAAGCACCGCATAGGCGACAATATAGCCGGCAAAGGTCTCACAGAAGGCGGTCAGCACAATGCCCGTGAAGCAGAGCAGCGCACCCGTCATGGCCACCTGGCGGAAGGTGAAGCGCCGAAACATTGGCCCATTGAGCAGACCCGTGCAGGCCGAGACAGCGGGATTCGTATTGATAATGGCCGTCACCTGAGAGCTGCTCAGGCCCAGATCGATGAGACGTTCGCGAAACATTAAGCCAAACTGCTGCAGGCACGGATAAAGTGTCATCTGCAAGTGGCTCAAATAATTATTTGGAATATGGTCAAGTCTTTGGATTTTTACCTACATTGGATAAGCCGGCAGCGATGCACACCAGCCACGCCCAGCCGCCATCGGGCGCCACAAAATTCTCACCCAAATCACTTTTGTCCTTGCGATTGTAATAGCCACGCCCACGTTGACCGTGTCGTCGCAATGGCAATGGCTGTGTTGTATCGCCATAGACTTTTTGCTCCTGGGCCATCATCTTCTCCAGCTGCAATCTGCAATCAATGGCAATGTGAAGATTCATCAGTGACGCAAGTCATCGAAATTCTGTTCGAGCCAGCGACGTCAATTCCCAAAACAATTTAAAGCCAGTTCAATTGACAATTAACTGCGCCGCAGTCAGGTATGAGAACGTATTTGTTGCTATTGTTGCCGCCGGGTTCATGGCTATGGCGTTTGCCATCAGATCTTTTGCCAGTCTTATCAGCAGACTTGACGAAACCGAATTCAGCTCTAAGTGTGCACAAATTATGAGCGATCTAAATGAATCATATTGTCGAAACTATAGAGCCCAGAGACTATGATTAAAATATATGCATATATATATATATATATATATATATATATCTGTTGTATAACTAGCTCAGCTGTTGATTGATTCTTATCTGTAGCTCGCTGAACTGTTTTAGTTAGCTGTGCAAACTGCAAGCCAAATAGCTCTATCAATAGCACTTTTCTTGATTTTATCATTAATTGTTAACAGTAGAGCTTTGTCTACCACATCAATTTACAAGCAGAGACAGTAAGAGAGAGAGAGAGAGAGAGAGAGAGAGAGAAGTGAACTATTCTAGTTCTTTTGTTTGCTCAATTTCCTGTGATTAGATTGACTTATTGGTCCTTTGGTTCTTTACGCTTGACAACAGCAGCTGCCCAGTGCCACGCCCATTTTGTGAACAGGTATAGCGTTGGCGATCTGAATGCGATTTGCCAGCAAGCTCATGAGCGGAATTCATGATAAGAACGTATTACAGAACCAATTTAATCGTATCATGTAATCAGCCATAGATTGATATATCTCTATACAAGTGTGCTGATAATATATATATATATATATATATAGTAAATATATAGTATTTATTTCTCACCAATTGCTTTGGTACGTTCCTCTTGGCCAAAGCGAATGCAATTTTGGCAGTCGAATTGTCTCTTTGCCTCGCCTTTTGCCTGTGCAATTTTATTTTTACTTGTGCACTCTCACTCTCTCGCTCTCTCTCTCTCACACACATTTACAAAAAAAAATAAAATAAAATAAATAAAATTTTATTATTACATCTGATTTAGTGGCTTTGACTTTGGCAGCTCATCAAGTTCAAAGCCGACCCACGCAACGCCGAAAACCGAAATTCTAATTAGAATCTGTTTAATATGCTGCACTGCAATATTGCACTTGTCCAATTGGCATTCTGCTTCAATGTTTAACTAACGGCTAACGGTTAGCGGGTTAGCGGGTAAACGGTTATCGGCTCGCGATCTCGACGCTCTTAGCTGCTCAAACAAACTGAAAACCGATAATTGCCCGAGGACGGCAAATTAGCGCAAATGCCAATTCAATTGAGAGACATCGAACATCGAACAGCATGCTGTTGGCGCTCTGTTAACTAACAGCAGCGTACGCTGTTAAGTCCAAGAGATGTGATTGTTAGCGAGCAATTGAATTTGTGCATACATTTTATTTAATATATTATTTATTTCAATTCATATTTAACTTTTCTTTTTTTTTATACAGATTAACTGCTTATGATATTATTATTTAATGCCAACTGTGCAATAAAAAAAAAAAAAAAACGACATTTTTTTTTAGTGCTCATAACACGCCAACTGGCCTTATGTAATCCAGTAAACATATTATTAAATATATATATATATATACATGTATATATATTTACTGAATAATATGTAATATATAATTAACGGTTATTTTGCCTCTAAGTCGTTAAATTGAGCGATATGTTTATGATTATTTATGAGTTGATTCTCATATAAAACCGAGAGATCTTACAGTGCAAAAGCTCCATACAATGATCTAAAAATGTACATCAAAAATGTAAAGTCAAATGTTAACTCAGTTCAGTTCACAATTAAACAAGTGAAACGTTTAAAATATAATTATTATTATTATTATTATTTTTTTTTTAATAAAAAAAAAAATACAGTCCCATTAAAGCTAACACATATAAAAAAAATATATATATTTATATCTGAACATAGTATAAATTGCTAACTATAATAATTAAGTCGTCTTTTTACGCTAGATAATATCTCTTACAATTATAGAGTTATGCTACGAGCTAAAGTTAGTGCGAATTGCTTAAGATAATACTATAGACAAGGTAATTGAAATGTATTTAGAGTTGACCTGGGCCAAGTTTACAGTGGTGGGCCGCATAAGTAGCTCAATTGTTGCAGGGCTGCCCCACCTGATCGCTACTGTTCCGGCGGACTGTACGGCTTGCCGAGAGCCCGTCGAATCGTCGACTCGGCGATCCACATGAGCAGAGCGATGGCGGTGAGAAAGTTGATGCAGTGAATGGTGGCGCTGTAGCCAAACGCATTGGTGATGATGCCTGTGCAAGTGAGAGGTGAAGATTAGAAAGTGCGATTTCAATATGCAGTTTCTAGGGTTAAACTCACCCAATAGGGGTCCCATGGCAAAGGAGAAGATGGTGCTGAAGATCAGTTGCAGCCCGGAGGCGGCGGGCAGGCGACGCAGCGGCACATAGCTGGGTATGATCAGTGGAGAGAAGATGGTGCGGAATCCCTTGCCAAAGCCAATGAGTAGAAAGACGGCCACGATCACATTGTACGACGAGGCCATGGTGACAATGACACGGCCCACAGCGATGCAAATGATGCCAAAGGCGAATAGCACACGATTGTCGAGATTGACCTTCTCGAGGAAGAGCGGAGCCAGAAAGCGTACCGAGATGTCCATGCAGGCCAGCAGTGACATGACCAAGGAGCACTGTTCATTCGTATAGCCATAGCTGCCCAGGATGAACGGCGTTAGCACCGAGAAGTTCATCTCGCCAAACATCATGATGCTCATGCCGATGACCAGATTGACAAAGGTCACGTTGCGCAACAGATCCAGATCGAAGAATTTGGCCACCTTTTCGCGAAACTTCATTTTGCGCTTGGCCACCTCCTCGGCCTCCTCGGCGGCCTGGAGGGCCTGCTCCTGCAGACGCAGGAAATCGGCATCGGCCGATTTCTGCAGCAGAGCCTTATCCTCCGCGCAGGTACAGCTCAGCAGCTCCTCGGCACCGGGCTTGGAGTAGATGCTCGTCTTGCTCGCATAACGTCCGAGATCGCCGCGTTCACGATTGAAATAGTTAGGCTTGGACAGGCCCATGGCCGACTCCTGCTGTCGCTGCAGCCGATCCGCCTCGTTGGCCTCCTCCAGTTTGTTCAGGTTGTCGCGACTGAGTTTTGTGGCAGCTGCAGCCCCAACACCGATCGAGGCCTGACGCAGCAGCACCTGTCGTCGCTCGGAGGCCAGCGACAATTTGGAGCCGAACCAGCCATCGTTGGCACGTGCGAGCATCGGTGTGCCCGGATCAGTGATCTCATATCCGGGATGCTCCGGATCGTCATCGTTGAAGAGATATTGTGAGGAGAAGATGCCACGTTTGGCGCGCTTCTGATGCTGACAGTACGGGCACTCGTAGTCGCTCCACGGATCGCTGCCCGTCGACAACAGATTGCCATTGGCCTCGAGCAGTTCCGGTTGATCCTTTTGATCGACATTTTCCGGCTCGGGCTTCTCCGGCTTGCGCACATGCCGCATCACCGGCTGCAGCGTAAGGGCACAAAGCACCGCATTGAACGCAATGCCGGCATAGACCAAAATCGTGCCCAGCGAGCCATAGTAGCCCAGCAGAAAGGTGGACACATATGGAAAGATGATCGGACCCAGGCCCGTGATCGTCCAGGAGAAGCCAGTGGCCCGTCTACGGCTCTGCTTAAAGTATGTATTCACAGCCAACGACATGGCGGCCATTGCCATGCCCAGGCCCACACCATAGATCAGCGACAGGCAGATAATATACTGCCAGAAGGTGGTGCAGAAGGCCGAACCGAAGATGCCCAAGAAGCCAAGTGCTGTGCCCGCCAAGGCCACCTGGCGGAAGCTAAAGCGCCGAAACATTGCCCCATTGAAAATGCCTAAGGAATTATATATATATTCAATTTAGTAATAAATTCATTAATAGATGCTGCTAGATGCTGCTCACCCACTACCGAGGACAGAGTCATCACCACATTCACAATGATCGTCGTCTCCTTGGCATCAAAGCCCAACGTAGACATTCGCGCCCTGTAGATCAAACCGTATTGCTGCAGCGCCGGAAACATAAAGAACTATGCAAAGACGTTGGATTAGTTGTTGTCATTGCCTTATGTATTTATTATATGTAGTTCTTTCTCTGCTACTCACATTATTGAGACCAGCAGCCACACAGATGACCCAGCCCCAGCCGCCATCGGGTGCCACAAAATCGGGACCCAAATCGCTCTTGTCGCGACGCTTTGGTTTCTTTGGCTTTGTCGTCTCATTGTAGACGTTCGCATAATTCTTCTGTGTCAGCGTGGATTTATCCATGTTAGTTGATATCTGCAAGAAGGAAAAGTAGGATCATATAACTTTAGTGCTTAATACAAGACTAAATTAGATTGAAATGAATGGGTTATATATTTTCGCCTTGGCGAGTTTTGAAGGTAAGCGCATACTCGCCTCATAGGTCATTGAGAGCTTTGGACTACACCAGGAAATGTCGTAAAAAATCTGAAATTCCTTTGTCCTTTTGTATAACTCAGTTTTGCCAGACTGGATATAGTATTTCCAGAGTAACAAATCAGGAATTTCTTTACCTCTAGCAATATAAATGAGATTAGAATTTTAAATCTATACTATATATAAATGTAACATTCTATTCTCATTTATATTGCTATCTATACTATATATAATTATATAGCTACAAGTCTTAAGCATAAACTATATACCTCTTCTAACCAGCAGAGTTACTTTAGGGCGGGGCTGAGATAAATTCTTCTTATACAATATATTGGAAATTTTCTATATATATATACATATATATATTTGCAATATTCTATAGTTAAATATGACTGCTTTGTATTTAGGAGTCCTAAAAATTTTATTGATTTTTTTATTGAATATAAAAATTGAAAAAATTATTTGAGGAATATAGTTTACAAGTATATAGGTATCTATTCTATCCTATATATAACTATGTTTTCCTGAGTTTAAAAATATAGTTAATATATAGGTATCTATAGGATATAATTATGTTTTCCGTAGTTTAAAAACAAGAGAATGAGAAGAAGCAGAAAAAAAATAATAATATGAACAAGAAGAAGAATAAGAACAAGATTCGAATAAGACAGATCATTGTAGGACTAATTTGAAGAGAACCCGTTCTAAATTAATTGCGATTCTAGTAAGAGTCGACACTCAACTGAGATCAGCTCAAAGTACAGAATATGGGAAATTAAACATAGATTAAGGATTATTTCATTTTGGTATTGAAATCAGGAGCTTGATTATGCTCTTTGGATGAAGATGAAAAGTTGAAACTCTAAATTCCATGATTTAGCTCCTTTGTATCAAAAGAGTTTTCATTTGGATTTATATTTCAATTTTCAAAATAAAAAAAATCAAAGCATAATTCTTAATTTTTAAGTTTTATAATAAAAATTGAAAATAAAAGTTATAATTTGATTTTTATATAAAAATTAATTTGTAATAATTATTTTTGATTTTTATCATAAAAATCAATTTTAAAAATTTAAAAAAAATTGTTGATTAAAAATTGATATGATTTGATTTTTATATAAAAATTAATTTATATTAATTATTTTTATTTTTATCATAAAAATCAATTTTAATAATTAAAAAAAAAATTTCTAATAAAAGTTTATCCATTTATTTTTTTTTTAATTCGCTGTAAAAATATAACCTATGTCTTTTTATTCCACTCTTGCTGATTATTTTTTTGTGCCTGATTTTTTTTTATACCCTGAACCCATTGAAAATGGGAATTCAGGGTATAATGTTTTTGTGAAAATGTATGTAACAGGCAGAAGGAGATGTCGCAGACCCCATAAAGTATATATATTCTTGATCAGCACAAAAAAATAAGTTGATATAGCCCTGTCCGTCTGTCCGTCCGTCCGTCCGTCCGTCCGTCCGTCCGTCCGTCCGTCCGTATGAACGTCGAGATTTCGGAAACTACAAAAGCTAGAGAGCTGAAATTTTACATGAACACTCGTATCTTAGTTACGCAGTACAAGTTTATTTTGTTTTTTCGATAACTCATCCCGTTCCTTAATTATCGATAAAAAATCGAAAATTCGTTTACGTTTTTTAGGTTTTTCGAGCATAACTTCTACACCGTTTTAGCTAGAGACTTCAAATTTGTATATTTAGATAGATATTATGGATACGCAGATTATGTAATTTTCAGATTTTGGGTGCCACGCCCCCTTCGCCCCCAATTTGAAAAAAACGTATTTCAAATACTAGAGACTTGTAATTTTGCAAATAGACAGACTTGAATGCTATTAATATATTCTGAAAGTTTCATGAAGATAGTCCATCTAGAAATGGAGTTATAAGCGTTCAAAGTACAGCCCATCCCACCCCCAAACGTCGGCAGCAACTGCGCGGTTAGCAGAGCGCGCGCTTATATGTGCGTAAAGAAGAAGAATATTAATTTATTTGCAGGGTTCAGGGTATCTCGTAGTCGAGCCGTCTCGACTAGAGCCTTCTTACTTGTTTTTTAATCATCCCTGGTTGAAAGTCAAGCTCTAACTATCCGAAATTTTGGCTGACTCACTGAAAATGAATTTCCCAATCAAATTATCTCCCTTTTTCTCCCTTGCCAAAAATTCATGTCTTGGGTATATTTTGTCTTTGATTAGATTAGATAAGCTTAAGAGTCAACTGCGCAGTATGACACTGAATTCGCATTATTGGCAACAGTCAAGGCTATATATACCGGAAGTCAATGAAGACTTTGCTGAGACAGCGCCCAGACTAATATTTGCGAAAGCTATTGAAGCGCCATAACATGAGCTAACATCTGCCTCCCCCTCCCTCTCACCCTCTCACCCTCTCTCTCTCTCTCTCTTTCACTCAACTCTAATTTGTAAGCTAATATACGTGGAGCCATAGCAGACGCCTCTATTGATCGATCAACGCTTTCTTGAAGTTCTATGCAAAATTGTCGCCATTTGTAAGATAGATAATTGCGGTCTATCAATACTTTGACTCCTTGCCGCATGCCTTGGCACACCTCATCATTATTGTTATTGCCATTGCCTAATGCTAGATAATGCTCTAATTGCTAATTGGCATTGGCGTTGTCAACAACGTTGCCACAGACCTTCCTCTAAATGCTAGCTATGCTAGATATTATTATTATAGCAGGAACGGGTCTGGCTCTGGCTCTGGCTCTGGCTCTGGCTGTGGGTCTGGGTCTGGCTGTCTTAGACATGTGCTTTCTATATTGTGTTGATTTTGCCATACGGGCGCGACGTGACCAAAAACCGCGTCGATCTGAAAGATTTGTTTTTTTGTACTTTTTTTTTTATTATTATTATTTTTTTTTTTTTATGCAAAACACGATAGTCGTTCCAATCGCTGTTGCTTCTTTGCGGCAATCGAACGTGGCTTGAGAAATCACTTAGCGGGTGTGCCCGGTTCACTGAGATCAATGCGATGCCATGGAGCTGGTTTAATGGCTGTTGCTGCAGCCAGACAGGAATTGCTATGGTTAGGGACAGGGAGCGCAGGTAGACTGTCGCCGTCATTTGGATCCTTCATAAAAATCAAGAGAGACAAAAAAAATCATTTGGTTCGGTTGTAAAAATAATGAAGAGTCTATAAGGCAAAGAGCAGTTGGGCAAAGCCCCTATCTCCCTCTCATTACCCTCTCATCCCCCTCTCAACCCCCATCTCTACATCTGTCGCCCTCATTCTCATACAGTTCTATTTATGCAGCGATAATTCGGAGACAGACCAACCAAGCAACTGGTGCAGCCGGTGCATTTGGCTGCTGGCACTTGGATGTCTTCATCGGAGCTGTAGATAGCGAGTTGTTGTTGTTGTTGTTGTTGTTGTTGTTGCAGTTGTTGTCGTGGCTGCCGTCGTCTTGTTTGCCATTGAACTCCATCGAAGCGTGCCATAAATTGACGCCCGCTGTCACAGATTCCGACAGACAGTGTCAGTGTCAGGGGCATACTGAATGAAAGCGTCTCTCGAGGAGAGAACGGTGCATGAGAGGGGGCGGGGCGGGGCGGGGTGGTGTGGGCAAACCATGACCAAGATCAAGTCTGAGAAAAGAGGAGCAGCACTTAACAGTCTCACGCATTCATGCCATCGATCAATGCCCGTGTAGGCTGTGACAAAATGAGACGAGAGTAATGTAGACGACTTTAGCCGGCTGCAAGATACCCTGTAGCATGTTGAAAGTCATCAAATGTGGATTGCAACAATAACTATGGGAGCTAACTATGAGTCAGCGTTATAGAACTGAAGTTCGATCACTTTTGTTATCGATAATCTAAAGCAAATATTATCAATATCAATCAAAGAATGCTTAAGAGTGTCTAGTAAATGCCAGAGTTTGCCAGAGTTGCAATAAAAAACTAATTTTCGATAACTTCTTATATCGATTATTTGATGTAATAAATATTATCGATATTGATAATATTTACTTTAGATAATTGATAAAAGAATGCTTAAGAGTGTCTAGTAAATGCCAGAGTTTGCCAGAGTTGCAATAAAAAACTAATTTTCGATAACTTCTTATATCGATTATTTGATGTAATAAATATTATCGATATTGATAATATTTACTTTAGATAATCGATAAAAGAATGCTTAAGAGTATCTAGTAAATACCAGAGTTTGCCAGAGTTGCAATAAAAAATTGATTTTCGATAAGTTTTTATATCGATTATTTGATGTCATAAAAAACAGATTTTAGATAACTTTTTGTATCGATTATTTGCTGTAAGCTTGATTAGAATCAATCAGATAGATCAGAGATTCTATATATGACAGAGTTGGTAAATTGAACTGAAATTGAAGTTCGATAACTTTTGTTAGTTGTTATTAGCTGAACTTTAGTTTGGAACTATAGGCCATGTTTGCATGGTCAAAATCAATCACAATGCATTTGAATTGCTTGGAAATTGTAATATGTCAGAGTTGCTAGCCTAATCTATATATTCGATAACTTTCCTTATCGATATTATTTTATATGAACAAACTGACATTCCTATAGTTTACAGTTCAGATCTCTAGAGTAGCGACTCTTTCATACATAAAATACATGCATCGATAATCGATATACATATACATACATAAACGATAACACTTTTGATTGATTATTTAATCTAAATTTGATATGCAGAAGAAATTTGTCATTTATGATATAGGTTCCAGGCCAGATCTCTATAGACTCTTCTGTTCCATTCTTATTCATTTGTATGCATACTTTATGGCATCTGCCACACCCACCGTCGCCGCTCACATACATTTAAATAAGATGCATTATACCCCGTTGGCATGATGTCAGGGTATACGCAAATAACTTTCGCTTAGCACACGCAACAAGTCCAAATATTTAGTTGGCCTGAAGACCAGACCCCAACTGACACCGCACAGACTGACCAAGAGATAGACAGACAGAGAGTGAGCGAGTGAGAGAGAGAGAGAGAGTGAGAGGGAGAGCCAGACAGAGAGAGAGAGAGAGATACTTAACAAGCGTTATCAACTCGACCGGTTTGCTGCTAGTTGTGATTTGTCGTCGCTTCGATCGGAGCTATTTAATGGTTTTACTTTTCGCAAGTCATGCGGCATGGACAATAATAAGTACGCCATTAGCATGACAAAACGCAAAGGCGTCATCATCATCATCATCATCATCATCATCATCATGATCATTATCAGCACAAGCTAATAATGATTCTCATTCCGCATACGTCAGAGTTCATCAAGAGAGAGATACTCGATTTCAAGCCAGCCACGATGACTGTTTGCAATTCCTCGATGTACTCGAAACTCTCTGATCGAGAACCTAACGGTAAGCTCTATTATATATTTTCACTAATTCAAGACGATAAGATTCATTCATAAGATTCATTCATGCAGGACTTATATGATAAGTTTATGGTAATGGAATGCAAAGAGAAACTCAGATTACAATTTATAAGAAAAATTCTATATTTTAATCAGGCCGATGCCATAAATTATAGCAACTATAATATTATAAGTGGATGGCTATTTATAGAGATAGACTCGGGGCAAACTTGTTTTTTTGGCTAACCTCTACACGACAAACATATAATAATGCTTATTCAAATTGTTAATTATTTAATTATATATAATTTTCATAAGAAACAAAAAATTGTGATTAAATTCGAATTAATTCAGATTTTAATTGGTGAAATACATAAGAAATATATAATTTTTTGCTAGGTTTCTAAGTTATTTGTTTGCTATAGGCTTGGCATATGGAACAATAGAATGTATATATATATATATGAATATATATTATCTATATATATATATATATATATATATATATATATATATATATATATATATATATATATATATATATATATATATATATGCATATATATTATCTATATATATGTATATGTATGACATGATCTTGTGAAATGCGTAGTTAAGCATGTTCTCCAAGTTTCCTAGTATTATCGTGATTGTGTTCCAGTAGTATTTGTATCAGTGTAACGTTGAGAGCTTCTATAGAGTTCTATGAGTAATTGCTATTCGAATGAGTTTAGGTCTTATCCTCTGTACCATGAGAGAGCAAGACAAATATAGCGAAATGATTATTTAGCCCATGCCAGGCACAGACTTAATATGATAGTCAGGTTATCATACAGTTTTAAGAATATATAATTGGAATGGAAGTTGATCCAAATTGGCATAAAACAAAAATATATTAATATATGAAAAGTAAATATATTGTGAAAATTCATTAGCTTCTTCTTCTTATAGTAAATAGGAAAAATCTTTCTTCTGACTCTGACCTGTAGCTCATATTATATACAATTTCATATTTTGCTTTTCGATTCAAGTTGCCAATTTTAATCTAGCTGAGATAGTTGAACAGATAGACTCAGATTTTATATATTTAAAAAATATATATAAATATAGACTACATATAGCTGATATATTTGATATCTTTTGTACTGCATATATCTGATATATTCGATATATTTGATATCTTTTATATACTCTATATGTTACTTTATATAATTTATATAATTTTAATATTTCGCATACTTTATTATTATACTTTATTTATTTTTATATTTTATTTATTATTTATTTTATTTTTATTGATTTTTACCCAATTATTCTTTCCCTTGTTTCAGCAGAACTATGTTCTGTCCACGCGAAAGAGCAGCTCTTATCAAACTACCTCATTTCATTATTATTATCTAACAAATGCCGTTATATAATATATGTATCTATATATATATATATATATATATATATATATATTATATTGTTTATTTTTATTTTGTTCGTGTATTGATTATAGATGCATAAAAAAAAAAAAACCCCGAGTACTATAACATGTGGAAACACGCAGCAGCTAAGATACCGGTCGCGCCCTGCCGCATCGCTATCAAGCGGCCCGATGCGGCTTATCATGCGCTGTATGCCGATGTTGGTAATTAGTCTATGCCGTTGACTCACTCGATAGATAAAAGACATAGACTATAGACATCGATATTGGCATCGAGGCTGTCGGCGCTATTGATTAGGTCATTGTAACTAGCCCTTTACGCGCTCTCTCTCTCTCTCTCTCTCTCTCACACACACTCTTGTTAGCTTATCAGCAGGAGGCGCGGAGCCAGAAGATAAATAAAGTATAAAGTAAAAAAACACTTGTTACTCAAGTTCACATATTTGTCTACTTAAGGGAACAGCGTGCAGATGGAACATGACAACAACAACAACAACAACAACAGCAACAAGGTGTAGCCACAGGTGTAGTTCATGTTGTATCTTACAGATACATTGCCTTGTCTCTGTATCTTCTGCCGGGCGGAAGTTGAGACCATGTTTTCTTTTTTCCCTTTTTTTCTATTATTTCGCCAGCCAATTGGCAGCTTGTTCGCCATTTAATTGAGATTAATCGAACGGCGCAATTTTTCAATTATACTCGCAAGGCACTCAATATACACTGTGCGAAAAGTTATATATTATACTATATATATATATATATATATATATATATATATATATATGTATTTCCTAACTGAGCGTGCAGGGCTTAGCTATGCCTTGCACTCAAGCGCTAATAGATGTATATAATTTTAACAAATATATTTACTTATATATAAATATATATATATATTCGCTCAGTGTAGTCGAGTCAATTGCGCTCAGCGTTGACTTTCGTTCACTTCGAATGCTAAACAATTAAATTGTGTCAATGAGCGTTAATTGAGGCCCATAGATATGGGTACGAGTTACAGCGAGTTATTGATTGCACTCTAATGGCTTTTATATTTTTTTGGGACGATCTCTGTCTCTTTCTCCCTTCACATCTATATATATATATATACAAAATAGATAAGCGTACACTCAATCTGAGCAAACAAAATGAGTTCAATCAATAGCTAGAGTCGAGGTGCCAATAAAATTCTGATGCACTTTGTCTGTGTCTTTAGTCTGATTGAATCAAATATATAGATCTCTAATTCATTATCGCTAAATTTATATTGTAATTGTGCTTAGATTCAATGACTAATGCTAATGCTAATACTTCTTCAATCAACATATGATAATGTGATCTGTAGCAAGTGGAGTGTGATGTTTGGTAGGCAAAACTGAAGTGATCCTGGCTAGGCTTATAGCTGGGTTTATCAGATTACAAGTTGAAATATGATATTTATATTCATCTCTAAAAAAAAAGACGATATATGAATATTCCAGATAGTACCCAACTGTAGACCTCAACCTATAGACAGCTATAGCAAATGGACTAAGCTTGGAAGATGTCTGTAATAACATACAGGGCTTACTTATCTATGTAATAATGATTTCTGGAGTTGAATAAGTAATACGAATTTCCAACTAAAAACTGATAAACCTAAATTGAGAGCCTGATTATTATTAATACTAAATATAATTTAAGTTTTGTAGAGTCAGCTGATCTGCCCAGATCATAATATCATATTTTCCATTCCTTGGCAATTACGATAGAAATTTATCTAAAAAGTTTGGCTAGACTTGAAGGGCTTCAGTGGTCTGGGTTGGCCTCATAAAGATCCTTAATTGATCCTTAATAAGACCTTCAATTGATATATGATGACCATATCATAGGTGATATGATATGATGATAATATATATAATATATCTATTTTTTTTTACACATGACAATAGTCAAGACTTTAACTTGTCACACAACTAATATACCCTATTCAATCAGTGAAAAATAGATGTCTGACTCTAATTAAGTAATTATAGTTTTACTATTAATAGTTTTCCAAGTTAATTCGAGTTTTCCCATTGCTAAAAGCTGCAATTGATGCTATTTAAAGTTTCAAGTATTCAAGTAGATCTTCAAGTCGAATCAGCTGTCATTTGCTGAGCTAATTAAAGTGAAATTTAAATGCAAACTTGACTTGAATTTAAAATGAAAGTTCTATATATTGATATCAAAGGAATCAGATAGTAGTGAGTGAGTTCGACTCGACTCGGCTGGATTATGGATTAGCTCTGCCATCAGCTTAGATGTGCAGTGCAGCGCATTAAATATTTCGTGTCATTGATTACGGCACACGTGTTGTAGTCAAGGTTTGTGCTCTTGTTGTTGTTGCTATTGGAATTGCTATATTTAGGTGCATTTTGATTATTGTTATTGGGCTGCGTGCTAAGTCTGTGCTATGCAGTTGCCGTTGCCGTTGCCGTTGTCGTACAGTCACGCCGCACATAGGCCGCAGAATAATCCCAGTACCCGACACATTCTCACATGTGTTTCGATGAGCCGGCCCCTCCTTTGTCCCGGTTCGTGCCGACGACTTAGTAGAGCTGAGATTTTGGTTTTTTGTTTAAGATTTTTGTTTCGGCATTGGTATTGGTTTTCGATATTCGAATTTCGATTTTCGGAGTTGAAGTGTCGCTTGTTTATGCATTTAATGCGCATTTCAAGTCATTTCTTTAGACTCAGTTTTGCTTGAGTTTGTCCAACAATCCAACAAATAAATTCACGTACTTCAATTTGACGCGGCTAATGTGTGTGCCCTAAGTGTTTCTGTGAAGGGAATGCGTTGGAAATTCAATACGTTCTGCAGCCAGTGCCACTTGAGGAGCATCCAAAAGCGGGCTAAACCCAAAAAAAACAAAAAAAAAAAAAAAGAAAATCGTTGCCCCATTAGCCAATGGCAATTTCCCTGTCAAACATGATGAGCGACCTCGCCACAAACGCACAAAAATAAAAAAAATGGACAACAATTCCCCAAGCTGCCTGCATATAGTTAATCTATAGCATCCCAGACATCTATAACGATCGACATTTATCGCCTTTGCCTATCTTTATCGACGGCCGATCGCATTCATTGCGATAACTGAGCCGCACATTCATTCGACAGCTATTTTAGTATTTCGCCGATAATAATCAAAGTCTAAGATTCTAATCTCCATAATGTCCGCAAGTGTACGAAGACCTAGTGCACGCTAAGAACAAAAATTTAGTGAACTTTGCATCTTTGTGTTAAATCAATTAAATATTATATAGATCGTATGGTTCGTATGGAATCAAATGTTATAGTTCGTATAGATCGAATCGATCGTATTATTTGTATAGGAAAAATGAAGCCTATAGAACGTAAAGATAGTATAATATATAAATATATGTATAATGCGTATAAATCGTGTAGAATTGTATTGATTGTATCATATAGCTCATATATATCATATAAATCATATATATCAGATAGATCATATAGATAATATAGATCATATAGATAATATAGATCATATATATCATATAGATAATATAGATTATATATATCGGATAGATCATATAGCTCATATAGATCATATAGATCATATAGATAATATAGATCATATATATCGGATAGATCATATAAATCATATAAATCATATAAATCATTTACATAATATAGATCATATACATCCCATAGTTCATATAGATCACATCTCTAATAGATAATTCAATGTTTTATTTTATCATTATTTATTTTATTATTATATGATAATGATAAGCTCAACTTTGCTTAACTTTAACATCTAAAACACGACCGAAAAACTCAGGAATTGCGTTGATCGTATCACAACTTTTAAATGCTTCATGACTTTAACTTTAACTACTGCTAATTGCAGAGTAACAGGTTCTCAAAATGACTTGTCATATGTTGTTGTTCCTCTTTCGATTCGAAATCCCTTTCTATTTGAAATAATACTCTGCAGGTTCTACAGTTGACTACGCTTATTGAGTCCCAAGGCGAAACGGTTTTATAAACGATAAAAAAAAAATACAGCTCAAACATTGATAATTTGATTTTGTACAGAGATTTTCTTCTTTTTTTTTTTTTTGCCTAGCTCTTGGCTAACTCAATTTGGCGAGGGTACACGGGAAACGCCACTAGGACAGACATGCAGGAAGGGCGCATGCCCCAGCCTAACTTCGTTCTTGTAGTATTAACACTTGTTGCAATAGCTGCTGGTTAACTTACGCGACAGTTTATCACTTCCGATGTCAGATTTAGCCTTTGCTTTCAATTTAATAGCGTGTATATTTGTATTTTGTTTTTCTATACATTCATTAGTTGGCTGATAAATGCATACACACACGCACACACTTCAAATAAATTCACAGTAAAAAAAAAATAAATGTTTGCTAATAGTTACTTGTTGATTTCACACAGCACAGAGCACAATTACAATAGAACACAAAGCCCGGCTTGAACAATGCAGATGTAAATGTTACTGTTAATACGAATGTTAAGGTAAGCGCCAATGTTAATACACATGTATTTATACGTAAACAAACACACACACACACACAGACACATAGGCACGCTCGGCCGAACGTGTTGTTAACTTGTACGCGTCCAGCACTCGACTTGCTTGCCAGCAGATATTGCTGTTGGTTTTATAGCGCGATACCCCGCACAAAAATGTGCTGCTGTGCGGCGGGTATGTCACACACACATACATATATATATATATAAAGTGTACACACTCAGGCTAACAGTTTACCACTGTTCTTATTGCATTGCAAATGTCGATAGGTTATCTTCAGTGAGTGAGTAACGCAAATCTATTCGGTGACATATCTTTGGCATATAATTAAATTTATTATAGTATTAAACAAACAATTTATTTTGATTTTTTATATTATATTATTATTTTATAATTAAATTACATTTTATTTATAATTAATAAATAAAATATGTATCTATAGCAATGTACATTGTTTACAGGGTATACAATCAATCGCGTTTCACTTGCTGATTTACAAACTCTCAGCGCATTGGTTGGCAGCACCATTCACTCACTCACTCACACACATGTAGACTATGTTGGACAGAGGAAAGAGAGCAATGCAATTGGCACATTAACAGTTAACCGTATGCGTAGGCTGCCGGCTGACAAACCGGGCAGCGCAGACAACAACAACACGACCATGCACTTGACGACGACCATCAACCTCCACAAATCGGTGTTTCTTTTTGAGCGCTTGATTCGCACACTTGTTTTAGCAGCAATAGCAGCGCAGCGACAGCGCAGCAGCAGCACACTTTGTCTGTGAGATAATCAATGCGATCGTTGGCGCTGGCAGCGAGACTGGACAGTGGCGGCTATAGCGGCAGCAGCAGCGACAGCGACAGCGACAGTGGCAGCGGCAGCGGCACTTTGATTCCGTTGCTTGCCGCCTGTCGAAATCTTGAGGGTTTGAACTTTGACCAGCTGGCAGAACAGGCCACACACACAAGCATTAAAATGAAGAAGTTTCGAGAAATAGATAAAAATCAGGTAGTTTGACTGGCAGATCGATCGATGGTTAATTAACTTTTAAAGAGCAACTAACGTTGCCTGTCCTCAAGGCTGAGTGCGGCAGATTGCCCAATTGATTATTGATCCGACATTAATATGTAATCGCCGGCAAATTTGCTGCAGGTGTATAAAGTGCCAATTGCAGCGAACAGTATGCACATACATACATATATGTATAAATATGGTATATAAATATACTAACGGTAGTATGAGTAGTATGAGCATTGCACAAAAATTTCTCACCCACTCCACGACGCTCTGAGCGCGGCTTTGCTTAATGATGACGCGTCTCTCTCTCTCTCTCTCTTTCTCTTTCTGGCTCTTCCTCTCTCACTTGCTTGCCTTGCTACCTATTCTCTCGCATTTTCATTCATACGCTAGCGCCAATGCTGCTCTAAACAGGTGCTACGGAATGCCGCATTAAGTCAATTATAGTACATACAAAAGGTACAAAGTAGATAATTAAATACGTATATATGTTGATATATTTGTATGTATTTAGATGTGTCTCTCTGTCTCTCTCGCTATGTTTCTATACGGAAATTGTGCTCGACTATCGCAAAAAAAAAAAAATATATATATAAATAAATAAATAAATAATACAAACACTTTGCTCGCATATGTGTGATTGAAGACTTGAAACACAACTATAAATATTCTAATTCACCATGAGCATTCATAATATACTATGTATATATAATATATACATACATAAATATTTGTCAAAGATAATAAAAATAATTGTATAACCAAAACCATTTTGTTTCATGTCTGTCATAGCGCCGTTTAACCAACTAACAATTACAGGCTCTGTTTATAGCTCTATAATAGAGCTGAAAAAAATTAGAACTAGTATAATAATAATAATACAGTTTAAAATCGATTTGAACACTTGATTATATACACATTGCATAAGCTTTAAGTTCAATAAGTTCAATTGTATTCGATTTCATATACACATGTATTATATAATATATAGATAACTGTATAATGTTCTATCAATCATTTAGTTATCTGTAATAGATTTTGCATGCCCTGGCGATATGGAATTATTAAAAATTGTTAAACTTGTGAAATCTATGAGTAATATTTATACAATATAGTCTTAAAGAAGGTAATCTTATCACATATTTTTTAAAAGAATTTTCACTTAAAATTATTATTTAGTACTAGATTAAAGATTCCTGAAATTTTATTAACAGACTTCGTTCCAGCTTTGTAAGCTTCAACTCATGGGGAACTCCAAGGTTTTCGCTTTGCTCTTGCTAAGATCTAATCAACTGATTACATATTGATAATGGCTCTGCTTCCAGGCACTTCAGCTGAGATATACATATATGCTATATCTGAGAGTCTATGCACTTGATAACGATAATCGAAATTCAATTCAAATCGAAATACATATCAAGCGCAGACTTAAGCACTTCTAATATACATACATGTATATGGAAATTCCGTGGTTCTAATCCATCTAAACAATTTGTAAAATGAAATTGTGACGATTTTTGAATGACTGCTAACTGCTCATAAAGATATATAGTTGAGCTTGGGGCGCCTTTCCCTACCTACCGAAAATATTAGCAAATATTTACACTATTCTTATTATTTTATGGGTTATACTTAACTAGCATTAGTGGGTGGCTTGTCGTCGGATCTGTTGACTTTCCACTTTGCACCGAGCACTTGACTCATACCATGATTTGATTATTTAGTCTATCAAAAGTTTTTTATTTTATTTTTTTTTTGGTTTTTTTATAATCATTCACGAAAGTGAAATGAGCATATTGATTTGGCGAAGTGAATGTCTTGTTTTCGGTCTGTCCCTGTGTATGTGCGTCCGTCTGTTCCTCAGTCTGTCCGCCTATCTGTCTATCTGTACGCCCTCCCTGTGTTTGTATATCTGTCACTAGTTCGTCCATCTGTCCGGCCGTTTGCTTGTCTACCTATCCATTCGTCTGTCCGTCCGTCCATCCATCCATCTGTCTTTCCGAACCATATCGCCGCTATAAACTGAAAATATCCTCATCTCATCTTAGGATTTAGCAGTTACGCCCATTAGGGGCGTAACAAATCTGACAACGTTCTCTCCGCTATCTCAGAAACCTTTTTACTTAAACTAACTAGAGACTTGAAATTTGGTATGTATAATTGCGTTGATAGCCCAAGATCAAAAAGATATGGCGGATATAGGCTCGTCCATTTGAAGCATGAAACATTTGATAAAATTTTATTTTCTGCAGCAAATAGATCATTATTGACCTTCGCTTTTTGACATATCGAAAAAGTCGAAATCTGACACTGTCTTGGCATTTAGACCTCGAATACTGAAGAGTATTAAGCAGTCGCTAGCACTCCATTGTAATATTCTTACTTGTTGATTTATCTGTTTTGTCAAGTGCCCAAAAGTTATTAACAAAATCTAGTTGGCTGTTCGCTGATTAACTATCGTGACTTGTCGAACTCATATCAAATCTTATATCTTGGGCACAAATACATATGTACAAGTATATATTTTATTGACACAGTCAATGGGGCCATCGGGATTTTTATTGCTCGGCAGCTAGGTTCAGTTGCGTTTTTTTTTTTTTTTTTGTGATTCTCAAGTTTGCGTTAATGCATTTCATGTAAATTCCTAATTTAACTGCCAGACACGTCGCAGCCCATCGGGATGCACATTTGTGCGTTTAGTTTATTGGCCGAGTTGGGGCAGCCAGCCGGCAAAGACAATCGCTGATGACGATTGGCAACGGCCACAAAACCGGTTTCCATGCAAACCCAAGCAAACCATGACAAAGCAGAGATCAGCGACCCAGCTGATTTTGCTGCCCACGGGCAGAGCTTTTTCATTCAATCTGTCTAATTCGAGCGAGCCAAAGGGCAGTTGCTGCAACTTTATTCGTTTCAATACGGTTTCACTGGGAGCTTCACACACATACAGACACACCTACACACATACACTAGCACACTAGCACACACGCACATGGCAACTATTTCGCAACATTGTCAGCTTCAGCTTCAGCTTCAGCTTCAGCTTCGGCTTCAGCTTCGGCTTCGGCTTCAGCTTCGGCTCGACTTGCTTTCCAATTACCAGCAATTGCATGACACATCGCTCGCTGCTGCTGATGAGCTGCCGGCATGACTTGCCATTTCAGAAGCAACTTAAAAAAAAAAATACAATAAAAATGCTGTGGGTGAGAGTGGGCGAATTGGAAATACCCTGAAACCGGTGAAGTGCTGTTAGGCCAAACATTCATTTCTAATTTTTTAGCATATGCGGCAAACACGAGAGCTTTGAGCTTCACAAAGATCACTTAATTATAGGACCTAATTATTAATGGAATGTTTACTAATATTTAAAATAATATAATGACATACAGATGAGTACATGTGTTAAAGCGCAAGTCTCTAGTATTTATTTATTTTATTTTTGTTATTTATTGATTTATTTTTATTTTTTATTTATTTTTGTTATATGTTTATTTAATTATTTATTTATTTATTTGTTTTTTATTTATTTTTGTTTTTAAATATTTATTTAATTATTTATTTATTATTAATTTATTTTTTACTTATTTTATTTTATATACATATGTATTTTACTCATTTTTATTTTATATTATTTTCTATTTATTTTTTTTTTTTTTTTGTTATTTATTTACAAGTTTATTTTACTTTTATTTATTTTTATATTTATTTATTTTTAATTATTTTCGTTTCTTTTTTTTTTAAGGGAAGATGGAAGAGAGACCTAAGTAGAGCTATCAAAAATTAAATATACCAATATACCCGACATTAACTTTTTTAGTGAGTTCAGTATACAAATAGATGTCAAGCCGAAGATTAGATATGCTTGCATATGTACAGAGTAATAATATTTATAGCATCTGTGCGAATTATTCGTAATCACAATTTCGGAGAAAAAAAAAAGCGCACGAAAAAAATTTAGATTTAGATAAAATAAAATAAACATATATACATACATACATACATATGATATGTATCTATACGAGGTCTGTTCAGCAAGTATTGCAAAATATGAATTTTCATGGGTTAAGTATATTCTAATATATATATTTTTTGTAGAGATCCATGAAAATCAGAAAACTACATATTATATTATATATATACATATTCTATTATATATAGCTATTTAAAAGAAGTCCAATCTGATCTATACTAGAATGTGAATTGAAACTCTTTTATTGACACCTAAATATGATTTCATATCCATCTTTATTTTATACATTTAGCATTTAGCTCATCGATATGCTTACCAACAGCTGAAGCAGCTACTCGAGCAGACGTTACAAACTGCCTTGAAATGTGTCATACGCCCGATGGGATTGGTCGTGTCGTGTCTAGAGCCACAATTGAAATGCTGGTTAGTAAATCAATTGTTAATTGATTGGCGCACGCGTCAAATTTGTTTGTGATGCTAACAAATAAAAAATAATAATAAATATTATATAAACAAAAACAATAAAAAAAAAAAACACATACAATCACAGTCGCGTTTTGTCAATTGTTCAGCTTAGGCATATTATTAACAGTTAAAAATAATTTGCTACATTCAATTATATACAAAATATACAATGCATTTTTAAACTAAATCACAAAACAAACAAAAAAAAAAAAAAATTATATTATATATAAAACATATATACGAAGACAACAATCAACAAAAAAAAAAAATCTTGGGCTAGACTAAGAGTAACATATGTGCATGGCTAAGGCGGGGAGGATGATGAACGATGCATGATGGGGCTGGCATGGGGGGCGGGCAGGCATGCGTCCAACTGGAGCTCACTTGAAGTCAGCCTCGGTGACTGGCGGTGATTTGCGACGTCGGGAACGAATCCAGTCCTCGATGTACCACAGGCTAATGGCCGTAACGCAGAGCATATTGAAACAGTTAAGAACGACCGGAGTGCTGCGTATCAGGCCTGGGGTAGTTGGACAGGGCAAGGATATTGGGTTGATTAGTAAATGCAATAGGAGCGCGTGCATAGTTCTGATTCCCAATGACTACTCACCGATCATCGGTCCGAAGACCATGGAGAATGTGCCCGACATCAGCAGCTGAAGTCCGGCTGCGGCTGGCAAACGCTTCAGCGGCACATAGCTGGGTATGATCAGGGACCAGAAGACGGTGCGGAAGGCCTTGTTCAGGCCCAGCCAAAGAAAGATGGTGATCATCACATAGAAATTTGTGGTCATCGAGAGCATAGCACGGCCCAGGCACATGCCCAGAATGCCGACCACAAAGAACGTACGATTGCTCCAACTGAACTTGGCCGTGATCAGCGGGATGAGGAAGCGAATGATCAGATCAAAGAAACCTAGTAGCGACATGGCGAACGCTATCTGATTGCTATTAAAGCCCAGATTGTTTAGGATGAATGGTGTGAGGATGGCGAAATTGACCTCCACGAAATTGATCAACGTAATGCCCACGGCCAGATTGACATAGGTGATGTCGCGCAGCAGATCCAGATCGAAGAATATGACGATCTTCTGGTAGAACGACAGCTTCTTGCGCCGCTCCCGCTCCTGTTCGTCCTCCAGCTCCTGTTGCTCCTTGGCCGTTAGCTGTGTCGTCGCCTTCAGCGGCTGCGTTTGCTCCCGACTCTCGATTTCGTACTCGTACTCGGGCTCGTCCTGATCATGTGCCTCCTCCTTGATGCTGTGACTCACAGAGATGCTGCGATGTTGCCGGCCGCAACCCGAGTCACGGCTGCTGAGCCGTCTCAGCTCCATGTGGCCAGTCTCGCCCTGCTGTTTGTCCCACGTATTGACGCGATTCCGTGTGCCGCTGCTGTTTAGGGACGCCCGGGAACCGAACCAGCCGTCATTGGCACGCGGCAACACCGGCGTATCGGGCTCCACCACATTCTTGATGATGTCGTCGTCCTCCTCCTCAGCCAATGCCTGTGTCTTTTCCGGCTGCAGCGCCTCCGCATCCTTGTTCCGCTTCACCACATGCCACTTGACCGGCTGATAGATCAGCGAACAGGCGATAGTGTGCAGCGAGGCGCCCGCAAACAGCAGCGTCGTACTCACAACTCCAAACTCCCGCAGCAGGAACGTGGCAAAGTACGGGCATACGATGGGTCCCAGGCCGGCCACACCGAACTGATAGGCCGTGGCCGTGCGCCGCTTTAACTTGAAGTACGTATTGACTGCCAACGAGGAGGCTGAGACTGTCAGGCCACGGCCAAAGCCATAGATGATCGAGAAGCTCAGCAGGTAAATGGCGAACGTGTTAGCGAACACCATCCAGAACAGACCCACAAAGGTCAGCACCGACCCGACCAGCGCCACGACACGGTACGTGAACCGACGGAACAATGGACCATTCAGTAGACCTAAATAGACAACAAGTAAACTTTAGATAGAGATACACAAATCGGGAAGTTAGCCTAGAGAGAGAGAGAGAGAGAGACAATAGGGAGAGGCAGTTGTGTGAGCTATTGTGGGGAGTGTCGGACTGCGAGATACCCTGAGATTTTGGTGACTGACTGCGAACGACTGCTTGATATCCTAAATATAACACAAAGTTATTGCTTCTATTATTCGGGAGCAGTAAGAGTGCTCTAGTCGGGGATGCCTGACTACTAGATACCCTATCAAGGCATATTTATCATTCTTGAGTAGTAAGAGTGTTCTAGTATAGAGTATCCGACTGCTTGATACCCTAACTCCCTTAAACAGCGGTCGTTTCTATCATTCTAGACAACTATAGTACTCTAATCGGGAAGTGCATGACTACTAGATACCCTATCAAGGCATTGTCATCAGTCTTGACTAGTCAGAATCTTCCAGTAGAGAGTGTTCCGACTGCTTGGTACTCTATATGCTTCACAAAGCTATTATTTCTATCATTATGAACTATTAAGAGTAATCTTGTCCAGTATGTACGACCACGAGATACCCTATCATAATATTTCTATCATTCTAAATAAGTAATTGTGTTCTCGTAGGGAGTGACCGATTGCTTGATACCCTAAATCCTGTGCATAGCGCATATTTCTATCATTCTAGACGAACAAGAGTACTCTAGTCGGGAGTGTACACAGACTACAAGATACCCTCTCATAGTATTCTGTATAAGCTAGAATGGTCTAGTTAGGAATACATGACTACGAGATACCTATATCATATAGCCGACTGTGCACTTGTAGGAGATGCCCTAAAATTTCAAGTATCTAGCTTTTATAGTGTACAATATTAATATATCAATACGTATGGATAGAGGGACATGGCTAGAACGACTTAGCACATTGCCCCACCAAGGAAGAAGAAGAATCATAGTCAGCTCTGCCCATTCGCCTATGCTAAAAGCATTTTAAATGCAATCAAGTCAAGGTTTTAACAGGGTATTTCCAATGGAATTCCTATATTTAGCTCAGCTGACCGCTGAACAGTGCACACACAACTGATATACCCGTTGCTCATTTACAAACAGGGTATGGTAAATGGAATTCAAGGCATTTACAGCAATTGTTAACTAATTGCCTGGCTCTCTCGGCACTAATCCGTCAACTCACCTGTAAACGCCGAAACGGCAATTTGTGTGTTGATAATGGTGGTCAGCTCGGAGCTGGTGATGCCCAAATGCTCAAAGTGGACACGAAAGATGACGCCAAACTGTTGAGCCACGGCAAATGTGACTAGCTATAAGGGGGCAGAGAGACAGATATATATATATATATATGTATATATATAGAGAGAGAGAGAGAGAGATAGAGCAGCGCTGCTACTCACAATATTTATGCCGCTGGAGATGGCCACCAACCAGCCCCAGCCGCCATCGGGCGCCACAAAATCATCGCCCAGATCGCCCTTATCCCGTCGCTTCTTCTTCTTCTTCTTTGTCTTTGTCTTATTGCTGGACTGCGTTGCTGTCGCTGCCTGCTTGGGTGGCTGTTCATCATACTTGGGCGGCTGCTCCATGGCCACGTTTAGTCTTAGAGCATTGCCATTGCTGTTATTGTTATTGTTGTTGTTGTTGTTGTTGTTGCTGCTGGGCGGGCTGCTGTTGCTGGCATTTTTGTAATCAGTCATCGTTAAATATTGCAACCTTATGCTAGCATCACTGGGTGGTCACTCGTATCGATGCGTATTGGCTGCTGTTACCAAAGTCTGCAACAAGTTGTTGTTAGATTAAAGACAGCTGTGTGTAAAGGTGTGTGTGAGAGAGAGAGACAGAGAGAGATGAAGAGAGATGGAGAGAGAGAGAGAGGCAGAGAGCTGGCTATCACAAGGCATACAATATTTGACTTGCCAGCTCATCTTGTTTACAGATCATGACCTCTGGCTTAGCAGATGCAAGCTTCTGTGACTCTCTCTCTCTCTCTCTCTCTCTCCACCCTCCTTCTCCACCCTCCCTCTATATATGCAATCATCATCATCTAAGTATCTCACTCTCATAAGTTCAGTGCAAATAATACAAACTTTACCAACTCAATTCGATTGAGCACATCATCATCATCATCATCATCATGATCGACACGTTATTAATTAAAAGTTTTTTTTCTTCGACGACGTTACGTTAATGCTCTCAATATAGAGCAATAGATGGCATGAAAACAATAAAACTAAACGAATATCGACCCAGATAAGATTAGATGTTAGCCCATGCGAAACATGTTATTAATAGAGCTCACATATTTTGCCAAATAGAACGTGTTTATTCAACTGATTTTGCGCACAGACATGTTAATTAAGCCCTTGTGCAATAAACCATAATCAGCTGAAGCTAAGCAGTTGTCTGCAGTTAGTCAAATAACATATATATCGTAAATTGTAGATCGTATATTGTTACTGTTAAATCGTATATTGATTAAATGCATTGGCGGTCAGCATCAATCAGTTTAGTCTGTTATTTATGTATATCATGTATCGTATATCGTATATCGCATATCATAGAATCGAATGTCGTATATTGAGGAAACGTATTGAGCTCCAACATCGATTACAATCACTTTTGCCAGTTAATTTAAATATACATAAGTTGTACAATTATAAATCGAATGTAGTTTGTCGAATATCGTATATTGAGCAAACAGTTATTTGTTACATATTTCGCATGTCGTACATGAAATATCGTAAGTTAAGCAAATACAGCCTGTTCGTTATGAATGTCGTAAGGTGAATATCGTGTATCGTATATCGTATATAGTAAATTGTATATCGTATATCGTATGATGCTCAAACGTATTTTCAATCAACAACTATTACAATCACTTTAGTCTCTGCGTTACGAATAGCGTAAGTCGAATATCGAATATCGTATATCGCATATAATAAATAATATATCGTATATTGGTCAAACGTATTGTCAATCAACAACAATTACAATCACTTCAGTCGTTTAGTTACATATTTCGCATACCGTATATGGAATATCGTAAAATGAATAACGTATATTGGGCAAACGTATTGTTAACCAATATTAAATACAATCACATAAGCCACTTTGTTGTGAAGAGCACAAAACCGAATATCGTATATTTTATATCGTATATGAAACAACAAACGATTTGTCAACTAACATCAATTAGAACTGTTTGCAAAAAAATTATTTAAAAAAAAAAAATACTTGTATCAACGGGGAACGACCCGAACTCAATGTGGTCACTGAACGCACTGACCACAAATTATATTTCATTTGTTCTCTTTTCACATAATTAAGCTAAACACACACACACACTTACACACGCACACACCAAGTAACACCCATTATATAAAATTATTGGTGTCGTTCTTGTCCTTATCGTGGCACTGCAATATTTTAGAATTGATATCGAATTGGCTCTCATATCGACGCGGGCCCTTGACAAGCCGACGAATATCGCATTGACCAACTCATAAATGCCAATGACGGCGATATCATGTCAGTCCATATCTTTAGCTTTTCCACTGACAGCGTCAAACGTAGAAATTGGCACACGATGATAAGCCAGGCCGCCACACAGTTCAAGTTTTTAAGTCAGTCCAAATACTGCTCTCCTTCAACCCTTCCCCAGCTCCGTTACCGTAACCTTGATAATAAAAAATATATATATTAGCGATTCACGCTAGGGTTACCTAGGGCTCTATCAGAACTATCGCCGCTTGAGCTATGTGTAGCCGTGGAGCAACCGAGCTGAACTGTCAGACTCAGAGCCAGAGCTGGACATTCTCCAGATGATAAGCTAAACAGCGAGAATCGAGCTTTGGAACCGCTTACGATTAACAATAATACAAAAAAAAAAAAAAAAAACTATATACATACAAAGAGAGAGAGGGAGAGCGAAAATATAGTAATAATACTGAATCACTTTGTCTGTCGGCTATATGGGAGGTCACTAAATATTGAAATTAAAATTGTTCACAAGCAAACTGTAATTATTATTAGTTTTCCTACTCAAATAACGCTTTCAAATATAAATATATTTTTATTTTTATGTTACTTACAGACAGCGCTAAAAGTAAAGAACTAATACGAAATTTTGATATAGAATAATTCAGAGCATACTATGGTTATATAATTATTATATCTATTGCAGAGGTACAAAATTTGAGAATGAATAAATAATTTGTGGACCTATTCTAAATAAATTCTATAGAGAAAATCATAGAATAACAGATCTCATAAAATAAATTAAAAAATATAAATATAAATCATATAATATATTTTCGAAATTTTCTTTTCCTTACTTTCTTTAAAGTTTCCATACTATAATTTTTTCTAATGTGAACAGCTTACTAAGTATAAATATAAATAATATTTTATAAATTTTTTTTTTTCAGATTTTGTCATCCATAGAGAATGGCATATATAAGGTAAGAGTTTTGTTAGCTTTTCTTTACTTTCATTTCAGCAAAAATCAAGGAAATTATCTATCATATAATATACATGTATAATAGTTTATTTTTCCTAGTTTTTCTTTGTAAAATTTACTTAACATTTTTGGAAGGGAATCATATTTAGACTATATATAAATATAAATTTATTCTTAGATCCGCTATAGAAAACTATCTAGAAAAATTGCGTTTTCTTATTTTTCTTTTGTAAAGATTCTATATTATCCATATCTGCCGTAAGTTAAATCAAAACATTATTTCACTTTATTCTTTTTTATTTTTATTTTTTTTTTTTTCCCAGTTTCCGAGTAAAATTATGATTTATAGTGAATTAACTCATTACGTCTAATTATGAGGCACAAATTGCGAAACAATTTTTTAGTAAATCATTTAGAGCTCCACAGATTAAATGAGTTATAAAACCGAAACGAAACTGACTTTAATACAATTTATGATGTGAGCAAATTGTTTATTTGGACTCGTTAGACTCTCTAGATAGCATATATAGAGTCGCACTAAACAGCTGATCTTTTAGTTGCTCACATAATTATAGTTTCTATTTTTTCTACTTTTTTTTTGTTTCTTTGCTGTTGACATACATACAGACATATGTAAAACGTTGCCAAAGCAATCAATCATGAGTGACGAATACATATTGTCAGGCACTGTTATGGCACTTGGGGACTCAAGGCAAACGAAATGATTGTTGTTGATATGCATATGCATATGACACTACTGGAGATATTAAGCCTAATGATGTTATGAACCATTCAATCACATATGTATGTATGTATGTATGTATGTGTATTATGAACGGAAATGGGCCACTGTGCGAAAATCAGCTGCTCGCCCACTGTAAAACTCGCTTTTATTGATAGCGTAAATCAAGCATATATATACAAATATATATATGTATATGTAATATTTATACATACATATATAGTTATAATCGTGCATAGTTTATATACAAGTTACGAATCATTGAATGCCAGGAAGTCGTCAGTTTTGTGATTACGAAATTCAGTTTTCGGTTCGAACGTACAAAAGTTCATGTTCCAAGTGTAAAGATTTCCACACATCAAGATTAGAGTGAATTATGCTAATATAAAATGTGTGAGACGCCACAAGTTGTTGGCCACTGTACAAATTAACTTTTCAAATAATTAACAAACGGCGAGAGAGAGACGCAGAGCTGGAACAGGAGCTATGGCTGGAGGGGGCGCTGCCTTTTGGCAACAATGTGTTAAGCCGCATGCGCGCCCGTGCAAAGCTTTTGACGACTTGTGATTGATGGCCGGTTAAGTGTGCGCTATTAACGGAACAACACCTGAGGTCTGCACCGATAATATGCCAAATCACGCATTACACCTGACCGCACACTAGATAAGGCGAGACAGTGAGAGGCAGAGGATAACGCATGCACGTGCTTTTGCTTTCACCGGGCTATTGCTGACCCTGGCAACTGGCCAATGCCAAGCTCTTTCACTAAATACAAATTACAACCAAAAGCACACACACACACACACACAGATTATTAGCCGGCATTGCTCATTGAAATGTCTCGCAAATAGAAAACAAAAAAACAAAAAAATAATAATTTAATTTTTAACTAATTTCGAGACTAACCAACAACGAACGACAACTTTTCCGCAACGTTCTCCAGCGCGAACTGAATCGAACATATTTGTAAATTATAGTATTAACAGTCGCAAGCAAACCACAAACACAAACACCAAGACCAAGACTAATACCAATACCAATACCAATACAAATGCAAACAAACGCACACACAGACAGACACGCGCTCCCATCTATACACAAATAACTTTTCTTGCTCGCTCTTACACACACTCTCTCTCTCTCTCTCTCTCTCCCTCGCTCTCTCTCTCTCTCTCTGTCGCACTCTCTTTTGTGTTTCATATTATTTGGCATGTGGAGCAACATTTTCAAAATATATATATATATACATATATATAGCATGTATGTATGTATGTATGTAAATACATTCGCTTATCGACGTATGCGTATTATTTTGGTATTCATGCGTTTTCGATATTTTGTATTCGCATTTTGTGCTCAACTATTTCAAAATATACAAAAATATATAAATCATGGGCATGAAAAGATCATTTCATGCACTCCGATTATTGAACACTCTTTAAAATAGTTTAGGATCGATCTGTGTATATGACACAGTAGAAAATTGTTGATCTTGCTGCAGTTTCTTAGTGTATGACATATGATGTATGATGTATGATGTATGATGTATGATGTATGGTATATAATATATGATGATGGTGAACAAACAATTTTACATGTAAATGATACATGTGTTATATATGGCATATGTATGACATGTAAAACATATATGACATATGGCTTATATGGCATACATGATTCTATGACATATATGGAATAATTGTCATTTAGAGATATATGAAATATGTCATAGCGTTAAGTCAGTTGTTCTCGGATACGACATACTTATATATATAGAACTGACACATATGTATGACATTGGGCCATATATGACACAGATGCCATCTATGTAACATATTTAATATGAAAGTATGTTTAACATGTTTTACATTTTTCACATGTTAAAAATGTTAAAGATGTTATACATGTATGTTATAAATTATTATATTTGTTATACATGTAATATAAGTCTTACATTGTATACTGTTATAAGTTATAAACAAGAAAAATATTACTTATTTTGTATATGTTAAATATGTTATACATGGTACATTGTTATATACTATATTTGACATGTTATACATGTTATATGTATAACACATGTAATACATGTTATATGTGTTATACATATTATAGTATGTAATATGTTACTTGTGTTATATATGTCATGAATTTTAATCATATAGTCATATATGTTATACATTATAAATATGTTATATATGTTTGATATGTTATACATGTTCTATGTGCCGTAATATTATATATGTTAGACATGTTACATATGTTATATGTAATAAAAGTGAATACCCTTTTCTAAGAGTATAAAATCGGAAAAAAAAACTATTTATATTTATACATATATATATATATACATATATATATATATATATATTTTTTTTTTGTTTCTGATAAGAATTTTTGCGTCTTTGCGACCACGATTATCAGCGAATAGACTCACATATACTCACACTCACACTCACATACATACATACACACACACACACACACTCACTGGGACACCTAAATACATATTCATAAATACATTACGATAGGAGCAACGATTACAGTTTGATTTGAACGCCATGCGCACAGTGTGTCAAGCGATCAGTAAAAGTGCTAAACGAAAAAAAAAAATAATGAGAAACTATGAAAGTCAAAGATTACAAATATAAATTATAGGAAATAACTGCGTTCTAAAATCAGTAAACAATATGCCCATTTCAATTGAAATTTATTTATGGTGGGCTCTTTGCACCACTGTGACTCTGGCGTATTGTCTGGCAATAAGCCATTGCCAAGGGTAATGCTTTTAGCCAAATTGAATATCAGATGTGTATCTAAGATCTTTAGGCCCCAGCCAAGCCATGCCACATATTAGTTCGATGGCAAATGGAATTTCGCATTGTATTTGTGATATGATTGTTGGAACTCTCTCTCTCTCTCTGGCTCTCTTTCTATCTATTTCACTTTTCCTTGGTCTCTCTTTGAGAGCTCTGTTCTATATAGAAAAATACTGTGGCAGTTATGATAATCAAAAAATAATTTTATATAAATTAAAAAGGTTAAAAAATTAAAAATTTTATCAGTTCCTTTCGAATGAAATTATAAGTGAGGTTAAAATTTTAATTGAAATTGGGAATTCCTTCAGAATCGTATTTAGATCCAGCCAACCATTTAAATTCACGTTCGTATTCAGATTTTGAATCAGATTCAGATTTGATACACATTCAGATTCAAGTTTTGAATCAAATTCAGATTCAGATATAGACACATATTCAACAATTTATTCACATTCAGATTTTGAATCAGATTCAAATTGAGATATTGAATTAAAGTCAGATTCTGATTTTGAGTAACATTCAGATTCAGATTTAGAGTCATATTCATATATGTATGTATTGAGAATCAGATTTTGATGCAGATTCAGATAGACATTCATACATAGTCTCAGATTCAGATTGACATTCATATTTAGACTCAGAATCAGATTTTGATTCAAACTCAGATTTTTATTAAGTTTTAAATTTAGATTCAGATATCAGATTTTGAATCAGATTCATATTTGAATTCTGATTTAGATTTAGATTCATATTCATATTATTATTCACAATTACATTCAGATATTGATATATTCACAGTCAGATTCAGATTTAATAAACATATTTTGATTTAGCTTCAAATTGAGACTTAGATGTTCAGACTCAAGTTCAAATTTTGATTCATATTCAGATTTATGACTCACAGATTCTGATATACAGTTTTTAGTATTCATATATGGACTTTCTTTGACATCATTATATAGTTTATTGTCTTAATAATTATATGAGAAGTTTGATTATAATTCACATACATGTATATTCTATATTCTTGAGACAATCGAATGCCAATTAACACCTGATATACATATATATATGACGATCTTTATCATCATGCACACACACACACACACACACACATACTATATATATACATTTATATATTATATTTTGTTTACAACTCTTTAACATTGGACTTGTTGATGTTAGTTCGTTCAGTTAGATGGCCTTAGCTATAATTTATATCGTAATTGGGCGGCTTCCTCAGTGGTCTAAACTGAAAAAGTATATAAAAAAAATAGAAGGTAAAACATCCATTTAACTGTGAACCTTTGGACATTCCGTTTGCATTTTACAATTGTTCTTGATAAGCTGAATTGCTGTTTGGCGCTCATTGGGGCGCGGTGCAAAGAGCAAAGTGGGTGTGTCTTTCGCTCAGTTGCTATTCAAATCGGGGCCTAACAAATTGTATATATATATATATACATGTTTGTATGTGTGTGTGTCTTTGTGTGTGGCTATATCAATAAAGACCTGCCCCCAAAAAACAAAATTCACGATTACCAAAATAGAAACACATTTAATTGCAAAAAAAAAAAAATCACATTGACATATAGACATATATTCATCTACATATACATATGTGCATATTTGTATATATATTTTTTATAAATTAAAAAAACTTTGAATATTTAATTTATTATTCAAGTTTCCAGGTGAAATATATCATCAAAGTTCATCATAGTTAGTAGGCCATATTTTCGTCATATTTAATAGCTGTCGAGGCATTATTTTTTTTTTATATATCGCCAAAACGTACGATTGATTTTAGGGCAGCACAAAGTCCAAGGAGCCGAATTCCGTCTTGACTCAGCCCCACAGCACGTTGTCGATAAGCTGATAATAGAGCGATAAAATTATAGACAAATTGTGGAAAAGGAAACGCCGCTCCCAGACTTAGTCGTTGCACCTTGGATCGAGAAACTGAAAAAATATTAATATATAATAATATCAAATTGTCGTAATTCCCATCTCTAGCTAAACATCAGGTTTATGATCTGAAAGATCGGTATAGAGGAGACCAAATTTGAAAATTACTTACTTGGTTGATTTTAAAAGGAAGAAGAAGAGATATTTATGAACTGATGATTCACATTCATTACAGTAAAACATAGCAATCAAAGACAGTGTATCAGGCATTAGAAATTTTAAATATACTAGAGACCTCTAGAGCAACATCCTCTATAAGTTGGTTTCCATCTTTTGTGGTCCTCCTGAAAAACGAAATCAAGTGATCGATTTTTATCGAAAATAATTAAATGAAATGAGAAGAAAATTGAATATATAAACAAACAAAAAATACAGAATACTGAAATAGGATTCGTTAAATACTTACTCAATATAATATTATGTGCGTTCCGAGTGAGATCTAATTACTAAGAGAGGCGATGCGGGTTTTTCTTTAAAATGGAAACTAAATGCAGAATAGAAATTTCAAGAATAGAAATTTAAGGTATTTCAGTTATTTTCTCTATGCGATTATTCCTGCAAAAAAAAAAAAAAGAATATATGTTGCCTACTTTGTGGAGGAGCCATAAAATTGTCTTGGATTACAGCAATAATATAAACATTACATTTCGGAGCTATTGTAATTAGAGGACATGCCTTTCGGAACATTTACTCGATGATGGTTTCAACTTATACAGATTTATGATATAACCAATAAGTCGTATGGGATAAAAGCTATTATTCAATGCTAGAGACTTAAAACTTGACATGCATATATACATATATTATATTGAAATACATACATGTTATATATATTGATAGACCCAGACTGTACATAGATACATTAGATATATAGACGACCATTGAGGTAATGGCAAATGTGATGTTTTAGAGCAAGATCTTTTATTGAGATAAAATTGTATGTTCACGCCTATTGGGCATTCCAAAGTTTATAAGCCAGCGCGGAAATACCTAAAATTTATATAGTAGAAAATACTTTAATATTCTTATATTTCAATACATTTTCGAGCAAAATGTTATAAAATTATATAGAACTCACAGTTGCTTTCTTCACTTGATGAGTTTTGCCATTTTTATTTGATTAATTTTTTTTTTATATTGCAAAGCTTCTAAATGAAAACGTTCAAGGATTTGCAATATATCCAAGAAAATAATGACATGCCCCGGGTGAGGCTCGAACTCACGACCTTAAGATTATGAGACTTACGCGCTGCCAACTGCGCCACCGAGGCTATAGGATGCTGCAGCACTGCTGCATAGACAAATCGTTGGTATATTTGTATATATATATATATAAATATATATAGTTTTTTTTTAGATGGATTATCTATTTGCTCCATCTCATGTTCATATTTTGTGTTGTGTTTGCGCTGCACTCGCTTCGACAATTGGTATGCAAGGAGCATATGGAAAGCACTTCTTATATACCAAGTTGCCGCAACCAGAACAGAGCAATAGCTGAAATGAAATTATCAAAATAAATAAATAAATAATTAATATATACATATATAATACACATATTTATATGCTTATACTAAATACTGAATATTCACTTCATTTTCTTTCTTATTCGATTTAAAACATAAGAAGTGTTGCATACTTCTGAGCGTACGCTTAAAAATATATCATTGCTTACTCTTTGGCGCACTTTTTTAATAGCGAACTTTACCTTTGAACGTTATATTCCGAATATATACTTGTAGGATTATCCGAATATTCAGTTATGCATTATTATAATCAAATATAATTACGTAGCAGATACTCTACTCATTTTATTTTGGCACTACACGACCCTAGAGCATATCCGAACTACTCTACGGTTGCATAATGCCAATACAAAATGAGAGACCATTGGCAAAATCCAAAAGAATTTTTTACTTTATAACTTCAAAGTTTTTTGTTGTTAAGATATCGCATTTGCAAACAATATTATTAATATCACAACTTTTTTTTTTTTTTTTTATATATATAACTTTACGAGTTATATCCAATATCCTTCTTATTAAACAATTTGTTCATTGAGATGCAAAATAGTGATTACTTTAAGGTAGACAATATTGAACACCTCCATGAAGCAATGATTTAACTGAGATATGGACTATAGACCGATGTTGTTTCAATGAATTTTAAATTGTTTCGTTCATCAGCTAATTGAATGAATACCCATTGATATCTGTGACTCCGGAACTTGTGACTATAACAGAACCCGGCCGGGGGCATCGTACAAAGAGCACGTGAATATCACGAGAAATTCATAAGCAATTACTATATATGTTTGTACAGACGTAAGATCACGCGAATTAATCAATATATATATATATAGAGGCAATCAATGATGTTGATAATACATATATAATTATGGGAAGAATACTTAAATGAATATCGAATTCGCAAATTCTCTCTCTCTCTCTCATGAGTGAGGAACAGAAGTGCACACATTTAAGCATACTTCACATAGTTATATAAATATATTATATATTCTCCATGTTGATGCCAACCATGCTATATACATACATATAGTTATTTTATTTTATATTTTTTTATTTATAGGTAAATATGTAGGACCCATAAATGTCTTATATACGACATATAAACTTTATAAAACAGTTTATATATGTCATATATAAGGCATCTATAAGCACACCGATTTTTATAACACTTATACATATAATATATACTATGTATATGTAGTTGCAGTATATATAAGTATAAACCAGCTTAGGTATATACATACATAGATATGTCCCTTAATGCCGACGATTGTTGACCAGATATTTTCCGCTTCATATATGTACTATGCTTGTAGGACCGGTCCGGAAATATAGTCAGCTAACTGTTGTTCTTGTATCCAATGCTAAACCAATTTGTTGTCGTTGTTTTGCTGTTCTTTCTTATTGTTGTTGTTGTTGTATTTGCTGCTTCAGACAACGGAACTAAAAGTATATCGCTCTGTCAATCACATACTTTATCAGTGCGTCTATGCGTCAGTCCGTCAATACGTCAGTTAGTTAATTTCCTTTTTCGCCCATTGCCATGCACAGTTCATTGCATGGGGGCTATTTGTTAAGGCGTGTGCTTAGCTAGCAACAACAACAAGAATCAGAGACGGATTTGTCTATCATCAAATATATACATGTAAGTATGTAAAATTATGTGGGTATATGGAACAAGGCAATGTATTAAAAATATATAAATAATACATATAATACATGTATACGTATAATAATGCAAATAGTGAGTGTACTTAATAAATGAGTAACTTTTAAGTCTGCGCTACTTTCTATGACGAAGATTTACTTATTTGCAGCGCATTACACAATTCGTATTTGCCAAGTGAAAAGAGGCAAAATAAAAAGGACAAAAAATAAACTCAACTACAATCTCTCTCCCAATCTCTCGACATGTCTTTTAATTGCAACTGTAGCGCATTGTACAATTCGTATTTGCCAAATCGAATTAATTCGAAAAACAAAAAGGAAAAAGGAAAAAGAGCAAAACAATGAAAAAATTACGTGAATACACTTCAGTTGATTTAGCGACACCGATAACTGTACACACTCATCCTCTCTCTCTCGCTCCTTCGTTCCCTGCCATAGGCCATAGCTCTTGCTGGCTGTTCTTACATTTGCCGCGATTGTTGTCAAAAATGTTAATTTTCAAAGAGCTCTGCCTGTAAAACGATATATGTTAATGTGCACACATACATAGACACATACATTCGTATGTATTGGTATACATTTTACTGTTGTCCTCTTACAAGACAATAAAACTATTGAAGCACACGCTGTTCGCGAAACTTCTAAGCACCCACAGCTTATGCCTCTTCTTGTTCTCTCTCACTCTCTTTCACTCGCTGAGATTATTTGCATGAAAGCACATACACACGCGCACACAGTTAGGCACAAGCATAGGCACGTACATCTGTTTGCGCATATGCGTGTGTGTCAACATATGACGTCATCAGAGGAGGAGCAACAAGTAAAAGTAACAACACACATTAGGAAGCAAATGTAGCAAACAATCTGCCGGCTACATGGACTTACTACATGTCCATGAGGAAGGCTTGTTTGCATTCTTTCTTTTTTTTTTTCTTGCTCTCATTATCGATTCTTTATTAGGTTTTTTTTTTTTTTTTTGGGAGAGCACACACTGGGCGCCAGCAGAGCAGCTTAATGGTGTTCACGCGGGTGGTCGGGCGATTCGGTCGGTCACTGTTGGATTTGGTACTCATGTATTGACGTAATACATGTGAACTGTGTCCCTTTACAATATACACAACTCCACACGTATATACGTTGTACATGGGCCCAAGCATGCGTGCGCTTTATGCGTAAGCATATGTCGCCGCAATAGACCGAAAAGCAGGTAAAAGACACGAAACTGGACGTTCGAGTAAACAAAAACATGTGAGTGAGTCGCATGCGATTTTCATTTGAAATTTTAAGTTTTCAGCTTTTCAATGTTCATTTCCATTTCAGTCTCTCAATGTCGACAGATAGTTGACGGTTTTTTTTTTTTTTAAATTTATTTATATATTTTGTTTATTTTTATTTGTCTATTTTCCTGGCATATTGTTAAGTGTTGTATGTAAGTATGTATATAAAAAAAGAGCTTTGAAAAAATAATTGAAAATTTTTGAAAAATGTTACCTGCTCCAAGGAGCGTAAAATTTTCTAAGACTAAAATTTGAAGTTCTAATTAAGTATAAATGGCATGCATAATATATTTATAAATATATATATTTGAGATACATATGTACATATGTATGTATGTATGACTATTAACTGGTTACAGATTAGCTAGAGTAGAAAGACAAAGGCGAATTAGTAGTATAGACGATAACATAGTCTGCTGATGATAGAACCCCGGAAGGTTCTTGAAATATGTAGTTGAACAGACAACCTGCATGACCTCGAGCCTGCAACATGTAGAAACATATACACATACATATATACATATATAGTACAGATTCCTTGAATGTATATATGTACACACTACAAGTATTCAGGTTTTACAACTATTATATTAATCCTAAAAATCCCTGTGGATACGTATACATACATACATATATATGTACATATGTATATGTACATAGGCAAACAAAAACTCTTCTGCACTCTTACACACACACACATACACACACACACACACACACATACACACACACACACACACACACACGCTGAAGATCTGCAAGGCAAAAGCAACAAGTTACAAAACAGCGGGAGTGAGCGAATGGATTGCGTTAATGTTAAGCAGACAAAGAGAGCTGGAGCGCAAGTAACAGAGAGACAGAGAGAGTGAGAAAGAGATAGGGAGAGAGGAAGACATGCAGAAATTGGGAGCGCGTTTGCGCAACTGAGTCAATGGATAAGCGAACAATGTGTTGAATTCACAACGCAGGCAACAACGGCAGAGTGCACCTTGCAACAAGACGCCCAGCAAAAAATGTTACTCCAGCCATGGCCAAGACAAAGAGCAAACAAATACATACATGCATACAAGCTTGCACACACGTGCACGCAAATAAACATGTGTATCGTAAATGTGTACATGAACCTCAACAAAGAAACAGACGAGGAGGAGCTGCTAAAAGTTAGCAGACGCGTAATTAGTCAGGGCAGCAAGAAAAAAAGAACAAAAACAAAGCAAGCAAAAAAAAAAATCAACATTGTTTTGTAGGATTTGTTTTGTTTTGGGGTTGCGCTTTTGGCAGCGACAGCACAGAGAAGGGACAAGGAGGAGCAGCAGCACAAGCAGAGGCAACAGCAGCAGAGTAGACAATGCTCTCTCTGACATTAGAACGCGATCTTGACATACACCGACTGACTCAGCAGCGCAGCTGTCCCACACACACTCGTTCTCTCCAATAGAGTCCACTTCACGCTCTCTTCCGCTCTCGCTCACGCTCACGCTCTAACTTGCTCTCTCTCTCTCTCTCTCTCTCTCTCACTCACAGTTTACGGCTAGGCAGACAGGCAGACAGCCAGGCAGGCAGGCAGGCAGGCAGTCAGGCGGCGACGTCGACGGCCAGTCAGTATCGATTGAACAGTCGCGCGTAACACATCGAACCGATGCGGAGAGCCCGGCTAGGCCCCCACACCCCCGTTTGTAATAAATAGCGTTGCACGAAGCGACCACGCTAGCAAACGGCAAGAATACGCTGAGAACGACGGAGGCGGCACAACCAGCCAGCAACGCGAGAGAGGCAATAGAAAACAAAATATAAAACAACAAAAACTAAATAAAAATAAAATACAAAAACTAAAGCAAAGAAACAACAAAAACAGACAGTTAGAACAGCTGGAAATTAAGGCGAAACTTGACGAAACGTAGACGAGCCTAAAAGAGAAAACAAATATTACCATTCAATATTTTACATACTCTTCTCCTGCTTCTTCTTTTCTTTTTTTTTTTTTTTGTTACGTTCGTTCGTTCGTTCCAAATTCAATTTGTATAAATTTTGCGCGTTTTCGTTTCTAGACTTAATATTTTATTATAGTTCCGTTTAAAACGTGCTTTGTGACATAATATATATATATACATATATTATATTATTATATATATATATATATATTACTATATATTTAGAGGTATATATGTATGTATATTTGAAAATCATTTTCGTACTCGCTTCTGTGGCAGTTTTAAGTTATAATAAATCATTATGCTGAAAATTGTAAATTGCGAATGGAAATAACGTCGCTCAGATAAGAAATGGAATTAAATGACACCGAGTAAAGCGCAAGAAATTTGATAAAATAAAAATATCTGTATATATATAAGATATATATATATATATCTATAAAAAATATAAAATAAAAAACAAGTTACATGAACAAGTTATAATCGAAAAAGAAAAGAAATAACAAGAAACAAAAACAAGGTAATGCTACAGATTTGACATCATTAACATAACACAACACACACACACACACATTTACACAACACACACACACACAACATACACACATAAGCAGCCAAGTAAATAAAAATAAATTAGCAACTACAACAAAAATAACCTTGGCACTATGTTAGAAAACAAAAAAAGGAGCAAAGTAAAAAGTAAAAAGTAAAAAATACAAAAAAAAAACAAAAAAACAATAAACTCAAATACACAATAAGAAAAAAAAAAAACATTGTCTTCAGAACTTTGACAAAACACATTTTATCCCCTACATTTTTTTTTTCAATTTTTTTTTTTGTGCTTGTGTCGGCGACAAATATCGAAATACGAGCAAAATCTAAAAAAAAAAAACAACAACAACAAAAATAAAAACAAATAAAAACCCAACGCGACGCTCCATAAAAATAAAAAAGAAAGAAACGAACAACGGAACGCAACGCGCGAAAATATTAAAAGAATTCACAAGAACGAAACGAAGTGGGCGCAAAGAATACAAAAAATAAAATAAAATAATATTCATAATTCTTTAGATACGTCGATGCAAGGCTATATAGACGAAGGACGTCCATAACAACAATTGCACACCTGATACACCCTAAAGCAGTGAAAAGAATAAAACAAAAAAAAAAAAAAAAAAAAGAAAGAAAGACAACAATAAAGACAAGAGAAATCAGTCAAGCAACTAACAACAACAATGACAACAAAACCACCAAGAAAAGTAGCACCTGATGGCGGCTGGGGCTGGGTAGCCTGTTTCGGCGTCAGTCTGGTCAACGTAAGTCTCATTTCAGTTCATCAAAACAAAAAAAAAAAAAAAAAATACCCCATTTCATTAGAATTTTAGACATAGACTGTTCAGATCGTTAACAGTTAGGATAGGTTAGTTTCTTTTTAGCATTGTGCGTCATTTACGATAAGAGTTGGTCTATTACTTATATTAGTGTTATATCTAGAGGTCTGGTTCAGTTGAACCATTTCACTGGTTCACACGATATTTTAGTTTAAAAAGTTCAGGAACGAAACTTTCATTAATTATTTAATTTAAAAAAAAAATAATTTTTATAACTTACTGATGTGATGCATAGACAATTAAATAACATTATCTAGTTCAATTGAACTAGTTCACACGATATTTTTAAGGCGCTGAACAAGTTAAAGTAGCCGAGTCAACTTTAACTTTCCACTTATTCACGATTCTCGATTAAAATTTTCATTTTTAAATAATTTTCACATTTGAACACTTAATGGTGGAGATATTGTTAATTATAGATGTATGTATCTATGTCTAGTTCAGTAGAAACATTTGCTAGTTCCGGCGATATATCACGCTTCTATGTTTATATTTTATCTTAAACTATTCTCGATTCTTGGCAATAGATAATTACAATTATTATTCTTGTTTTTTTTTTTTTAATTATTATTTTTTTTTTTTAATTTAGTTTTTAATAAATTTCACTTAATAAATGCAATTGCTAATTGTTATGATGTTTCTGTAATGTCATCAAATGTGTCATTTATCATCATTATCTTTATTATAAAAAAAAAAAGATCAACTAATGATAATGACAAATTTGAAGCATTATTAGATGAAAGAACTTAGTTGGGCGCAATCCCTTCAGCATTTAGCATGCGTATCTCCTATGTTAGTAAAGAAGCTTTTCTTACTCTTACTCTATATTGACAGCAACTATATATATATATATATATATATATATATATATAAATATGTATACATATGTCAATATAGACCTATATTGTGAACTCTCGATGGTACCTGACACATTTAAGCAGCTCAACGAGTTGCAAACAATTGCGCTTGACATTCAAGCAAATAATATATTAATAAACAAGTAAACAAGTGCTATATAGACGATGGGCATGCACGACTGGTAAATACTCTGCCTCCAAGAGTTTTATCTATAGCATTTGCTGATGTGGCTCATTTTGCCATCTGAGATGGATGAGAAATAATATTTGACACACTCGCACTCACTTTTCGATTGTCTACCGCAATCGGTTGATGGCCAATAAGACGCACGATCTTCGCAGAGCGCGTCTTCCAACGGTTTTCTCAAATCACGTAGACGAAGACACGCTATGCGAATCTCATATGACTCATGTAACACTTTCACTGATCTTATCTCATATGACTAAATCACTTCTTTTTTTTTATCATAAAAAAAAATTGAACTTCATGAATTCATCACAATAACACATAAAAAAAAATAAATCTTCATTTGTAAGAATTTCTGAACCGTGAAGCATTCGATTTTGGGCTTGTACTGGATTCGTATAAAATATCCAGTAGCAAAACCAAAGTCTAACGCCCGCCGGAACAAGTCTTCATATAGATACACATACAGATTATATACGTTGCCTAATAAGAACCATAAACTTTGCATGTCAGCGCTTTCGACGATCTATTCAAAACACGTTAAAAGGCTGCTATGCAAAGTCCATAGGACTTATCCAAGTTTATCTTGATCTCAGGATGAGACTTCCTTGCTATATCAAGGAACTGATTTGAGCTTTATGTATTCAACACTTCATAATAATTAAAGAAAATCTCCATTTGTCGTAATTTGAGTGCCGTGAGTGTAATACTTTGGTTTAGTTCTCGATTCCTGAAAACTGACGAGTAGTTAACCAATGTATTGAAACTTCTGGAACTGAGTCAAGTCTTGGATTCACTGAATTAGATTATTATATATGGGATTGTAGTAATTGAAATGCCCTGAGTGCAATACTTTGGCTTCGCTCTCGATTCGTGGATATAGACGAGTAACAAAGCCAATGTATTGACACTCCCGGAACTCAAGTTTTGATTCATTGAAGTATATAGGACTAATATGTATGAATAATTAACTTTTACTTAATACCATGAGCTTTGCGTGCCGACAGTTCTAGTGATCTATTTATGAAAAACACATTAAACCACCGGTACGCAAAGTCCATAAGATTAATCCAAATTTATTTTGATTTCACTATAGGAATTCCTTGCTATATCAAGGAACTGACTTGAACTTTATGGATTCAACACTTTATAATAATCAGAAAAAATCTCAATTTGTAGTAATTGAAGTGCCGTGAGAGCAATACTTTGGGTTAGCTCTCGATTTCTGAAAACAGACGAGAAGCAAAGCCAATGTATTGTAACTCCTGGGACTTAGTCAAGTTTAGATTCACTGAACTACTAGATATGACATTGATATATATTTATATATATGTGTATGTAGATACTGTACGTTGATTACGTAGAACCATGAGTTTCACGCACCGACACTTTAGACGATCTTTATTTAAAACACGCTTAAAGGCCGCTGCGCACAACCCATAGGACTAATCCAAATTTGTTTTGATTTTGTTATATCAAGGAACTGATTTGATTTCATTTGAACTTTATGGATTCAACACTTTATAAAAATAAAAAAAAACAAATCTTCATTTGTAACTATATATGTTTCGTGAGCCCAATACATAGATTCTGCTCTCGATTTTTGAAAACAGACGAGTCGCAAAGCCAATGTATTGTAACTCCTGGGACTTAGTCAAATCTAGATTCACTGATATATATTTATATATATGTGTATGTAGATACTGTACGCTGATTACGTAGAACCATGAGTTTCACGCACCGACACTTTAGACGATCTTTATTTAAAACACGCTTAAAGGCCGCTGCGCACAACCCATAGGACTAATCCAAATTTGTTTTGATTTTGTTATATCAAGGAACTGATTTGATTTCATTTGAACTTTATGGATTCAACACTTTATAAAAATAAAAAAAAACAAATCTTCATTTGTAACTATATGTTTCGTGAGCCCAATACATAGATTCTGCTCTCGATTTTTGAAAACAGACGAGTCGCAAAGCCAATGTATTGTAACTCCTGGAACTTAGTCAAGTTTAGATTCACTGATATATATTTATATATATGTGTATGTAGATACTGTACGCTGATTACGTAGAACCATGAGTTTCACGCACCGACACTTTAGACGATCTTTATTTAAAACACGCTTAAAGGCCGCTGCGCACAGCCCATAGGACTAATCCAAATTTGTTTTGATTTTGTTATATCAAGGAACTGATTTGAACTTTATGAATTCAACACTTTATAAAAATAAAAAAAACAAATCTTCATTTGTAACTATATAAGTTTCGTGAGCCCAATACATCGATTCTGCTCTCGATTTTTGAAAACAGACGAGTCGCAAAGCCAATGTATTGAAGCTACCGGGACTCAAGTCTTGATTCACTGAAATTACAGATATAGAGGAACGATAGATACATCTTATATACATGTAGATACATACATAATGAACGCTGTTTACTTAGATCCATGAACTTTGCGCAACGCGACTTTTGGCGACCTATAGATATACGTAAAAAGACCGATGCGCAGAGCCCACAGAAATAAAACAAATTTATCTTGATCTTGATATCTATCTTTATACACAAAATAAACAAATATCTTCATAAGTAATAATATAAGCAACGTGAATGCAATACATTGACTATGCTCTCGATACTTGGATACTGACGAATAGCAAAATCAATGTATTGCTATTCTCGGAACTTGGTTAGATGTATTAGATATTTGATTTGATATATGATATATACTTAGATATTTTATGCTGATTACATAGAACTATGAGATTTGAGCATCAACACTTTAGACAATCTATATTAAAATCACGTTTAAAGATTGCTGCCCAAAGCCCATAGGACTAATCTAAATTTCTGTTGAACTCACATATGAAAATCCTTACTATATCTTTGATAATGCTAAAAATGGTAATTTGTAAAGATGTATGCGCCGTGGGGCTGATACTTTGGTTTTGTACTCGATTCCTTTAAAATAACGAGTACAAAGACCGAAATATTCAGCCCCCCTCGGGCTCTACGAAGTCTTCATTCACTAAGTATAAAAATAAATACTTTAAATATGGGATAGATATATATATATGCAGGAACTTAACTATTTCAATAACCACCCAGGGAGGCAAAGTTAAAGACTCAAAGAAAAATTTGATGAAACTTAAAATCATATTCAATGTTATACAGATTAGAGATTATATATAAATTATACTAGAGATGCATATATGAAAGAATTTTAGGGTATATAATTCTAATAAACGGGGATTTGAAGGAGAGAAGAGAGAGAAAGAGAAAAACCCCTAAAGACAATTTCTAATAATTAAAACTAAATAAACTATAAAACCAGCAAAACAACTCAGGTCATCCGCCGATTTAGTTCTTCGCTAATTGCCAAGTAACCCATAAAATGAATATAATAATAAAAATCTAACTTTGATAAGATTATCAACTCTCAAAATGCTTCAATATTGGCACAAACAAAGTCTGTGTTTTTTGGTGGTCGCACGACAATTCCCCCAAAACTGATTAAAAAAAAAAAAAGCAACACACACACAGAGGAAACACTCTAAAATTTTTTGGTCATACTTTGACATTTTAATGCGCAAATTAAAATTTAAAACACCCTCGTAAAACTTAATTGATGTCAAATTCTAGCACCGTTCAAATTTCCAACTAAACAAGAACAAAATGAGAAAATATGAAAATAAAACCAAACAACACGTATCAATAATATGCATTTTTATGGGCGTATTACGAAAACAAACAAGTAAAAGTGCAAATAGTCGACTAGGGGATACTCTCCCCCCGTTTCTGAATCAATAAAAAAATTGAAAGATCGATTATAACGATATCGATAACATGCACATGGGAGAAGTTATCGAACATAAATACGGAATGTACAAATTTCTTTACGAGTGAGCTCCTTTATAAACTAAATGACATAAAAAAAAAAAAAAAAAAAAAAATATATATATATATATATATATATATATATATATATATATATATATATATATATATATATATATATATATTAATGCCTCCTGCCACGCCTGTTTCTGCCTATCACGTACTTCTACCCTATAATAATATACCCTAAGTTCCCATTCTGAATGAGCTTTAGTATTAAAAAAAAAATAGAAAAAAAAAAACCGAAAGCAAACCAAAACATTTCGAACATTATTGGCATCGTCATCATAATCAGCTTTAACATATTGTTGCTTAGTTTTTGATAACCCAAATCAGTCGATTATATGACCACGTTCAGTGGCTGGCTAATCAGTTCGCTTTCCGTTATCATTCGCAACACGTATAATCGCATTTAAATCATTGACGATGCAAATTAATCCTATTGAATTGATTCTTATACAATAATTGAATCAGCTAAACTAGATAGATAAATATATAGGAATTCTGACTCTCTCTCTCTCTCTCTCTCTCTCTCTCTCTCTCTTAATCATCTCACAAAAGTTATTGTCAAATAGTGTGTGAATCTAATTTGTGCGTTATTTGTTTATAGATCTTATCACGCGAGATGCGTCTATTGCAAAGATAAAAAAAAAATAGAATAGAATTCTAATTAAAAACTGTTATTTGCATTGAATTTAGATAATTTGATAGGACAATATCGAAGCATGAATGCTCTGATCTATATATAGTAGCAGCATGACAAAAAAATATTTGAAAATTTTTTCTAACTTATTCCAGCTCTAGTTGAACCTTTAGAAATAGAATTACGAAGCATGGCAAAAGTAAGACTCAATTAATAAATAAATCGAATAGGAATATTCAAAATTTTTTTTTAAATCTATGGAGAGGAGTGGCTGAAAAAGGATCTCAAGGCTGTAAGAAAAAAAATTATTATTAAAAAATATATTGATTAATTGTAATTCAAAGTAAAGTAAAGTCAAATCAGTATCTAGGTTTTATTATTAAAGTTATACTAAAACTAGTATCTTATACCAAAAGTAGTATCTAGTACTAAAATATTACCTACCGAGTACTAATCTACTACAGAAAGTACAAAATTTAGTACTAAAAGTATTAAAGTACCATCTACGACATAAAGAACTAAAGTACAAGCTACTACTAAAGTATCTACTACTAAAAGAGCTAAGAATTTGAGTACTATTTAATTATTAAATTAATTAATCAATTTAAAGTAATATTTATCTCAACCAAACTCTTTTAATTAATTTTTTTTTTTTTAATTTAAATCTATAAAAATAAAATAAAAACTTACTAAATTATATAAAAATATCAAATATAAATACTAAAGAAAATTAGATATTTTTATTATATTATTATTATTATTATTGTTATTATTAGTAGTATTATTATTAGTATTATTATTATTATAATTATTATTATTATTACTGTTATTATTATTATTATTATATATTTAGTAAAATCTTATCAATATAGATTGATTAATATGACATTCTAATTAAATATCTACTTGGATCTTAGCATACGCATATATTACTTGTATGGTTCACAAAAATTTCTAAGTCTTATATTTATAGAGTTAAATCAAAAACTCATTCACAGCGTCACACATTAATTAATAAAGGTTTAAAGTCCAAAACAATTCAATAAAAAAAAAGAAACACATAGATAAAAATAGCAGAGCCAACAAATCTACAAACACGTGCCGAATTTGCGCATTTTTTGTAGACTTTTTTTAAAATTGGGATTCGAGCCCGAAAAAAAGTTTAGAATTCTGCGTTAAATTGCATTGCATCATTACTCTGCAAGCCAAACAAAAGTGATAGATATAGCTAGATCGACATTTGTGTGTGAGCTCATCGTATAATTGCCGCATTCAGCCGGAACCAAGCTAATCGCGTCGATTTTCATATAATCAACACTAGATATATATATATATATATATATACTATTTGATGTTAGATTTAGTAAAATACAAAACAAATTCATTTTCCAGCCGCTGATGATAAACGTTGCCAAGAGTTAAATAAATAAACGTCAAAGCATAAATATTGAATTCAATAGATGAACTATGTATATATATATATGAATATATGAAAATATTTTGTAATGAAATTTCATTGTGATATATCTTATACACATTGTGTAGAAAAAAGTTGGCAAAGAAATTAATTTAGTAGGTTCCAAACAACTGAGTAATGCTCGCTAGAGCTCTTCAGATAATATATATATATATATATATATATATATATATATATATATATATATATATATATATATATATATATATATATGTTATATGTCTATACATGTCATTAACTTTAGAGCAGGTAGTTCTATATCTAAATCTAGAATTGCCAAAGACTCTAAAATCTAGAGTTATTTTGATATCTCTAGAGTTATTTGAGTCTACAGTGAAGAGTTTCTCATATAAAAATAAACTCTCAACTGTTGCACAGTTAAAGAACCTATATGCTCTTCTTTGTTACTTTCTGAGCGAGCATGCAAATTTAAATTGCGAAATCTTTGCGTGGACTTTGTACACACATTTAGCTGTTGTCTAGCTTTTTTTTTTTTTCTTTGCACCTCACAACGCAAAACGCCCACAAACTCGGAACTTTCTTTCACTTGTCTCTATAGATAGTTGTCAGAGATGTGTGTCTCTGTATGTGTGTGTGTGTGTGTCTGTGTAACAGTGTTTACCCATAAATTATATCGATGCGGGGTTGTTTGACTGTTCCGTTTGCATTTGCCTTTGTCGATTCTCAGTGTCAATACTCAAATTGAAGCTTTGCTATTGACAATTTGCTGTCGTTACTATTTGTGATAATATCCGAAGCAGTCAAACCCATCAACCCCGCCACTACAAAAAAAAAAAAAAAAAAAAAAAAAACCCCAGACGGAGAAGAGTAAGCAGAAGCAGACGAAGCAATGCCCGGTTATTATGTCGTTGCGCCAATTTAACGAAATCCAAGCGATATAACAAATATCGTCATTGATTTGGATTTTATTTTTGTGCTTTGCTTTTTTAGCTTTTGCTTTCAGTTTTAGTTTCTCGGTTTGTTGACAAACTGATAGAAGTATATTGGTTTGGTATAACATTTTAAACGCAAACAGAGGTTTGCGCAGCTAGAGATAAGCAATTTGTTTCATAAAGTTTAACAAATGGGGATATATATCGGAAATAACTGAAAGATTATGCATTTAATTTAAGATACTGGCAATGCCATAAATATCTAATAAACATATTCTCCATGTGAAGTAATTTGAAAAAAAAAAAGCTTCAGTTAAGCAGCCTTGAGCTGAATATTTTTGTAGCCAGATCTGCACAACTAAATAGTAAAGTTATAGCAGATTCTTTACCCGAGTTGTATACAAAAATTATTGAAGGACATTTTCGTAATAGTGAACGCGTATTATGCAGTCGTTGCTGCCCAACTCACTTAATTGTTTTTGTGTATTGTTTTCATTCGATTTTGGTAGTCTATTTTTATACCCTGAACCCATTGAAAATGGGAATTCAGGGTATAATGGTTTTGTGGAAATGTATGTAACAGGCAGAAGGAGACGTCCATAAAGTATATATATTCTTAATCAGCACAAAAAAATAAGTTGATATAGCCCTGTCCGTCCGTATGAACCTCGAAATTTCCGAAACTACAAAAGCTAGAGAGCTACGAGTTAATTTTGTTTTTTTTTTTTTTTCGATAACTAATCACATTTCTTAATTATCGATAAAAAATCGCAGAGTGCTCGCTAAAGATGATGAAAACTAATTTTTTTTGCAGGGTTCAGGTTATCTTGTAGTCGAGCCGTCTCGACTAGAGCCTTCTTACTTGTTTTTTTTTATTTTTTTTTATCGACAGTCGAACGATTAACACCTCTGCACATTGTCGCTAAAGTTCTCAGAAGCCCGACCCGATATCGTATATCGAAACGCCATTTAAATCAAATATTAGCAAATACATTTCGTATATCGTATAAGTATATATATATATATATATATATATATAGTGTAAATATATGTTTTTATATACATATATTTATATAGCTTCATATTATTTATAGACCTCTTGTGTCCCCAAAAAGCCGGTTTCCATTTGCTGCCCTCGATGATGAAGTCACAGCGAAAACAAACAATGGCCTAAGGAACGATATATGTCATTTATTATAATGCTAATTATAGCAGCGTAATCCATAAAAATAGTTTATATAGAAGACAAATATACAAATTAATATAAATATGTATGCATATAAGATATACAATATTTATACTCTTGTTTATGATCGAAATTTAATTAGATTTGCATTATTAATTAAGGCTTTACATACACTGGAATAATTATCTTATGAATATTCAGCACGCATTTGTCAAGTGAAGCGAAGCAGAAGCAAAAGATGAAGGAACTGAACTTTTAGTGTGCATTGAACTCGAATCACATTGCAAATAAGATAATCTCGCAAGGCTTTACATTTTTTCGAGTGCTCGATAAACAGGCAAAGCTTTTGCAATAAATCCCAAGGTATATATTTATATATATATATATATATGAAATATAGTGAACTAAATCCATATAATTTCAACAGAGCTTTTAAAAGTATGGAATACATATTATATATAACATATATATTTAATATATCTAATAATCAGTTGACAAATTGATTTTAATCGAAAATTGAACAAATTTATCGATCATTCGAAAGAAAATCAATCTGAGTAAAATATCAAACTATCGATATTCTCTAGATAACTAAATTGCGCTCTATCAACATTCAATATTTACAAATAGATATATTATATATACATACATAAGAATTTAGAAATATTCTCCAAAAATTTCAATTTTCAATGAGCTCAAAATAAATATAAATATGAAGAGCGCGCTTCTAAGCAGAAACCAATAAATAAATGCATAATACAAAAGTCATATTCCCTTCTAAGCACATTCACCTAACTCTAAAGACTTCCGTAATTCAATTGAATTCATAGCACACAGATACCAGACCTTTTCCATAATTATTTATGAAAGAGCTAAGTACTTAAAGAGCTGAACTAAATGAGTCGAAGTCTAATTTACACAAATATTGTCTAATTGCTGAGAGCTGCTATAATTATATATGAACCTAAGATTCATACAACACGGCACGGTCTTTCAAATATATACTCAACAATGGATAAGAATGCTCTCTAGATCTAGTAGGCGGGGAGTGCATGACTAGCAGATACTGGAACTGTTAAAAAAAAAAACTTTAATAATTACAGAAAATAATATTTATATAATTTGTAATGAATCCAAATGGAATGAGTTATCGAAAGGAATGCAATGAGTTATCGATAGAAAAGGAATTGAAACATGTATAATATATAATAAAAAATAAAAAATATAATAAATAATATATAATATATAACATAATAAATATTATGTAATATATAGTAAATAATAAATAATATTTATAAATAATAAGGAACATGTTGACAGATATTGAGAATCAGCTCGTCATCCCTATCAAGAACTTTTTAGGCTCTGTCAGACTTTCTGCTGACACACTTAACTGATTATACCCGAGAAATGTGCATTTTCAATGGGTCTCTCAAAAATAATCTAGAAAAATATATAAAATATATATAATTTATAAACTCCTAGCATAAACATAAAAAGAACAATAATAATTAAAGACTTGGTTAAATAAAAATTTTAATTTTAAATGTAAAATATAAAATAAATAAATAAAATTTAAAAAAAATAAATAAACAAATATGTGCACAACCTAGACAATAACCTGCAGCTTATTTTCTGTACAAGTTTAAATATTCGAGAGTTAGAATACTTCCATTGAATGGCCAACTAAAATTAGTTAAGCAAACATAGTTTTGCTTTAACAAAAGAATCAAAGTAAAGTAAACATTGGTAAACATTGGCAGGTAAATGCGAAATGAAATGATTGCAGAAGAGAATTTGCGTTAATTGTTTTCGAAGACATGGCCAACTGTAAATGGCCATAATTTGTTTTGGTTGGCTATTTGATAGGAAATTGATGCTAATAGCAAAGTCACGAAGCAGACGTTCAATAAACTGAAAAAGAAGACTAGCAAACGCTTTACACCGCGCTCAACTCTTAGCTCTGGGCATCGAATGGCAGCAGCACGTGCAGAGCAAATCGTTTATGGCATTGTGGTTCCCTTTAGCCATCAGCGTAAGCTTGCCGCTAGCCGTTGACCAACTGCATTGCGGAGCAATATTCAATGTCAATGATAAAACAATGAGATCGCTCGCTGCTGTTGGCTGACAACGGCAACTGTTTGCCAATTGGGGGCTCTGCATAGTTACAGTAAAACAACCAATTCAACAACAACTGCAACATGGCCAACTATGATGCTCTCGATCACGTGACTCTGCTGCAAATTGTGTTTTGTTGCTTCCTGCAGTGGCCGCTGCTGTTTCCTCTGCTCTGCTGCACTAGCCGCTGACGTTACTTGCCCCAAAAACAGAGGACAAAAAACTTGTTTGCAGTCCGAAAGCGTCGTTCACTCACAATTGTCTCTAGCTGTTTGTGTAATTATATATATATATATATATAGAGAGAGAAATATGTATATATATACGTCTTTGGATAAATCACATGATTGCGATCATGCGAAGCGCGAGTGAGCCGCCAGCCGGGCCAAACACCCGCTACGCTGGCCAGCCTTCAATGCCTCAAGCGCTCAAGCGTTCAATTCAACTCGAGAGTTCAGTTCACCATATATATATATATATATATATATATGGCTGTATAACTGCTCGACATTTTAATTGAAATGTTTGACAGTGGAAAGCACAGGCCCAGTCACAAGTCACATTCACAGTGACTGGTGTCTCCACATAGTGAAATGTACTTCACAGTTAATTGCTTCAATTGCCAACACACACACACACACACACACACACACACATACCCATACCATACAATAAATTCAATTCAAATTTATTTAACATCGATCTTTGAAACGCACTGCCTCTAACCGCCCCAACACTCTTTTCAGCTGTTATCCCTATCTCATGCTTTAGCAACCAGAGCTCGTTCCCAAAGCCATTGTCCATTAAACAAAACGCATTTTTCAATTAACGCAAATGAGAAATAATATACATTATATTTATATATATATATATATATATATACATATATATATATTTAGGGCAGCGGAACTCTCTCAAGTTTAAGGCAATATTGTTAACAGACTCGACTCGTAAAAGTATACAAAGTGTAAATTTGCTTTTAATTATGAGCGAGTCAACGAAACAAAACATCAAATACTGAACGGCAAAAAAAAAAAAAAAAAAAAAATGCCATTGAACTTAGCCATAACTCAGTGCACAGCTAATTAGATATACTACATTGTATTAAACTAAATATAAATAATAGAAATAAATGCACAAATAGTTTAGTTTAGTTTAGTTTAGTTTAGTTAGTAGCAACAAGTATAGGTAAAATCCTATTTACAAATGTGTTAAACTTGGCTTGCTCAGATATGCAAGTGCAATATTATATATATTTATATAAAAATATTTAATAGAATAATATAATATAGTAATAAACCCTTTTGAAAATGAGCTTTCATTGCATAAAAGTCTTGTGAAAGAAGAAGACGTGACAGAGCCCACAATATTATATATATTCTTGATAAGAAAGACAAATTGAGTCTATATCTGTTCTGTCCTCTAAACTTAAGATAGACACATAAAATTTTAATTATATAAAACCTATTTATACTAAGCACTAATACATACATAAAATTGTAAATACTTGTATACATGATATGATATGAATTTATAATTCATTCCTTTTCAATCAACTCTTCCCCCATTTGCCTTTTATCAATAATAATCAATCATACCACAAAAGCTAAATACATCAAATTTAATGCCTCAGAGCTCACGTGATGAAGGCAAAGATTTTCTATATCTCTGATTATGCATATAGCAATAGGAATATAAATATATATGAGCATTTCTCCAGAAAAGTCAACTTCGAATTCCTTGGTACATTATAATTATCCTGAAAACGCAGCAATTATAGTGCTGAAAATATTTTTAAAAAAATTCTTTATTTTGAAAATTACTTAATTCTATAGCTCTTCATTAGCACTAAAATTGCTGCAAAAAACCAAAGGGTCGAACGCTACAAAAAGTTGACTTTTCTGGAGAAATGCTCATATTTCGATTATCTGATAATGAGAATCATATCTAAAACAAAAGTTATTCAATAAATAGATGAGAGTGTAGAGTGATTCAGAAATATCTCCTATTCCAAAATTACTCCACAATAAAATTCTTTTATCTATATCTTCTATATATTCAAGTCGAATTGCATCCTTAAACAAATTGCTTGTTATATATCTATAAAAGTGTAGAGTGATTCAGAAATATATTCTATTCCAAAATCACTCCACTCTAGAGTACTTTTATCTATATCTTCTCCTAAAACATGCTCACAAATAAAAAAATATTCAAGTCAAATTGCATGCTCAAAATTTCGTAGCACTCTCTGCTGAACTTTTATAAATAGTACACCTGTACCTATAGAGGGTAATACAATTATTGCTGCTAGCACAGCTTCAGTGAACCACAAGTTGACGAGAGAGGATGGACGCTAGCATTCAAACCCAATTATGGCCAGCAGCAGAGGAGTTTTGAATGATGGATACGTCAGCAAATTAAATTCCACGCATTGAGTGGCAAAAGAGTGGAGCAGACACTAGGTGTGCCTTTACTGCTTTACTGCTTTTACTCGGAACGAAGCCCTCTTCTAAAATTCAAATAAAATAACAACAAAAACGGAAAACATCCCAAGTTAAAAAGCACAACAAATGTCATGCAAAAGTTAATGGGAAATCAATAGAACAAAAGCAAAAGCAATGGTAATGGCAATGACAATGACAATGACGATGACGATGATGACGATGACGATGATGTCGACGTCGAGGACACGAACAGCCAAATGACTATGGTTCATTGAAGCTTGATTTACGGTCACCCACAAAGCGGCAACATCTAGCAAAGTACCTAAAACTTTCGAAGCGAAACGACTCGAGGCGAGACGAGGCGAGTTGAGTTGAGTTGAGTCGCGTCGAATTGAGTCAAGTTGAGCTGACGACGTCATATTCTGTCTGTAGTTCTTCCCCATGCCCAGACACAAATAGCTGACGACGTCATCAAGCCCAAAAAAAAAAAAAAAAAATATATATAATAAAAATGAATAAATAAATTGATAACGACAATTGTCACGCAATTATCAAAGTGTCTGCGGCGTAAACGACAAATGCTCATATCTTCAACAAAGACACAAGCCAATAATTAGAAAAAAATAAATAAAATGTCTATATATACATATATATATATATATATGAGGCATAGCATTCATTCCGTCAGGCACGACGCTGGCTCGTGCGCTTAACTGAACTTTGACCCAACGTTAACTGACCTGTCAGACGCGGGCACGTGATAACTGTTCTAATTCCGATACTTATTTTCCTACTAAAGATTTCATTGGAAAGCAATTTAAATAGCATATACAATTACGATATCCGATATCCGACATCTACGATATTCTATATTTACCCTATTCATCTAGAATATTTAACGGACATAACTGTTATCTACGGTATTTGATATATACGATATTGGCAAAGATTCTATATTCATCTAAGATACTTGAAATGTACTTTATTTGATTCTTTTACAAAATTAGTTATTTACGATATTCATTTAAAATATTACATATTTACGATATCGTACAGCTACGATATTGAATATCTACAATATTTTTTATTTACTATATTCATCTAGAATATATGTTATGTTATCTTTGGCATTTGATATCTACGATATTGGCATACATACTATACTCATCTAATATACTCGAAATGTACTATATTTGCTATATACGATATTCTACTTCTACGATATTCATTTAAAATATTAGATTTTTACGATATCGTACATCTACGATATCGAATATCTATAATATCCGATATCTTCGAATATCTACAATATTCTATATCTGCGATATCCTTCTATCAGATTATTTATTTATAAAATTAGTTATTTACGGTATTTGTTATTTACAAAATTATTTTTTTTTTTACGATATTAGCTAAATAGTATTAAATATTTAATATATTAGTTCTTTACGATATCCATCTTTTATATACAATCATCTAAATTAATATATTAAAGGCTAAAAAACTAATAAATCTAATGACTAACATTTATTTAACATTTATCTTAGCTGAGAAATTCTAGCTGTGGAAAAATTTGTACCCAAAAACCAAAACTGTATCAATATTATGAATATATTTAGGAAACTAAATGGAATTGTAGATCTCCTTCAGTAACTCACTTTGCTGTCAATCACAGCGAATACAAAAGTAGAAAATATAAACGAATCGGCAATAATAATAAGAATATTTCAGTTATATATATATATATATATAATATATACAATGCATTTCTAGCTAAATTCGCTTTGAGCTGCCTAATATATAACTCTCTGACTAACAAATATAAATATATATATATATATACATATATTATATAATGATTTATATGAGCTGCCAGCTTGACTCTGCCTAAATTAATAGATATATGTATATATATATTAAAAAAAAAAACTTGCCTGACTGCTACATACTCTATATAAATTTGCAATTTGTAAGTTTATGGTTTAATACAATTATATATTCAGTTTGGGTCTAATGCCAAAGTTAAATATGTATACATATATGTTATATATGTATATGTGATATAAGAGTTATATAGCTTGCTTGCTTTGCTTCTTTTTTTTTTTTTTTTTTTTTTTTTTTGTAGTCGAACGAACATCCAAATATCACGTTAATTTCACGCAAGTGCTCACGGCGACTACTTGTAAATTAGATTGGAAAATATTGCACAAATGTTTACAAATAATAAAAAGTCTAGTAGTAGTATGTATATATATATATATATGTATATGTATATATATATATATATATATATATATATATATGTATATACTCAATAGTCGCACCCTTTTCAACAGCTAGGACAAAGATGGGGGCATTCAGGGGCGTGTTTGTTGGTCAATAAATATTAATCTAAGGCTGATTTAGAGCATTTGCGGCTCAACGATTAACGAACCGATTTTTGTTTGACTTTTGCTGTTTTGCGCGAAAAAAAAAAACCATATATTTAGCTGTATATATGTATGCATATATATACTAAAATATGTATATATATTTGCATAATACAGCAAAAAAATAAATAAATACAAATAATGGAATAGCAAGTGTGAATCGAATGAGTCAATGTTTTGAACAAGTAAAAAAAAAAAATTAAGAACAGCAGCAAAAAAAAAAAAAACACTTCAAACATTTCAAATACAAAAGTCGAATGATGATGATAATGATGATAAGCTTATACTAATTATATATTATATTATATTATTATAGTAATAATAATTCGCTGGCGCAGATAAGAAAACTATATAAACTCTATCTCTATGCATCCAAGCGAATTATCATAAATCTACATCGAAACAGCTCTAATCAAGCATTGATAATGTTAATAACTAAAAAAAAAAATAAATCGAATAATATATTATTGTATTATACAGATGCATAAATTGGTTAACAGATAATGCAGATGAGAACTCTAAATGGGGCAAATTCTAATGATATATATATATTAATGTTATGTATAATGAATGAATGACAATATGCATTGCTTATTAAGTGAAATGAATGAGTTAAGGGAGAGATACATATAGATAAGCAACTATAAAATGTTAATATTAATATACTAATAGATAGATAGGCAATCCTATATGTTAGATAGACACAACTCTAGACAAGGATATATACAATTTACTATAGGTTATACTAAAGACTTTAGACTGAGAATGGATATGTATGCCTGAACACTTTCAATCATCATTGATCATTGAAATTCCTACTATGAAAATTGATCTACTGACAAAGATTTAGATAATCTACTATATCATATATACATATATGTATATACTCAACTGCCAACTGTCTCAAAAGTACGATTGCCTCAACACTAACAAACTATCTACTAACAATCTATAATGATATATACGTTCAACTGTAGGCAAGGATATAGGTAATCTATACAAATACAACTGTAGACTAGGATATAGATAATTTGAATTGTGATTTATGGATACAAGGATATAGATAATACATACAACTGTAGACAAGGATATATGCAGTCATATCATATACTCAACTTTAGATTAGCATATAGAGTAATAATATATATATAATATATACTCAACTCTCTATCTCAAAACCCTAACACATCCAATCTCAGATCATTAAAATTGTTGGCATACAGATTTTAATGCGATATTAACCCAAACACCACATACATACACATATATGATAGTCGTCTATATATATATATATATATATATTCATATATGTATTTGGTGCGATAAGCAAACTGAGCTGGTGCGAATCGATTGATAACATGTCGCGATCACATGCGATTTGACAAAATCAAAGTGCGCCCAATTATAGAAACCCCTTAAACTCGATCGCTAGGCAACAAACTAGTTGCTGTACGAGCCATTGCTATTGCTATTGGTATTGCTATTGGTATTGTCATTGGCATTGGCTTATAGACTATTGGCTAATGGCTATTGGCTGTTGGCCATATCTATTGCTATTTAAGGAGCATGTGTTTATTCTGACATTACGCGAGCGCGTGTTGCTTTCTAGTTTCAATTATGATTGGTGATAATTCAATTATCGAGCAATTAACGTTTTGAATGAAGCGCCCATAAACATCTAACACTAATTTTACAAATTTTGGGACGGGACTCGGTGCAGCCAGGGGCTGTGGTGGTGAAATGAAAAGCGATACACGCGAATGCCAAAATCAATAACAGTCATAATCAATAAATAATCGTTGCAAAGTCACAAATAAAGCACTTCACGAATCATTATCATCATTATCAACGTCATTATCATTATCGTCGTCGTCGTCAATAAAAACAAGTGAAATATTTAAAGCAACTGTTTCAACAAATTAAATATGGAATGGAAGCTGAAAGTGCAATTAGAAGTTATACTCTCTAAGATTTAAGGAGAAATAGTTATAAATGAATTACTACAAAAAAAGCAAAGCAGCAAGCTTATATAACAATCCACTCAATATATAGGGCTTCCCTATAGCGCGAAGTCTTATAATAGAGATATAATTCCGCTTAAGTTCTTCGAATTCATGAAATCCTTAACTTATCTAATAAATATGCCAAATCTTTAATTGAATGCATATCGAATTCAAAGAAAGAATATATAGCTAAATGAAATATTCATTCGGCAAGTAAATTGAACGAGTTTCAATGTTAGTTTGACAACGAAGCGCGTGAATATTAAATCAAATATCCAGTTGAATACAAATGAGTCTACTGTCTGTGGAGGGGGATAGGCCATGGACATGGGCATGGGCATGCTTGACATATGTGCTTGAAGGTTTCTCGTCCAGAGATAATGTTGCCATAATTTTTTCTTTTTTTTTTGGGGAGGAGGGGGGGAGGGACTGTCGAATCATTAGCCTGTTGCATGATACAGTGAAGGGCATTTAAGTTGAGGGATTGACAAATGACACAACGTTAAGTGCACATTGATACTAGAGAAACATTAACATTAGTTAGCAGTACGTAGAGTATGGGTATAGAGTTATAGGTATAGATAGATTCTGTCTACTTACCTGGGGCCTTATCGCAATTACTGCACTACTGCTGATAGTGGGTCGAAATATGATGACGTTGTCCACGATCGCCCATTCAATTCACAATTCTGCTGATTATCATTTGTTTGGCCGATAAATCACGCGGCTGAGCGCACCCGATTAGCTTCAACAAATTGGTCAATTGTAAAAAGCGGGCTAAGGTCATATATTATTATCGTTCGGCTATATAGACATCCATGGTTTTCTTACTCCCATGCATCTGTCATAAAGTCTGTAATTAACAATATGTTCATAAATAATATTTTACAATTACGAATGCACTGACTTACCCAAGTAAAAGGTAAAATGCTAAAATCATTATAGTTATATATAATATAAGGAGGGATCGTTAGGAACGGGAGAAGTATTATATGGGATATATATTATAGCTAAGGCATTGGGTATTGTATTTAGTTAGATACGAATAACGTTATATTGACTTACTTGCATAATGAGATATCATTTAATATGATTATCATTCAATCTGTAATTAATAATATGTATATATATAATATTTTACAGGAATTCACTGACTAACCCAAGTAATGTAACTAACCTAAAGCTAAAATACCAAAATCATTATAGTTATACATAAAGTAATGGGAAGAATCGTAATGATAATGCAGTCTTATATATTCTAATCCAGTGACTAAATGCAGTCTATAAATAAATCCATCAAACAATCAATTTATAAAGCTATAAAGCTACCAGATTGACTGAGTCAGTCAATCAATATATTATTACAAACTATCTTACGTATGCTGCTCAATCAGCCAGTCAAAGTATATCAATCAATCGATTAATAAATCTATAATTCACTCAATCTATCAATCAGTAAATGAATAAATTATATACATTGTTGTATATATACTGTTTAAACAGTCTGTCATCAAATCAATCAATCAATCAATCAACTAATCTGTCTAATATACATAGTTTAATTATCCAATCAATCAATGATTAATCAGCTATTCAATCAGTCTGTCAATCAATGCATCAATAAAATGATCTGTCTTTTATATATATTCTTCTATAAGTTGCTGTCAATCGCTTAATCCAGTCAGTCAATCATTATCAATTGCTTATTCATTCAGTCAATCAGCCAACGAGCCATTCAATCAGTCTGTCAATCAATGCATCAATAAAATGATCTGTCTTTAATATATATATTTCTAAAGTTGATGTAAATCGCTTAATTCAGTCAGTCAATCATTATCAATTGCTTATTCATTCAGTCAATCAGCCAACGAGCCATTCAATCAGTCTGTCAATCAATGCATCAATAAAATGATCTGTCTTCTATATATATTCTTGTATAAGTTCGTGTGAATCGCTTATCCGTCAGTCAATCATTATCAATTGCTTATTCATTCAGTCAATCAGTCAACGAGCCATTCAATCAATCAATGAAGAAATGAATATGTTTATATATATATATATATTGCTTAGCCTTTCTCAATTACTCAATCAATTTAGTCAGTTAAACCGTCAGTCAATCAATCATTCACAATATATCTGATATATAGAGAATATCTCTCTGCTATAGAGAATATCTCTCTCACCTCTGCATCTCCCCTCTCTACCATACCATGCATGAACTTCAGTTGCTTAGACACAGCAGGTGCTCTATCAATTTGAGACCGGAACCTTCCAATAACTGTTTAGATAACACCATTCGAACTTTTCTGTGTGCTTCTGTGCTCTTATATAAGAGCCTAGTGCACGTCACTCACTTAAAGCGTCTACTTAGCCTCAAGGTTGTGTAACCTCTTGTTGAGTTAGTTAATGCCTACAATGAGATAACATTGAACACTTCTCTTACTTACAGTTGGCGACCCGCTCGATTGAGCCGTCGTTTGGCCTGCTGTTTGGGGATACGTTGCGTGATCTCAATGTGGGCACCACTGGAGCAGCCGTCATCATCAGCACAATGGATGTGTGCATGAACTTCTCGGGCCTGTTCGTTGGGCCATTGCTGAAGGAGTTCTCCTATCGCAAGGTGGCCATTGCTGGTTCCCTGCTCTGCGGCCTGGGCCTGGCCCTCACATCGCCGGCAACGACAATGGCACACATCTTGAGTACGTATAGTGTTATCAATGGCATCGGTGTCGGGCTATCCACGTCGGCGGCCTTTGTGGCATTGAATCATTACTTCAAGCATAAGCGCGGCCAGGCGGTGGGCCTCTCCATGGCGGGCACAGCGATGGGCATGCTGATAATGCCGCAACTGGTGCGAATTCTGCTGGAGGCTTATGGTTTTCGTGGTGCGGTCCTATTGCTGGCGGGCGTCGCATTGAATGCTATTGTTGGCTCGGTGCTGCTGCAGCCCGTCAAATGGCACATGAAGGAGGAGTATGATGATGAGGAATTGATGTGCATTTCGGCGCTGCCGACGCCGCAGCCACAGCTAACGGCTGGCACCGGGGCAGCGGCAAATCCGGCGCCGACCTTCAATGTGATCAAAGAGGATGGTAATGAGGAGGATGCGCTGCCAGAGCTGAATACGCTGCTCTTCAATAAGCATCATCATCAGCATGGTCATCCATCGATGCGCAAGAATTACTCAGAAATGGCCATGAATACGATGAACGGCTCCAGGCTGGGCCTGACCAAACGGCCGACCTTTCCACGCATCATGTCCCTGGCTGGTGTTCAGTCCGCGGATGTGGGCAGCGGCAGCGGTGGCTATCCCTCACAGGCGGAGATCAATACAACGCAATTGCGCTGTCGCAAGGCGTCCGTTACTTCGAATCTATCCTACATGGACTTCACTGGCTCCATACTTCAGGTCCATTTGAATACCGGCGATGATGAGTTCGAGCGCAATGATCTAGAACTGCGACGCGTCGGCACTGCCACGGGCAGCATTATGGGCGGACATCGTGATAGCTTCATCAAAATGAAACCCACCGAGCTGGAGAAACAACAGACCGAACTGGCCGACGAGGAGGCCAAAAAGAGTGCTAAGAAGCCAGGCTTCTGGCGACGCTTTGCCGATCTGCTCGACATTGCCATGCTCAAGGATAAAATGTTTCTCAATCTGCTTTTCGGTCTATCCATTTTCTACGTTGCCGAGATGAACTTCAAAATGGTGACGCCATTCTTCTTTGCCAACCTCGGCTACTCCAAGGCAGATGTGGCCTACTGTCTATCGATTACAGCCATTACGGATATTGCAGCACGTATTGTCTTGCCGCCGATCTTCGATAGGACAACGATCAAGAAACGCACCATCTTTCTGGTCTCCATCATCTTTGTGGCCATCACGCGATCCAGTAAGTTAAGATTGGCGATATATATTTGAATATATATATATATATATAATATTTATATATCTTTTTCGTAGTTATGGCTGAGCAGAGGGATTGGACACAGCTCATGGTCTGGCTATCGATATGTGGCTTCTTCCGCGGCTCAGCGCTGAGCAACTTCACGCTGACCGTCTCCGAGTATTGTTCGCTGGAAAAGCTGCCCTCGGCCTTTGGCTGGCATCTGGTGGGCAAGGCATTGTTTGTCATCAGTTTTGGGCCACTGATTGGTAAGTTCTATATTATATGATTATATAAATAGTAATTTCATTAATATATTGTTAATTGCTTTTTTAGGTCTCATTCGTGATCTTACCGATAGTTATCCCATTTGCATACACGCGCAGAGCGTTTGCATTATGATCTGTGCGGTGGCCTGGGGCATTGAGTATTTGGTTGAGTTTATTCAATCGCGTCGTCGTACCGCCGATGCGGCTAATTTACCCACACAGGATGGAGCAGCTGGCACAGCTGGCACAGCTGGAACTGCAACTGCAACTGCAACTGGAACTGGAGCAGCGCCAGCTGGTCAGGATATTAAGCTGTAATACAAAGGCCAAAGATCAAGACAGAATTAACAGAGATGCATAATAAAAGAAGAAGAAGTGGAGGAAGACGAAGAAAAAACTCATCAAATGCAAACTACTTAATACTTAATTAACATTATATAGATACTTAATAAAAGTATGTCTTTTGTGGGCTATTTATGCTACAAAATAGCCCAGAAAAAAAAAAATCAACAAAAATAATAATTATAATAATAATATAGCAATTTCACTGTATAACCCTCCCCCCCCCCCCCCCCTCTAATTGTATTAAACTCTCATTTGCCAGTCCTATATATAAATATAGATATATATGTATGTAGAGTGCGTTCCATTTCAGATCTGTTAATGGAACAGCCTTTAATATCATTCATACCTATTAGTCTCTATTATTATTTTATCAATTACAAATTTTTTTTTTTTTTGTTTACTTATTATATGAACTTGTATGTGATAGTTCAAAGATAGTTTTTAAGTTAGAAATAAAAGCGAGCATATTTTACAATGTACACAAAAAAAAATAAATAACTGTACAATTTGAATATGAACAAAAGGCATTAAAAAAAAAACAAAACAAAATAACAGCAAAACAAAAAACAATAAATAAAAAACTGGCTTTAAAATTTATACACAAATTTATATATATATATATATATATATAAAATTATATAAATATATATATATATATGTATTTTAAGAATTGATGACCATGGAACAAACCCAACATGAACTACCTACATATACATGTATACATATATATATATATTTGAATATATACAAACAAACATAACTAGCTATAAAAAACGAACAACTGCAAATACTGTAACTGGAAATGGAATTGTTTTACCAATTTACAGCAAATTCAATATGCCTATTTATAGAAACATTTACAAACAAACATTTACACGAAACAGAAGCCAAGTTAAGTGAACTGAGTTAAAAAAAAAAAAAACAAAAACAAAAAAATAAAAGTTATATTGAAACAGGATCTATACATATAAAAATATATATCCCATACAAATTTGCTGATTCCCAAGAGGATGATCAAGAAGCATTAAATACTATTTGCAAATGCCAATGGGTAATACACTAAAAAGAGCGAGCGAGACAGAGAGAGAGAGAGAGAGAGAGAGAGAAGAAAAGTGAATGAGCTAGAGATGTAGCTGTAGAGCTACAGAGGAATGGAGAAATATATGAAAGTAGAAACAGAAAGCAGGAAAGAAAGAGTAAGAGAGGAGATAGAAAAAGAATGACAATGAAAAATATGAATATATATATAGCTATGCAGACAGAGATCGAATACATCAAATGATATAGAGAAAAAATAAAGAGCAAGAGAAAGGATGAAAAGAGAGAGAAAGAGAATCAGTACTAGATAGATAGGCAATGAACGAGTATGAGATATAGAGAAATGAAGTGATATATAGAAATGGGGAAAACAAGAATATCTATGCGGGCAGAGATAGAAAGAGACAAAGAATCAGAAAGATATATACAGAGGAGATAAGTGGGAGAAACAACGATATATAGAGAGGAGAGGGAGGGAGAGTGGAGAGGCAGAAAGAGAAATACAGTTTTAAATACAGAGAAAGACGGAAAATATACAGATAGAGTTAGATATAAATATATATAGAGAGAGAAATGAAAATATTAAAAAGAAAAAAGAGAGTGAATAAGAAATAGAGAAATATATACAGATAACGAAAGAGGGAGACAGCAATAGAGAGATAGATAGATAGATAGAGAGAAAGAGCAAGAGAAGAATATCTATCTATAGGAGAATACTCTATACGAATTAAAGTGAAAGAAGGATACAGTTAATGAGATGAAAAGATGTATTACATATTTATATGTATATTCAATTGAATGTAAATAACCCACCCGAAGCGAGCAACAAAATGTTAACTATAAAGATATGCATCTGCAATAGGTTCTCCATTTAGCCAAGAAAATGCCAGATAACTAACATGAAATACAATATATATATATATATATCTATGCTTAGCTGGACATGGAAAATAATGCCTTATTGTAAGATATATATATATATATATATATATATATATATAATAATCTGAATAAAAATGAACAACGGTAAGCAATAAACGTTGCTAAAGTATATAGAAGATGCCATGACCAAAAAGCATACTGTTAAGTTTGGGCTACAACTATACATATATGACAGCTATATATGCCACGCCCACACACACACACACACACAGAGAGAAACACTAATACAAAATTATGAAATGATTTAGTTCATTAAGCAACTCACAAAACAGTATGTACTTAAAAACTTGAAAGGAATATGTTGTGTGTAGTATAGAAAACCCGATTTTTTTTTTATTAAAATATATCTTGAAATATATATATATAGCCTATATATATATGAGATATGTATTATTGTATACTTGTGTAGTATAAATAATTATATTTAGAGAAACAGTGTTATCTTTTGGATATGCATTGACGATATTGCCTTATACATAATATATATAAATATATATATATATATATTTAGATGTTTATATGTATGTATATAACTAGATGATATATTATCAAATTTAAATAAAGTGATATAATAACAGAGAAGAGAGTTTAAATTGAATCAGCCGTCTCCTATATATATAATGAAAGATTTCATATGGAAGCCGATGTCGGTGCAGGTATATCGCCTAGTCGAGCAGCGCCCTATATAGAGTAAATAACTGAAGGCCGTTTGAAATAAAAACAAATTGTCTAGCGATAATGGTAGTTCCGTAAACTGAACACGATTGTAAAACAATAACTGTCTCTTTTCATATGGCAAATACTATGACGAAATTGATCATGATAATGATAATGATAATGTTAATGATAATTATTACAGAGCACACACAGATCTTGGGCACAGTTTCTTGCCGGCCATAAAATTGGCGAGGAAACCAAACAAAAGAGTCTAGGTAATAATGCGTGAAGAATAAATTTAAATTTGTATAAATTATACGTCCGTTAGTCTCCAGCGACATTTCTACTGAGGACAACAGAGGCTGGCTGGCTGGGCTACGGGCAATTGCTATAAATCTCACGGGGATTTCAGAGAGATGGCACTTTATCTAAACAACCAGAACGAACACATACGTTGTTCGCACTGTAAATAGTTAACTGATAACGAAAAATATTCTAAATGATAGCTGATGATTGTTGATACCAAGAATTCTTGGGTCTCTAATTGCATGTTTTGCCAGAAAGAGAAAAAAATAATACTAATAAGGAAGAGGGCAAGCGTTCGACTAGGAAATACCCTGACATATAGAGAGAGCGAGTTTGGAGTGGAGACAGAGGTATACAAAATAGGAAATTTGCTCATCATTGGATTAGGAAATATTCCAATTCAAATCATCGATTTATCATCTATAAAATGCAATGAGTTATCGAAATATTCCAATTCAAATCATCGATTTATCATCTATAAAATGCAATGAGTTATCGAAAAGATACAATCCAGAATATGCATGGAATATGCATTTCAGTTTTCAAATTTACGAAATCTCTTAGAGTTCTCTGAGAACAAACAGATGGACTAAGCTAGAATGTCTCCGGCTCAGCATCCTTCTCATTAAGAATATAGACACTCTGTGTAAACTTGATAACCCAATTGAAAATTTGCAATGAGTATAGAAAATATGCTGTGAACCGATGATAAATAAAAGGTAGATACCATCTGAACGAGAATAATGTGTGAATGGGGCTTGACACAAGAGTTTTGTTACGGCCATCAGCACAGTGTAAGGTGCTGTCCATGCATTCATAGAGGCACACTTTTAGCTAACTCTAATCTAATCTCTTTATAGATTTTATGGCTTTAATAAAGCTTTAAACTAATTGCTACTGTCAGCAGTCAGATGTTGATGATTAATAGGCAAAGCGGATGATGAGATCTTCAATTTAGTTTCGGCTCGATTCACTTACCGGACAACTTCCGAGCAGCTAAGATGACAGCAACAGCAGCAGCAGGAGGCGCAGCAGCAGGAGGCGGCGCAACGCGAGCCAAGTCCTATCAATGGGTGGCGCCCGAAGGTGGCTGGGGCATACTCGTCTGCATTGGCATGGCATTGCCCTTTGTAAGTATGAACTGAAAAGATCAAGAAAAAATATATAAATAAATATATCTAAATACATATATATGTATATTTATCGATATATATTTAAACTAAATATGTGCCGGGCACATATATATATATATATATTGCAGATCAGCGGCTTGGCAGCGCTGCCTTCGTTTGGCTTAATCTTTGGCGATTTCCTGAAGAGCATTGGCGCTGAGACGAGCGCCATTGCCATCATTACCAGCTCGTTCTTTTGCTCGACAAGCTTTGCTGGACTCTTCTCGGGCTCGCTGTTTCGCAAATTCGGCATGCGACCCGTGGGCCTGGCCGGTGGCATACTTTATTTCGTGGGCACGGGCATGCAGGTGTTTGCCCAGACAACGTTGCAACTGACGTTCGCCTTCAGCTTGTTGCAGGGCACGGGATTTGGGTTAATCATTCCCACCAGCTATACGTCGTTTAACAATTACTTTGTGAAGAATCGCGTCATGTGGATGAGCTTTGCCCAGTCACTGATTGGCCTCGGCTCGATGGTCTATCCCATACTGATGCAGATGCTGTTGCAGACGTATGGCTTCCGTGGCTGCCTGCTGGTGCTAACGGGCATCAATGCGCACGCCGTGCTGGGCATGCTGCTCATGCATCCCGTCGAGTGGCATATGCGACGCGTGCCTGTCGAGGAGGAGGCACAACAATTGCAGCCCGTGCAGCCGACGGTCACTGTGCATATTCAGCCAGAGACGCCATTGATGCCAATAGCAGAGCTAGAATTCAAACCAGCCGCGGCCAATGGCACTGCTATACCTGAATCAATGCCAGTTTCACGTTTGGGCTCACGTCGTGCCTCGCACGTGGATGAGCACATGCTGAAGCTAATCTCGAGTCGCTCCTCCAGCATCACCAGCCTGGGCAACTGGTCCGGCCCGATGGTGGTCAGCGATGCCTCTCCCCAAATGCGTCACAGTCTTCAGGCATCGCGACGTCATTCCGTGATCAGCAGCTCCATGATTGCCAATGCTCCAGCTGCCGTTGCCAATGGCATCGCCGACGATAGTGCTGTGGCCAAGCGCAGCTGCTGCGGCACCATTGCCGATTTCCTCGACCTAACGCTCTTCAAGCAACCCATCTACGTTAACATCGTTCTAGGCATCACATTCGCCCTATACTCGGACATTGCTTTCTTCACCATTCATCCGTCATATCTGTTCGAACTGGGTTACAGCAAGGTAAGTTACAAAAGTTAAATAAATATAAATGTAAATTCCAATTATTTCTGTCATTGTAAATTTGCTCCTACAAGGCCTTGCAGTGCAAGTGCTGGCCGCCATTTTGAAGCTACGCCATATTTTTTATTTTTCGCTCTCTCTTTTCATAGTCTTCACGTCAAATATTACGAATTTGCTTTGCGTGCAAATGTGTTGAAGCACGTGCTCTTTATATACATATTTGACTTTAGCTTATGTAGATGTGTGTTAAATGCACTTTTTGAGCATATTATTTTTTCACAACTCTAGCCAAGCTCTGCAGCAGTTTAATTAGTATTTTGTTTTAAATTCACATTTAGAGCTGCTAGAGCTGCTCACAATTTAAAATTTTAACTGCTACGCGTTCTGCTTTTTTTTTTGTATTCTCCTTTTATAACTTCACCTAACCTCAAATGTGAAGAATTCTTTTTAGCAATTTGACTGCATAAAATAATTTAGCTGCCGTGCTTTCTGCTTTTTCATTCTCCTATTATAACTTCACCTAACCTCAAATGTCAAGAATTCTTTTGGCAATTTGATTGCATTAAATTTCACTTTTATAAACGCACAAAATTTTGCTGCCTTCGGCCATTTTGCATCTTCGCTTTTACGCATGCGCCTAATAAACTCTTTCATTTGCTTTAGCATTTGCTCTATTTGAAGCAACGCCATATTGTTTTCACATTACAAATTTCAACTAAACTTTAACATCAAGAATTTCTTTAATAATTTCATGATATTTCATTTAGTTTTCTATTTTCACGAATGTATAGAACAATTTATTTATTTATAATTATTATTATTATTATTTTTTATTTAAAACTCACTTTTAATTGAGCAATTTGAAGTCTTTACTGTCACACGTGCTGCTGCCTTTTATACTCTGCTTTACAACTTCACCTAACCACACACTTATATATAGAGCCGCCATCTTGATTCTTGGCTGTCACGTTAATTTTGCAAGCTCCTTTATAATTTTACCTAGCCGCAGACATCAAGAAATCCGTTAAAAATTTTTAAATTTAAATTTCACGTTTATTTGCTCTCGAATGTGTAGAACACGCTGCCGCTTTGATTCTTTGCTTTCAGAAGCGCATTTCCTATATTTTCATAACTAACATAATCTAACCTCAATCAAGAAGTTCGCTACAAATGTAATTTCATATCAAATTCACTTTTTTGCAATTTTAATACTCATATGCTACGCGTGATCTTATGTACTTTTCATTTATGTATGCATGTATGCATGAAAACGTTGCTGCTACCTGCTCTTCTGCTATTTGCATGCACACACACACATATATATATATATAAATATGCATATGTATGTATATGCATATGCATATGCTTGCCACAAACGTCTCAACTTGCCGCCCGCCATTTTTGAATCGGCGCACGTTTTACATTCTTTCAATCTTTGCGCAGGCCTAGCGCTCGCGCTTTTTGATTTTTGTCGCGCTTGCGCTTTGCGTTTTCTGGTAAATGAAACTGCGCAAGCGCATAAAAAATTAACATTTGCAGAAATCAGAGAAAAAACAAATGTTAAAGGTTGCTATAAAAAATAAAATTTTAATTTTCTGGCTCCCTTTACGCAATATTTTTAGGAATGCAAAGTGCATCATTTATAAATATCTATGAATATATTTATGTACTTACATATTCTCAGCAAAAATTTTGTCTTTTCACTTTTCACTTTGAAAAAAAAAATGTATTTTTTTTAGAATATTTTAGTCACAAGTGTAGTCTGCTTGGCGCCGTTCAGAAGTAAAGTGACGAAAATTCTTTTGATTTCTGCGAAGCCGGCGACGTTTCTCTGCCGGCAGAATTATGCGCCATTTTCATTGTTGCTGAAGCTCAGCCGTTGTCTCATTCGCTCACCGTTGTCAAGTAGCTAAAACGGCTCACACAAAAGAGAGAGCAATAGCTTTTTAGTATTTCGAAAAAGAACCGTTGCTTTTTGGCGTTGCCAGCAATTCACACTGGCTTTGCGAAATTTGAAAATTGTATTTTGCATACCATTTGTTTATCGGTTTTATATATTTTTATTTACAGCTCGATACCGCAAATATCATAGCCATCGGTGCAGCTGCAGATCTGGTATCACGTATTTTTCTGGCAATCACTGCGATTTTCATACAAGTTCCCGCACGTTACATTTACTTGGCCGGCTCACTTTTCACTGTTTTTACCAGATTCGGTATGTGACATATGAATTGAATGATTCTTTGCCCACATATTAAACTACATACATATTTATTGATAATTGCAGCTTTCAACGGCATCACAGATTTCGTAGGCATGGCCTGCATAACAGCTGTGCTTGGCTTCTTGCGCACTTGGATACATGTTCCGCTGCCATTGGTGTTTGCCGATTATTTGCCTAAAGAGCGGTGCGCTTTCATTGGAACAATATCAAATTCTCAGAAATAATGAGTGTGTTTTCTTTTTGTTTCACAGATTTGCCAGTGGCTACGGCCTTTTTATGTTTACGCAGGGTAACGCAATGTTTATCATTGGCCCAATCGTCGGTTATATACGAGATCGCACACAAAACTATATATTGGTTTTTCACATTCTGAACGTATTCATGGCCCTGTGCGCTGTGCCATGGATCATTGAAGTGTTGTTCGTTAAATTCCGTCGGCGCAACAAAATCGAACAGAATAATGTGTGCGATCACGACAATGGCAATAGCAGGATTGCACAATAAAGAGTTTTTTGCTGTTGTAATTGCATGAATATGTCGAATTAACCAATGCTAATTTTCGTAGATATAATTAAAACAAAAAATAATAAACATAAAGAAGTGAAAACAATTGTTCTTTTTTTTCAAATTTGAATTTCGCTGGAAAAGCTTTGCCAGATGCTTAAAATATCGAGCAGTTATCGAATATTCATTCGAATTCAAATCTAGTATTTTTTCGGCAGTCTGCAAATATTCTCAAAAATGTATATATTTTGTTTATATATTTATACATTCATCATTTGGTAAGATTATTTATTTTTACAATCCGCTAAAGCCAAATTATATAACTTGTAAACACACACAATTAGCGCATAATATTCGTGTTATCGATTCGCAGCTTTCGTAGCAAGCAGCTTTTGCTTGTTAGCAAACAGCTGATAGTGAGACCATGCCTGGTCACACTCACACGACACATCATATTTGTTTTGCTTGTTTCTCTTTTGTGCCCCATTTACTTTTGCTGAACCCCATTCCCCCCTTCACTAAAAAAAAAACTCAATTAAGCTCTGAACAAATGGTACTGCAACAAATCAAAATGCTCCTGCTGGGCATCATTACGCTATTCCGGCGCGCCCTCTGCTGCTTCTCGCGACGCCGCAAGCTCAGCCACGGCGCCGCCGATCAGCTCCAAGCCGTCACGATTGGTGACTTTCCAGCAACAGCTAAGCCGGTAATATCGGGTGGCGGCAAGGAACGCGACTGGAACTCATGGGACGACAGTCCACGCACCGTCGAGGAGCACATCGAACAGTATCGCCAGCGCATGGCCCAGCCGCCAACGCCACCCAAAGAGGAGCCGGAGCCAGACTTTTTCAGCGTAAGTAAAACGCCGAGCTGCCACAGTTAATACGTTGTCACTTCTATCCCTGTACATGTGCAGGAACTGACGCCGGTGATCAAGCCGCAGCTGAAATACTATCTGGATGCAGAAGCGCCGACGCCTGCGCCGACAGACTTCTCCAGGTTGAAGGCACAGGATATTGTGCCCATTAGTGTTAATGTAAGTGGAAGGCGAATGAGTGCTTCATCAAGAGCCATCAACTGATTCCACTTGATTTGCCTTGCAGGCCGATCTCGAGGACTGGGTAGATGACAATGCCGGTGGCTGGGAGGAGCTGGACACCTCCCAAACGAAACAGATTATACGCGAAAAACGGCGCGAGCTGCGACACCAACGCCAGCCGCCGCCCAAAGCGCCGCAGCCGAGCATCGGTGCCCAGCGCATCAGCGATGTGCAGCGCATTGCGTAGTCCAATGGCATCCAATGACAGCCGACGACAGCCGCTGGCTTCTGTTCTAATCCATTCCATGGTCCAGGGGCCAACTATTTATCGACAAGCAGACAAACTTTTTAGCTACCAATTGGCCTTAGTTTAATGAACCCCATCTTGAGTTCTCTTTTTTTTTTTATTTATTTTGTTTTTTTTTTTTTCTACTTTTCGCCATGGTTGGGCACAATAAAGCGCCAGCCACGAATCTATGCCTTTCACTCGCACTTCCTCCAGTCTACGCCGCCGTCGTCGTCGTCGATTGCATTTCCTGACGCGCTGCGGTTTGCCATTGCCCAATCATCGGTGTCCAATTGGTTTGGACACGCATCGCTGGATCAGCCGCTGGCATATATAGGCGGCCAGCGCTGGAGGCAGCGCTTCCAAACGCAATCGCAATGTTGTTGCTGATGCTGGTGCTGTTGGTCGGTGCGGTCGCTGGCGGTGGCTATGATCACAGAGTCAACTATTGGCAGGCCTTTGCGCCGGGCAAGCTGCTGCAGCGCCTGGATGCGCTCACCAGTGACGATGTGCAGCCGGGCCGGGCTGTGGCTCTAGCGGCACAGCTGCCAGTGGCTCAGGCTCAGGCGAAGCTGGACGAGGATGCGAACGATGACGAAGTGGATGAACTGGAAACGGAAACAGCTTCTTCTGGCGCTGCCAGCGATGATGATGATGTGGATGAACTGGAGGCGAGTAGTAGCGTCGAGGGCCACTCTGGCGAGGATTATGAGCGCAATTACGAGCAATTTGTGCGCCAGTATTTCGATCGCCCACCCGATGACAGCGATGAGGATGCGGTCGAGCAGGAGGAGAGCATCGAATCACAGGCAGAGGCAAGCAATCTGCAGCAGCAGCAGAAGCCCAAGCAGAGGCAGCAGCACTGCCGCCACGTTCGGCGTCATGGGCAGCTATGCGAAATCTGTCGGGAGCCGCGGAACAACGAGATCTCCGAGACTTGCAGCTACTCGCACGAGGAGCAGCCAGAGCAGTATGCCTATGGCAGTGGCAGCCAGTATAGGCGCTATCGGGACATCAAACCCGAGGCGGAGGAGGAGGAGGAGCCAATGCAGCCGCCAATGAAGCGACACACGACAATCGTGCAGCCCGCCAATGGAGGCACCACTAGCGCCAGCAGCAGCCTCTGCGAGCGTCGCCTGGTGGGCAAGAGCGTCTGCTACGAGTGCAAGGATGGCGGCGGACAGCAGCTGCGCCGCTGCTACGATGCGGAGCTAAACAAGCTGAGCAAGAGCAAGAGCAGCGCCCAGCCGCATGCCAGGCAAACGCAGCAGCAACGGATCTACAAGCGCACCATTAGCTATAGCTATGCTCAAGGCAGTAGCCAGGCTAATGCCGATGGTGATGGCGTTGGAGGAACTACGTTGGCTCCAGTTGAGCTGGCCATGAATAGTACCGTTATGCCAGCGTTATCAACTGTCGCCTCCTTGCCTCCTGCTCGCCGCTTGACCAAAATCGTGCGTCGACGTCGGCCAGCTTCAGTTGCTGCTGTTTAGTGGGCGTGGCCGGGGCCATGCTAAAAATGTTTTTTTTTTTTTTAATATATATATATACATATATATATATAATCTAATCTTTATCTAATCTATATATATATATATATATTTTAAAGCTACTTGGCAAGCGCTTTTACTCCAGACAGCTACGAGTGTCCCCTTCTTTAAGCTTCAATAAAAAAAATTTTAAAATATACAAAAATAAATATTACTGAAATTTCACAGAGTCCGTCGAATTAGAAAACAAATTTGGCGAGTTTAGGTATTTTCAGGCTTTTTTAAATTATGATTCAAAAATAATTCAAAAGAAATTTTATTTTTGCAAATTCTCAAAAAAATTTTAAATATTGTAAAAAAAAAAAAAATGTTAATCCTGGAATTAAATTATACAAAAATAAATTTAAAAGAAAAATATGCGTAAAAAATAAGGTCTATAAAAAGAAATTACAATCAATAAATTAGTTTTAATTAAAAAAAATTGTTTTAAATAATTTTTTAAAATTTTGAAAATGTATAAAAAGAAATAAGGCCTATATCAAACATAATTCAAGAGAAATTTTAAAATTAATATTAAAATTGTAAAATTATAACAACAAAAAAATAGTGTTTTATGGAAGCCTACAATTAAAAAAAATAAATAAATAAAAATTTAGAAAAATTATACTAAAAATAAAAAAAAAATATATATATATATATATTTATATATATATATGTCTCCCTCTCTCTCATTATCTCATTCTCCTTATTTCACTCGCTTTCTCTCTCTCTCTCACTATCTCTCCCTACCTCCCTCTCTCTTCCACTATCTCTCTCTGCATCTGTCTCTCTCTCTCTCTCTCTCTCTCTGTCTAGATCTCTCATTCCCTCTCTCTTATTCTCCCACTATCTCTCTCTACATCTGTCTCCCTGTCTCTCTCGATCTCTCGCACTATTCCTCTCTCTCTCTTGATCTCTCGCACTGTTCTCCTCTCTCTCTCTCTCGCTCTCTCTAACTTAGCTTAACGTTTGCCGATCAGCCTTAGTCTTTATGACGTATGGACTTTGTTCAACAAAAATAAAATAAAAACCGAAATTCAATAACTGAGATCACATTAGTTAGATAAGCCTTTGGGTCCACGTGAGCGCGCTTATCAGAGCCGGCCCCAAAGCGATTGCCAACTATAATTGATTTCAGATTGTGTGACAATATATAAATATAAATATATACATATACATATACATATATGTAGATAGGTATACAGGTGAGCGGGCTGCGACACCTGCCCTCTTGGAGCAGCTGGCAAAAGTGCTTACGACTTGAGATTGCATTCCACATTTAATTGCTGCGCTAACAGAACGGCGATTTGCTTCAAATAATTTCAGTTGAAGAATATTAAAAATAAAAGTGGGAAATTTTTAAATTAGCAGTTAAATTTGTTTGTTGTGTAATCTCAAATGAAATGTTACACAGTTGATTTTGGTTTTTTTTTTTTGTTTCTTTCTTCTTTTTGCTTTCTTTATTATATATTACTTTTTACTTTCATAATACATATGTTATTATAAATTTCTGTTTGCTTGCTCAATATTTCTGATCTATTCGCTGGCCTCATTGCACTAAGTTAAACCAAAAAAAAAAAACATAAATTAAAAAAAAAAAAATAAGCTCAATTGCGACGGCGCGCTTCAAGCTCTATTGCGCTCTCGCTCGCTCGCTCACTATGTGTGTGTGTGTGTGTGTTTGTCTGGCATCTCGCTCTAATACGAGACAGAATAAGAATAAGTATATATATACATTTATATATAAATATAAATATATATATATATAAACATAAACAAAGCGAAAGCTTGCAAATTAGAGCAACAGCAGAAAGAAGTTTGCTTTCGACTCGGGCAAACTCTGGATGTAAAAATAGATTTCTATTTATATAAATATATATATATATATATATATATATAGTATTTGTATAGTCGCACATATACATATATATTACAATATATTTAGTTATTGTTATTGCAAATGTTTCCTGCACGCTCAACTCGGCGCCGCATCGCAAACGTAAAGAGAAGAGGCCAAACCTTTATTTATAAAATAAGGTTTTGTTGTTGTTGTTTTTTTTTTTTTAGTTTATATAATTAAACAATACATTTTTGTTAAAAAAAAGTAGATATATATATAGGTAGGTATATATATATATATATATATATATATATATAGTTATATATAAATTAACAACACAAAAGGTGTTGTGTGGGTATGTTGTTGTTGTTGTTGTTTCTTTTTTTTTTTTTAGGTTTTCTCTCACTTTTTTTTTTGTTTGTTTGTTAACTTTTTACGCTTAATTACAATAGCAAAAAAAAATAATACAATAATAATAATAATAAAAAAAAATTCTAAAAGAACGTTACAAGAACAGTTTGCAGCTCGTTGATAGTTGTTGTTGTTGTTGTTGTCGATGTTGTTGTTGTTGTTGTTGTTACGCCACTTGTTTAAGTTAGTTTCAGCTTGATTACGGCAAAGACACATGCGTCCGTATTGCTTACATTCCGATTGTTTTTGCTTTTGTTTTTTACAATTTGTTGTTATTCCCATTCATATTGTTGTTGTTGTTTAGTTGTAGTTGTATAATTGATTTGTTGTTGCGCAATTCAATTGCTATTGTTGTGGTTATTCTGATCAACACTATCCATATTGGGCACATAGTCCAGCGCCATCATGCAGGCAAAGACAGTCATCACCATCTTTGGCTTCACCTCGGTTATGTCCTCGGGCAGGGCATAGACACGGGCGCCAATCTTGCGCGCCATAGATATGGCATACTTGGCATTGGCCAGGTTATCCTAAAAGAAACAAATTTGATAAATATGATATTTTTATTGCTGCTTGCTGTCCACTTACCTCCTGTGTGCCGCTGGTGCGCACCAGCTCATAGTTGATGCTGCCCTCCTTGATGGCATCGATCAGATCGATCACGATCTTGCCATCGGCAATCGCTGGATCATTGAAGTTCTTCAGCTGTGATTGCTTGCCGGCATCGGAGAGGCGTGTGTTCACCCACTGCACAATCTCCTTCTCAATGATGGGATTGCCCGTATTGGCCAGTCGCGAGAGAATGGACAGAGTGTACGCACGCATCAGCTGCCAGATCAGAGCTGTAAATGAGTGAGAATGCGGTTAGATTAGGATGTGATTTCAGTAAAGTAGTCTGGGAAATGCACATGTAGAAAATTCAGAGAGTCAGCTAATGCCTAAGCTGTCTAGAATTTGTGTGAATTTGAATTGTTTTAGAAGAGAAAACTTAGTTGTCTTAGAGACTCTTTGGATAGTTGTTAGATGTAGATCCGAAAGGTACAAAATTCTAGAATTTTTATAACAAATTTTAGCTGATGAAAAAATAAGATGATTTATCAAAAGAAAATATGATGAGCTTTATTCTACTCAACTCTCTAGCTTTGCTAGTTAGAGAGAGAGAGGTAGTTTACGGAGGTCCGACGATGGAGTTACATAAGCCTTCATATTCCCTCTCTCGACTTTCAATTCTGGAATATTTGTTCGGAAGTACGTGGTGAGATCTTAGACTTATCTCGTTCTGAATATACATATGTTAAGTATATATTAAGCTAAGCTAAGTCTAAGGCTAAGCTTTACTTAGTTGCTCATCTCTGATGACATTATCGGTAGCACATCATTTCATCATATTCATATTTAAGAATATATCTGCATTGGTCTAAGCTTTCTTTGCCTTTAACTAATTTCTCATCTTCAATAAACTTCGAGTATATCACATGACATGTGTATATATATTATGATCTCAGCTTATACCCTGAACATAATAGTCTCTAGATTCATCAACAATTTCAATGTCGAAAGTTCCTTAGGGAGAATGAACATTAAATAACATAATTATCGAAAGCTCAATAAAAATTCTTGTGTATAATGTGGGTCGGAAGGGGAGTAAAGATGTTTGTTGAATGTCGATCTATCGAATGATCTTCAGTAAAGTTAAGGTTTATAGGTATCTATATTCCTCTCTTTTTCTTATTATCACTCTCTTCTTTTCATCATCATCAGTCTCTCTTACTAGGAAACTCTCCCGAGCTCTGCTGCCTATTCAGAAATGTATAGATCTATAGGTAACTCTATCTCTGTCTCTTTCTCTCTCCGCCTATCTCCTTTTCTTCATCAATCTCTCACTCTCTGTTGCTAGGAAACTCTTCCTAGCTTCGATGTCTCTATATAGACAGCTCTGCTGTTGAGCTGCTTGATCAACTATCTCTCTGTCTCTCCCTTCCTCTCTCTCTCTCTCTCTGCAACGTACCCAGCGTGAGCGTTGCATTGCCATCATTTAGATCCTGTCCAGCAATGCCAACCAGCGAGAACTTCAATTGTTTGCCCAGGTCAACGGCATAGTTGCAGTTCTCCAACTTCTCCATGAACTTGCGCAGCGGCGTGAAGCGTTTGTGGACGCGACTCCAGTTGACAATGCCCGGCTTGATGACATCGAACAGCTGGAAGATGACCAAGCCATCGGCTAAATCCGAATACAGCCAGTTTACATGTGGCGCCACGCCCATCGAGTTCATCCAGTTGCGATAGGCTGAAGAAGAAGAAGAAGAAGAAAAAGTAGAAGGAGATTAAACCAGGAATATCAACATTAACAACGTGATTCACACTTACTCTTCTCCTCGCGCGTCTCCTCAATGGATTCGAGTCCCTCGATCTGTTCGGGCTTGTCCAGGCCGGGATGATTATTGAACAAATTGGCCACAAAGGCCAAGTTCAGCTTATAGACACCGTTGACAACATCCTGTGCGGTAAGGAAACTACGGCAGTTCAGCTTGGCCGCCTGCTGCAACATGATCTCGGCACGCTGCTGCAGATCGGATTCGCGCAGCGCATCCAGATTGACATCGGCCTCATTGCCGGCAATCTGCTTCAGCAGATGCGAGTAGATCTCCGAGTCGACAATGTCCGACTGGAAATTGGTGCAGCGGCGCGAGATGCCGGCACGTTCCAAATGATGATTCACCCAGCGCAACAGTATGGCCTCTGGCGACATTTTCATCAGATCCTCCAAGCGCTCATTGTCGAAGAGCAAACCAGCCAGACCGGGACAGCTGTCCAGGGTAATGTGACTGAACAGGCCAATGCGAATGATCTGCCAGAGCAGACCGAGCACCAGATGCGGTTTGCCCTTGGCCAAATCGTGGGCATCGATGTTCACAATGTTGCAGCCGATGGCCTGCGAGGAGACGAGCGCCAGAGTCAGATTCTCGAACTCCCGATAGACGGTGAGGTTCTTCTTGTTGATGGCGCGCTCATCGATTGTGTCGGGGCAGGAGTGATTGATGATCTTGCACAGCAAGATGCCGTCGTTGATCGACTGATAGAGGCGTTTGCCCTCCGGATCGATGGGCAGCAGATGCTGCAGATCCTTGTCGTGGCCCAGATTTGAATTAATCCAGTCGGAGAAGGCCAGCTGCTCCTCGAGGCGTACCGAATGTGTGGTGCCCTCGGACGATATGCTGGACATGCCGCCTAACGTCTCCAGATTCTCCTTCTTGGACACAACCGTTTTGAATGTGCTAGCGACATCCTTGGACTTGAGGTCCAGACACAGCGTCTCAAACTCATCCAGATTCAATTTGCCCTGATGTGCCGTGCGCTGTTTGCCCTTAAACTCATCGATCATCTCGCGCACCTGATAGCCGGCCAGCTTGAAGCCCACCTGATTGAGTGCATCCTTCAGCTCGTTCAGATCAATGAAGCCATCGTTGTTCGCATCCAGCTGCAAAACGAACAAGACATATATATATATAAATATATAGGGTTAATATGATTTAGTCTTAAAAGCGAAATCATTACAACGACGCCAACGATGACTAAGACCATCTTACTCATTGGCACATTTCTAGTTTAGCTGCTGTTGCTGACTCAGCGCCTCGAATTTGCCTGTATTGACTAATGGCAATGCTAAGCAGATGCCAAGCACTCATCGATTGATCTACAATAGTGCTGATGGCATCTGTTTCTTTTGAATACTCAATTACCTTAGCTCACTGCGGCTCGACTCGCCTCGCATATCTAAAGAGAGCAGCGATCACATTCCCATCTCCCATCTCCCATCTCCCGCTCCATATTTTGATGGCTTCTTTACTATCTTCAGTGCGCTTATCAGCTGCTGCGCCGTCTTGATTAATTACCTGCCCCCCGTCTAGCCCTGGCACCTGTCCTACTCTCTCAGCCAGCACAGCAATTAGATCATTGGTAAATAGCTTGCCAAGGCTTTCCCGAAACCATCCCATACCGCCCCGAAGCGACCCAAAGGCGCTTGCATATCATTTCATAGTCTCTGGAAATGATTATCGGACAGCTCAACTGACGTATGCGTCAATAAATATAAATATATATACTATATATATATATATATATATATATAGAGGGAGCGATATCTATATATTTATATGTGTATGCGTAATTGAACTATCATTGTGACAGCTTAAGTTAGCAAATCGTGCGCAATCGTTATCGATATCGAAATGCCAAAAATGTTGCGATCATCAGCATTGAAGTGGCATGCGTAATGCCGGAATGTCGAATAGCGAATGTGACAAGGTTTTTCCCTTTTTTTTCGTATGCATGTATATTCATAATATATGTAGATATATATATTATATATACATATATATAATTCTTTTTTTATTGCGTTTTTTGTTTATATTTTATACTTTTTTGTTGCATAATTTTCAATATTTTTTTAAATTTATGTATATACATTATTTTGCACAGCCAAAATTGTAAAGGAATGTGGGAAATTTCGAGTGTTTAATATAAAAAGTATAACATTTAAGTGTATTCAAGTTATGAAATAAATAAGTATAAATATATATACAAATTTATGTTTATTTTTATATATATACATATATATTAAAATTATAAAAAAGATATATAATTTAAAAATTAAAATTACTAAACATAACAAATTAAAAAAATATTTTAATATGAAATATATATTAACTTAATTTTTTTAATACGTTATAATTTTTAATAATTTTATCTTTAAAATTATACATTTTTTTATAATTTTAAATACTTCGCATTTTTTAAATACATTTTTTATATTTATATATGTCATGACACATATATATTTATTATTATTATTTTTTATTTTAATAACTTTATATAATGATAAATATCATTTTCGTATTTTATATTTTTTTAAATTTAAAATAATTTTTAAAAATTTTAATGTTTTAATTTTTTTTTTTTTCATTTAATTTTATTATTATAAATATATATAATATATTTTTAATATATAAAAATATTAAAAAAATAAATAAAATAAATAAAAGCATGAAAAAGTAATAATAATATCTTCATTGTATTTACTGTTTCTTGTTTTTTTATTTTTTTTATTTTAATATTTGCTGATTTTTTTTGTTTGTTTAATAAATAAAATTCACTTAAATATTATTTGTATATTGAATGCTCAAAATTTCCCATATTTTCACTTTTTTATTTTTAATTTATATTAAAATCGTTATTAAATTGAATTTTGAATAAGATTTAAGATATATATACATATAAGTATTTATAATATGTCCATAAATAACCTTGCAGGCTAGTGTTAATGTGTATTAACAATAATCTTCAATTTCTTAGTAATTCAGCTATATAAATAGTGCCAGATAAGAAACTCAAACTTGAAAACTATCTGAACTTTTCAATGTGCAAAGATTGAGAAATTTCATTCAGGCAAAATATATAAGAGGGAATATTAAAAGTGCTAAAATTGGAAAAATTTCCAAAAGGGAAATATCAAGCCAAAGCCCATCCCCGTTCAGCCCAACCCCACTGAGCTTTTATGGTATCTGTCGAGTGGGTGATTGATATTAGAGAGAATATATTTTCGTTTCTGTTTTTTGTTTTTTGGCCACCTCTATTGGAGAAGTGCAAACATTTCGATATGGGCTAAGGAACCGCAAGCGTTTCTGACTCTGGTGTGAAATTCTCATCATGGCCAGATATAGGCATGTATAAATGGTATGGCTTGTATGCCTTTCTATATGGTATTTGTGCCGTTTGGCTCGATGGTGATGATGATGATGATGATGACGATAATGACGGCGATGACGATGACGATGGCGATGATGATGATGATGAAGTTGGCGGTTTCGTTGGTTTGTTTCGCGTTGCCCCGATAAGATAAAGTTTTGTAGCAAAATGGCAACAAAATCGAAAATAGCACCAGTTCAGTTATATGGTAATGCTTACGACCGCATATATATATATATATATATATATATATATATAAGGGGAGAAAGAATGGAAATGAATGACTGATGTGGTAACTGCACGGGTGGCCTAAATGGTCTAGGCCAAATAGTTTCGCTGTGATAAGCCACGCACAGGCCAAATAGCCAACATGGAATGACTGACATGAAACGGAAGTTCGATTTGGGCCCTCTGCTGGTCAGTTGATTGTGATTTTGAGGCGCGTGAACTTTATCAAAGGTGTTCACTGTAACTGTCTATAAAATACAAAAACAATAACAACGACAACAACAACGGAGCGCATAATTGTTGTCGTTGCTGCTGTTGTTGTTTTTGTTGTTGTTTTTCGGTGCTTGTCTGCGTTATCGATTCTGAAACGACCATAAAGTGTTCCCGACAACAATGGCAAACGGCAACAAGCACACAACCATTATGGAGAGCAAACACCTCTTGATTACGTGAGTTGTGAGTAATAAAATACAAATTCTATATGAAATGGCTGAGAAAATATTGAAAAAATTCAATTGAAATGAGCTAGTGGCGCCATCTAGATGTCGCATGCATAGAATATGCAGACAATGCAATTCGCATGACCATGTGGCGCCATCTAGATGTCGCCACTATATATATATACACACACACACATAGCTACATATATACATACATTGGGCAGCATCTCCTCTAGATTCTGCCTGAACTCCTCGACAGCCTGGTGATGCTCAATGTTTAAGATATCAGCCATTTTTCTCGATATTATTTATTTCGTTCGACTTTGCTTTTGTATATTCGATTTTTGAATGTTCTCTTAAATTCTTGCGTTTAGCCACTTAATTGCTGAGCAAAATAAACAAAAACAAAACAAAAAAAAAATTATGCGTGAATTAAGTAAATTGACTGAAGACAAATACACACGCATACACACGCATACACACACATACACACACACACGCTCACGCCGAAACAAAAACAAAATGCACAGAGTTCAAGGAAAGGAAAGAGCGAAAGGCAAAGAACACGCACACATTCACACACGCACACAGACACGATCGAATTGTGAGCGCGGCACGAGTACGAAAGGCGACAGGCGACACAACTGAAACACCGTTATATGCGAAACCAATGAGAAGAGCTCGCGAACCGTAAATGCAGCGAGAGCGCGTTGGAACTTTGGCACAGGTCGCGATCCACTGAGCGAGTGAGTGAGAGAAAGAGAGAGAGAGAGAGAGAGAGTGAGTGGGTGAGAGCGAGAGCGCACTAAGGATTTATGGGAAATACACTTGAATTGGAAGTGGAATATACTCTGCGTTCCGGCGTTTTGCTGTGGGCGCCTCTGGACGAGCTGTACTACTAATTGAGCGCCTAACACAGTGCGCACTATTTATGCCTTTTCTTTTATCAGAATGTAGGCGGCAAGCACAGCCGGCAGTGGTAGTGGCAGTGGCAGAGGCAGAAGCAGCAGGCCCATTCTCGCTTATGCGCCCACCTCTCCCACAAATCGAACGCACAGCAGTTTTTTTTTTTTACATTTATTTCCCTCTATGTCTTCTTCTTTCACAGTTGATAACGGCTGAGTGAGCAGCCGGCCGCAAATCGATCGGTGAGAGACAAAACCATATTGAAGAGCGGCTGTTTTTATGCCCTGAATCATGCATACATATGGATTGCGTTACTCTTGCAGCAATGTAATTGTTATTGCTTTTATAGTTTTAGTGGTCATTATTGACAAATGGTAGTTAGTCACATTGCCTATTTATATTAATCAGGCTGGGTTCATTTACTCTAGCGGAGTTAGTCATACACATTTAATTTGCATATTTCAATACGATTGGGTTTCAATTTAATTAGCCTGACACTTGATTTCAATAAAAAAAGAAAAAGAAGAATATAAGAAAAACAAAGTCATATGAGCTCACAATTATCTTGTGTGTGTGTGTGTGTGTGTATTGGTATTTTGGTCATTCGCTCTGATAACAGATAGCCAAGTCAAGCAGCCAGCCAGCCAGCCAGCCAATCAGCTCAACCAAGCGAACAAGCCAACAACAAGCAACAAGCAAGCGCTCGATACCTTGCTCTACATTGAAATACCAAAACGTCAGCTAGCCAATCAGTCAGTCAGTCAGTCAGTTAGTTAGTAAATCAGTCAGTCAATCAGTCAACAAGAATTGTAGCGATATCGATTAAGCATATCAGATTACATTCGATTATCGTCAGTTGTTGTAATAGGGTTGTCACGACATTCAATCAGTTAAGCTGCACTTGTTAAAGATTCTATTTAGTGTTCAACAGCCATAACATAAGCCTTATCAAGATATACTAGAAATTAAACTGATTTCGCTTAATCTGTTTCCAGATTCCAGATTTGAGTTTATTTATATATATATATATATATATATATATATATATATATATATATATATATATATATATATATATATATATATATATATATAAATTTAATATAATTACCAGCAAAGAGTAAAGCAACACAGTGCTAAATCTTTCCACTGTTATTGTTATGTTACTGAGCTGTTATTGTCATGTTATTGTTCTGTTATTAATCTAACTGCTCTTTAGAGCTCCTCCCAGTTGTTTCGACTAGATAAAAAACACTTTTTCAACAAACTTTGCATATTTTGCTCATACGCTTAGAGCATTCGCCGCTTGCTCGATTGTTATGTAAATGGCCCAAAAATGTCTTTCTCTTTTTTGTTTATTAAACAATTTGAATATGTCTAAACTTCATTCTATGGCAACTGTGGCAACCCTTCATTGAGTGCCAAAAAAAAAAAAGAACCTTTAGCAAATTGCTTACGCATCGAAATTGTATCTCTGCCCGGAATACCTTACGTAAGTCAATGTATTTGAAGCATGTATGTAAGCACTTATAACTTATATTGAAGTACTCCAGATATGATGAACGAAACGATTTGAGAGAGAGAGAGAGAGAGTTCCACCAGTTCGACGGGCATGGAGAGCGTACTGTGGCACTAACATTGCCGTTTAAACGTAATTGGTTTTTTAATAGCCATTGTATCAGCCAGGGAATTATGTGCCAATTGCCGTACGCCAAGTCTCTGATGTGTTGTTAAACATAAATTTAAAAGCATTTTGCCCACAGATAAGAAACAAATATGTCGATAAGACGGCAGTTAGTTATTTATTAAAACTCAGGCCTCTCCACATATAGCATAATATATATGATTCCTATTCCTATGTTTCCTGCAGATATGCTCAGTTTGGCTGATGACGCATCCCAAGTTCCCTCACACAAAGAGCATGCATTGTTCTAGTCAAAAGTCTTTCAGCTCAACATGGTAAGATCCAGCTGTTTAAATTATTTCTTTTGATGGACTACTTTTTACTGTGACTACGTAAGTGACTGTGACTGTGACTGCACTTATATCATTCTATTCTCTTCATTGTTCTACAGCGCTTTCCATTCCATTCCACTCCACTCCATTCATTTCAGCTGACAACAGGTTAAACCTTTCATAAATGAATTTATACTCGCATCGCGTACAATTGTATTTAAACAGCTTTCGATCTAGCTTGCAATGCATTCATCAATTGTTCCAATTCATAAATATGCTTGCGCTTCAAAATAATCGACAACTCTTTCGAGTTTAAAATATATAATATAATATAACATAATATCTTATAAATCATCTACAATATAATTAAAATATATAAATATTTAAAATATATAATATAATATAAAATAATATCTAATATACAATATATTTATCAACCTAAAACATGATTTCCATTTGCATAAATATAATTGAAAAATCAAGTAATAAAAACTAATAACACTTTTGACATTGCAAGTCTTGAATAACTATCTATAATCAATTATGAATCTATTTTTAATACTCTGAACTCATTGAAAATGCAAAGTCAGGGTAGTTTGGTCTTGTGTAAAGGTATGTAATTGATGGAAGAAGCCTTAATATATATATAGTCTAGAATCTAGACCAAGAGCATGAGCTGAATCGATCCAGACATGAACTAGGACTCTAGCTATTGCGATCTTGCGGGATCACTGCTTTCATACTTGGGACATCCAGTAAGGCATATACAATTCTAGGCCAGATGTATATGCCCAGATTGACTCAGCTTGTCCTGAGTCCTAAAACTAGAGCTTCAGCTAGCTCATGAGCTAGAACTAGCTCAAGGGTTAGAGCTCTAGAGCTTTAGAGCTAGAAACATGCTCTTCGAATTTAAAAATATTTCATACATTGTTTTAAATTATTAAAATATAATAATAAATAGTGTTTTGGCAAATATTTCACATACATGTTTCTACATGTCATTATTATGCTCCCAAATTAAATGTAGCAACTTCATGTAAGTGAAAATGTATTCAACAATGAAGTTCCCATAGTTTAAGAATGCTTAAAATGGGAAATTTGCCTATGGGTTTAGGGTATTTCCCAAGTGAAGCACGCCCACTAAAAAACACACCTATTAGTATTTTTCTAAATTAATAACAGTCTACACTGAACTGTGACAAATATGAGTCAAATAGTCATATATGTGTCTCTCTGTTCTTCCAATCTCCCGTGCTCTCTCTCTCTCTCTCTCTCGCTCTGTTAAGCATATGAAAGGTACTTATTAGTTTTTTTTTTTTTTTTTATTCACCTTCAGCTTTGGCAAGTTCAAGTACGTTTCTTGGCCTTTCCACTGTCATTGCATAGCACAACAATGTTAGTGGCTCTGTCAACGTAGTAGAACGAAGTAAACAGAAGAAAGAAGACAGAAGACACACAGAAATACCAAGAAGACGGTAAGCTAGGTAAAAAGGTCAGAATGGAACGGCATACGGCGAACACTTACACACACACACACACACACACACACATACACACACGAACAGTAATTATGATTCTTCTTGACAAAGAGACGACACGCGAAAGTTTTGTTAATGAACTTTTGCTGTGATTGTCATTTGGAGTCAATTTACGGCAAATGAAGTTCATTAGCGGGCCAAAGATGCTAAACGCTGTTTGCTGACTTTACCTCTACCATTGCCTCTACCATTGCCTCTAACACAGCCTCTACCATTGCCTCTACCTCTTTCATTCTACTTTTGACACTGGCTTTTAGTGGCTTAGTTATTACCTGTTTGAGCGTGCGTTCGGGTCGCGTCTAATGACATGTCGCAGCTTTAATGGCTGCCCTCTGTGACGCAAGCAACTCGTTTTTTCTTTTTTTTTTTTTTGGCTCCCCCACCCACCAGGAGGGTACTACGAAATTGCCCTCAATATAATGCACAGTTATGTATTCACACACACAGCTCTGCATATATATATATGCATTGTATTTATCGCATTTGTACTCTGTTATGGTTTTATTTGTTGTTGTTGTTGTTGTTGTTGTTGTTGTTGTTATTTTTCGCTTTCGTTGAACCGGTTTTGTGGCCTGGAACCAGTTCACTAGATAAATTCCAATTGCTCATGCCAGGCACGAACCTTTATGGAAGCGAAGGGGGAGGCTTTAATGCTGGCCCAAAACTGCATGCAGCTACAGCGCCAACTTCAGCTTCAGTTTCTGTTTCAGTTGCAGCTTTAGCTCTAGCTTCAGCTCCAACTCTAACTGAAGCCCGACCTCGACAACAAAGGCGGCATTACATCAGCGTTTGACGTTGATTGAATCGACAACATCAGCGCAACATCGCCAACATTGCTGACTAACTCGAACAGCATTGAAAACATGTTAATCAACACCGTGCGCTGTCACAGTCACAGTCAGAGTCAGAGTCAGAGTCAAAGTGTGTAGTAGTAGTTGAATATCTAGGGAACATATCTATGCATGCCGCAGAGCTCATTGGCAGTCGATCGTAAATAGTCAAAGGAAATCAATTGAACAAAAATTAATAATGAGCCCAGCCCATGCTTATGCATATGCCAATGTATTTACAGTTCTCGCTGTCTTGGCCAACTAACTGCCATCAGGGAAAAGACTATCATAAAAAGTCGTTGGCACCCGACAAAAGTGAACAGTTGCTAACACAATTGTATACAGAACATGTTTGTTGGGCCTGTAGAAATGCGACATGTTTTTAGCAATATTGTTTAGCTACATGGTTGCTATATACATGAGGTGGGTAGTTCAATAAGTTTCACGAATTTTGTATATCAGCGGATTATTTGATAATAGATTCAAAAAAAAAAAAAAATCATTTTTGTATAGTTAAGTTGGTGCTCATAAAGCATCTCAATCGAAAAACTAAAGTCACAGTAACCAACCCCAAAATGTGGGAATATTTCTTGCACTCAAACACTGAAGCGGTCTATGATATGATTCGACAAAGAGGGCAGCGAAAGAGAAACTGGCACAAGATTACACAAAAATTGAATTATGGAAGTGCTTCGAGCATGGGAAAAGAAAACATTGGCATAAGCCCCCAAAATTCGATGGATGTTAGTTTAAAGGGCACCAAATAGATATAGTTATATATGAGTAAATTAATCATATCTGAAGCGATTCGGAAAATTGCATGAAGAAATTATTCGATTAAGTTATATTCTGATTAATTAAATTATTATTCATAAAATATAAATAAATATTTATAAAAACTATTTTTATACATTTTTTATTCTTACTCATAATTAAATTAATTTTATTCAGTACAATGACTTTATATAATTATTATCAATAAAATATAAATAAATATGTATAACAATGATTAGAATATATTTTCTTTATTTTTACTCATAATTAAATTATTATTATTCAGTACAATGACTATTAATTGATTTATTTTTGCCACTAATCATAATAAGAATATAAGCTGCGAATTTTTATTTAAATTTTAAACTTATTCAAGCATAATAACTAATTTTATTATATTTGAATAATATATAATATATATTATTATATAAATATATATATTTTTTAAATATTAATATAATTTATTTAATGGCAAAAATAATCAAATTAATAATTATTTTAATGAATAATAATTTGATTATGAGTAAAATTAATAAACATATATACAAATGATTTTTATATTAATTTATATTTTAATAAAAATAACTTAATTAATAAGAAAAATAGTTTGATAGTAATTATTTTAAATATTTCAATTAATTAAGGTATGAACAAACATAATTAATCGGTTATATAGTTAAATATAATTAAATGAATATTCACATTATATCTGTATTTAGTTTTAAACAACAATAATTAAATTATTAATACGTATTTGAATTTTCAGTAATTGCAATTGATATACTAATAATTTAATTAATAATAAAACTAATTTATACTTAAAAGTAATACCTATTTAATTATTATTAATAATAGTAATTTATTAATAATAATAATTGTAATTTATTAGTAGTGACAGTCACTTATTAATCATAATTTACTATATAATGCTGTAAAAGAAACTCTCTCTGTAATTTGTTTATTGACAATTTTGTCACCTGCATCAGCAGCGTCCAGTGCGTTGTCAATTCGTGTTGTCGTCTTCATCAACTTGATTGTTGTTGCTGTTGTTGTTGTTATCGTGAAGTCAATTGAAATTTGTAACACGTACAGCAAATTTGACTCTGTGTGCTTGTCGACTCGAGTTGACTCAAATCGACTCGACTCGACTCGATTCAACTCGAGTCGCGCTTGCATGTAATAAATTTTTATGTAGAAATTGGCAATGCGACCAACAAGATAAAGAGTCGAGCATTATGCACACATGCACACAGGCAGATAGAAAGAGACAGACAGAGACAAAGAGAGAGAGAGAGAGAGAGAGAGAGAGAGAGGGAGAGGGAGACACTACTTACGCGGCAAAACTAAGTGAATTGTATAATCAGTAGTGACACATATCCGCCGCATAGACAAGCCCAATGACCACTTGCCCCTGCCGGGGCTCAACATTTTGTAAGTTTTATATATTTTTTTTTTTTGTTCATTTCATATTTCGTGCGAGGCGTGGCCGTTGGACTGATTGCAATTTGTTGTGTGTGTATGTGTGTGTATGAAACATAATACAGCATGTATATTAGTCATAAGGATAAATGATATGTATACTACGACTAAATGACTCAGCCAATTGGGGAAACTACGCGCAGACGGAACTCATAATAGAGTCGAGACTTACAATATTTGGGGGATGGTAGGGAAGTTTTGGGGAGGCGGCAGTGGGCACACACACACACACACACACACACACACACCCTGAGGGCGTGTGTTAATTAGCGTAAACGCTGCTTGGCCATTTGACAAATTAACAGTTAGCCTAGCGGCGTTGCTGCCAACCCCTACAAATATTGGTAATGAGGCAGTAAATCGTTCGTTGTCTCTGTTTACATGGCTCCGCCTTGACTCCTCCTCCTCCTTCTCCCACTCATCCCCTCGATCTCACGTGCTTTGTGCAAGGTGAAAACTCGCCAGGCAAATAAACTGATCAAAATACATATATGTATGTACGTACGTACGTCTGTGCATATATACTTTGGGAATGCAACAACATATTTCTGTACACACACACACATATATATATATACATATATGTACATTAATAAACGTTGTTATCGTCGCCATAAAGTAACTTGTAATCCGAGTTCAAGGAACTCTGCACGCAAAAAAAAAAAAACCAAAAGAAAGCTAAAAAAAAAACTTTTGCATAAGGACAAACGACAAGTGACAGCTCCAAAAACAAAAAAAAAAAAATAGAGAGAGAGAGAGAGAGAGAGAGAGCGGGACGGAAAGACGGACAGAGTTGCCACACAACTGGCATGCGATGCAATAAACGCATTTAAAATCACTTTCGCTGCATTTAGTGCATTAGGCCGTTATGACCAAACTGAAATCTTACATTAAGCAAAATAAGCTGGGATGTGTTCAGAAAAACAACCCATCGACTAAATCAGCATATATACATATACATATACAAAAATAAATGTATACAAAGAATTATATATAAAAATAAAAAATTGCATAAAAATTAAAAAAAAAAAATTAAATTAAAGTATGTATATATAAAATATATGAAACAAAAATAATAAAATAAAATTTTAAAATAAAAATATTAAAAAAAAAAGTAAAATAAAAATAATAAAAAATAGTTTAAAAAATAATAATTTTACTTACATATATAAAAGTGTAATAAAATAAGGTAAATAAAATAAATAACTAAACAAAAATTAAAAAAAAAAAAGACTAACAAAAATATTTTAATTTTAATATTCGTTTTAAATGATTTTAAAATATTACGTTCAGCAGTAAATTTTGTTGTTCAACATTTAATGCACAGTCGCACGACTTTACATTTCTCATATGTTTTGGAAATTATATTATAATTATATAACGTAAAGCCTTCGGGATTAAAACTTGCGCTTGATTTTTAGGTAGAAAAAAGCAAGATTTTAATACAAATTGTTATTGTATAAATTGTATAATTGCATAATAAATAAGCATTTATGCATATATTATTGTTATTGATTTCTTTATGCTTATCACGTATTTTACAGTTAGCACACATACACACACACATAGTGTGCACAGTAAATATGTAAATTTGCTTTCTTAATTTTGTTGCATTTCAAATTCCAATAGCACTGATGTCATATGTCATATGCACATGCATACATATGTATGTATGTATGTATGTATGTTTGTATGCCTGCATTCATTGTTATCTACATAGGCGAAATCGTTTGTCAATTTGAATGCAACACGAACCACTGTGCTGCTCGTGTTGCACGACTTTTGAATGACAGTGTAAATCGTTTTGCATATGCATTAATAAAACGACGGAACGTCATATGGGCTTTGTCTAAATGCAAAGAATGCTTAAGTGGATATGCATAAGTAGCATTCTCCTTAAATGCGCTTCCCCTCGCTCCATCACTTATTCCCTCGCCATCGCCCGCACTCCATCTTTCTCGCTCATTTGGCTGTGCCCTTTGCACTTAAAGTGCACTTGATAAAAGCCATGCCCACAGCTACACAAACAATAGCAAACGCAATTGTTGTTGTTGTTGTTGTTGCTGCGAATGGGCACAGAAGAGGAGAAAATAAAAACAACAATAACTGAGCAGACCTAATAAACGCTGCTCGATGAATTACATATGTGCTGCCCGCCTCTCTATTCAACTTAAGACATGCAAGCGCAGTAAGCGGGCTGATAAACCATAAAAATATGTATGCATATATGTAGCATGCATACACACACACACACATATACACACATACACACATATACGATTACAGATGTCTCTCACTCCCTCGGCTGCTCTTTCTTTCTCCTTCTCTTAAAATGCAAGACTTTGCAGCAATTACTGCTGACACTCCCACACACACACACACACACACACACATGGGTCGCCGCAAAGACAAACAACAGCTAAATGCTTTGTGCGCTAGTGTGGCAACTCTGTCTCTGATTGACATAAACAAAAGCAAAGTAAGTAAAGCGTCGGCCACTTAAATGCGGAACAAGTCCCGGCCTCGCGCGCTCTCTGTCACTCTGCTGTCAGGCTGCTTGCATTAGTCATTCGCCGCAGCAGCAAAAGCTCTGATTAATAAAATCAACAACAACAACAACAACAAAATCCACATTTAAGTGTCAATCAGCGCGAGAGCCAGTATAATTTAGCCTGCCACCGCCTACGCTGCATTCATTGTTATTTTAAGCAGAGCTCCTCTCTCTCTCTCCCTCTCCCTCTTTCTATCTAGCTCTCTTGCCTCTCCACACCACTCGCTCCTCTCTCAGTGTTAGTTTCATTTGTCCTTTTTATCGTTTCGCTTGCCACGCATATTTATGAGTACGCGCGCGAGCGCGCTCGTATTAACAATGCCACATTGTGTTTTGATTAACGCTACGCGCGTGCGCTCCCGCGCCGCTTGCTTAACTGTTAACAAACGCAAATGCATTAAGCGGCGAGTGGGCGGCCGAAGACGAAGCAATAGCAATTACAGTTGGCAAATCGAAAAGCTACACCTGAAAGCTATTAAATATGTGAGATACACTCTCTCACTGTGTGTGTGTGTGTGTGTGTATGTATGTATGTGTGTGGGTGTAAGTACTCTAAAGAAATTGTACACAATTACTGTTGCCCCTTGAACCAGACAGCGGGGCCAAAGCAGCGTCGCTGTTAATGTACAGTGATCGCTCGCTTAGTCAGACAGCTTCACAGCTGCGACTAGGTCAGGCAATATGTAAATTCACAGAAAATAAATACTATTGCATCTGTATATACATATGTATGTATTTGATTGTTTATTATCCATAAAACTACTACATAGCCTAAACGTGTTCGCCTAGCAGAGCTTCTACTGTAGTTGCTCTTCGACTTTGACTTGCTGTTGCTTGCTTGCTTGCTGCTGAGTCGTAGTTTTTCACGCTCTCCCATCTTTGCCAGAGCCTCCGTTGCTATCGCCCTCTCTGCCTCTCCCTCTGACACTGCTCATGTCTTTGCATGTGTGTGTTTGTGTGGTGTGTGTGTGTTTTTATTTTAAGCTGAAACTGGTTTTTTGTTTGCCTTCTTTGCGCTCTGTCGTGTTGTCATACTATGAAAATACTTTAGCCCCTGCATACCCACATACAAACACAGCTCTTTGTGTATGTGTGTGTGTGTGTGTGTGTATTATTCAAATGTTATTTTCGCGAAATTCATATGGAATTCCAAGTAAAGTGAAAGAAGCATGCGTTGTTTTCTTGCCCGTTGCCTAGTTTGACGAGGATTAGTCATGTGGGTGTCGAAGGTGGCGGCGGGGGGGTTACGCAGACATTGAACTTGTGCGTCAGCACGGGGCAAGCAGCGCATGCGCTGCTGCTGCTGCTGCTGCGGCTGTGTCTCTGATTTTTTTTTTGCACTCTAGCTAGCTCTTCTGCATGCCACGGCCAGAGCCCAAGACATGGCGCGGCCACCACCCAAGGGAACTCGTTTTTCGTTTTTCCCCCATGCACGGCGTTGCGCTCCCCCACGCACACACACATACACATATGTATGTGTATATTTATATATATATGTTTAAGTGTATGCATGCGCTGGCTGGCGCATTACCGTTAGTTGTTGTTGATGTCGCTCTCTTCATGGGGGGTTGTTGAAGGCCATTGTCGCAGTCAACGTTGACGCTGACGCTGACGCCGACGCCCACATGCACCGGTTAACGGTTTTGCGACGCAGCCTTTAAGTGACTCATGCAATTGGGATACGAATTTAAGCCCAGCCCCAAAGCTCTTTACACTGAAGCCCAAAATTTATCCTACGCTTGCATATATCGATCTAACATAATAATATATATATGTACATACATGTATAAGTAAGTGTATATATGCAAGTTATTCTATTCCGTTTAGAATCTTAACTCACCTCTGTAAATTTCTCTTTTATCTCGGCCTTTTCATCATTCGATAAAGTTTTTGTAAATTTGTTTAATGTTGCCATTTTGTTGCTTTTGTTGTTGTTGTTGTTGTTATTGGTGCTGCTGGTTGTTCTCGTTGGTGTTGCTTTTTCTTAATTGTTATATTGGCTATTATTTAAATAAATTATAGTTAATTTCACTTTATCGCTACAGTCGCGTTGCCTCTGCCACTGCCTCTGTCGCTGTCTCTGTCGCAGTCGCCGTTTTGCCGCTCTCTTATTGTTTTTGTTGTGCGAAAAACTGCGCTTGCTGCGTCGTTGCGTCGCTGCCGTCGTCTTCAGTATTGTGTTGTTGTGTTGGTGGTGGGTTTGTTTGCCTGCTGGAGAAGAAGGAGCTGAAGATAGGCTTGGGGGGAGCGCAGCAGAGTGACACTTTCTTTTGGGTGGCGTTGGCGGCGGCGGCGGCTTTTATTTATGGCTGTTATTGTTGTTAATTCTTTTACACGCTACTGCGTTGGATAATTGCTATTTTGCTATTTCGCTATTTATTTTCCAATTTTTTTGTTCTCCTCTTTCTCTCGATCTATGTTTTGGCACACGATGCACGACTTTTTTTGCACTTAACAAAATATATATATATATATATCTATATATAAGCCCAACAAATCTGGTCCCACTCTCCTCCACTTGTATTTACACGACGCTGAAAGCTCAGCTTATTGCTTATTTCGGTTATTATTCGGCTGCAGCGGGGTTGCCGGCTTTTGTTTGCGTACACTTTGTTATTTAGCAATCAATAACAATAACTCGACAACTTTATATATTGCTGGCGGGGCACACCAACCATGCGCAAGAAAGTCTGAATTAAAACTGATATGGCGTTTAACAGTGTGCCCGCTAGTCACTTAGACGAAGATATACATAAAATACTAACATTTACATTTTATAAAAAAAATACCCAACGAAATTTGAAATTTTGATAAACGGTTACAATAATTGTGTAATGCTTGGTCAGAAACAAAAAGCTAAAAAATTGGCTGTATATTGAAAATAACTTAGAAACTAGAGCTAAGAAACGTTCTTGAAGTCGTCAATAATATATGATATTAATATTAAATTGATTGCTTCATTAAAGGTTTAACATGGGAACAGATATTGGCGCTAATTGAAGTTAGCATAATGCTGTTAACGCAAATTTGAGCTGCAGACAGGGATAGAGACTTTAATTTTAAGTTTTATTATTTAATCTAGCAAGCAAAACGTGAACAGTTAATTGTTACAATGTTCTACTTTTATTTAGCCTGTTTTTATTTAAATTTATTTATGACCTAATTTGAAAACTGTTATGGGAACAGTTAATGGCGCTAAGTATACTTAACATTATACTGTTAGTGCAGCAGCTGACGCGCAAATAAGTCTTGCAGAGTTTTCGTCGTATATAAACGCTATAGGAAAAACAAGTGGCAACTCTGTGCTGGCGCAAATAACAATATTGTGGTGTAGCTGACAATTTATGTGTGTTTGTGTCAAAATAAAATGCACATTAAGCAGGTGGGTAGATCATGGCTTACTCCCCCCTCCATAACTAACTGACAAACATTTCCAGATTATTATACAAGGCTTCAAAAGTTACAAGGACCAGACGGTGGTGGAACCATTCGATAAGCGTCACAACGTCGTCGTTGGACGCAATGGCTCTGGCAAAAGTAATTTCTTCTATGGTGAGTGCTATCCTAAATACAAACATATGGTAGTTCGCCATTGATTGTGTCATCTAATCTACAACAGCTATACAATTCGTGCTGAGCGATGAGTTCACGCATCTGCGTCCGGAGCAGCGCCAAGCCTTGCTGCACGAGGGAACTGGCGCTCGCGTCATCTCGGCCTATGTGGAGATTATATTCGACAACTCGGACAATCGTGTGCCGGTAAGTGGAATGCGATACACGCAATCAAATATCTATTTACATTGCTCGATTGCTTGCAGATCGACAAGGAGGAGATTTACTTAAGGCGCGTCATTGGCGCCAAGAAGGATCAGTATTTTTTGAACAAAAAGGTGGTGCCGCGCAATGAGGTGGTCAATCTGCTGGAGTCGGCTGGCTTCTCCAGCTCCAATCCCTACTATATTGTCAAGCAGGGTAAGATCAATCAAATGGCCACCGCCGCGGACTCCTATCGGCTGAAGCTGCTGCGCGAGGTGGCCGGCACACGTGTCTATGACGAGCGCAAGGAGGAGTCCCTGAATCTGCTGCGTGAAACCGATGGCAAAGTGGAGAAGATCAGCGAATATTTAAAGACAATTGAGGACAGGCTGCAGACACTTGAGGAGGAGAAGGAGGAGCTCAAAGAGTACCAGAAGTGGGACAAGACACGACGCACTCTCGAGTACATACGCTACGAGACGGAGCTAAAGGACACACGGCGCGCTCTCGAGGAGCTGCAGTTGCAGCGCAAATCCTCCTCGGACAAAAAGAAGAACTACAACATCGAGATACAGAAGGCGCAGGAGAAGATCAAGGAGGTGCAGAAGAATCTAAAGGAGGCCAAAAAGAAGGTGCTCAGCACAAAGGAGGAGCGCTCCGTCCTGATGACCGAACAACAGCAGTTGCTGCGCGAAAAGACCAAACTGGATCTGACCATTGTGGATCTCAATGACGAGGTGCAGGGCGACAACAAATCCAAGGAGCGCGCCGATCAGGAGCTCAAGAATCTCAAGGTGACGATAGCGGAGCGTGAGAACGAGCTGGACGACGTGAAGCCCAAGTATGAGGCAATGAAGCGCAAGGAGGAGGATTGCTCGCGTGAGCTGCAGCTGAAGGAGCAGAAGCGTAAGGAGCTCTACGCCAAACAGGGCCGCGGCTCACAGTTCTCGTCGCGTGAGGATCGCGACAAATGGATACACAATGAGCTCAAATCGATCAGCAAACAGACCAAGGACAAAATCAATCATCACGCTAAACTGGTGGAGGATCTGAAAAAGGATGCCACGTCCGAGAAGGATCTGGGCACCAAGATCGAGGAGCATTCCTCCGAGCTGGAACAGCTGCGCCTTCAGATCGACGAGCACAACAAAAAGTACTACGAACTGAAGAAGACCAAGGATCAGTATCAGTCCATGCGCAACGAACTGTGGCGCAAGGAGACCCAGATGACCCAGCAGCTACAGACCCAAAAGGAGGAGCTCTCACGTGCAGATCAAGCGCTGCGCAGCATGGCCGGCAAACCCATCCTCAATGGCTGCGATTCGGTGCGCAAGGTGCTCGATAGCTTCGTGGAGCGCGGTGGCCAGTCAGCGGCTATTGCTCGGGCATATTACGGTCCGGTGATTGAGAACTTCAGCTGCGACAAGACCATCTATACGGCCGTGGAGGTGACTGCAGCGAATCGTCTGTTCCATCACATTGTCGAATCGGAATACGAGGGCACACAGATCCTGAAGGAGATGAACAAACTGAAGCTGCCCGGCGAGGTGACGTTCATGCCGCTGAATCGCCTCCAGGTGAAGGTGCACGACTATCCGGACGATCCCGACTCGATTCCAATGATATCGAAGCTGAAGTACGATGAACAACACGATAAGGCGCTGCGCTATATATTCGGCAAGACGTTGATCTGTCGTAATCTGGAGCGTGCCACGGAGCTGGCCAAGAGCACGGGTCTCGACTGTGTCACGCTCGATGGCGATCAGGTGTCCTCGAAGGGTTCACTCACCGGCGGTTACTTTAATACGTCGCGTTCGCGCCTGGAGATGCAGAAGAAGCGCACGGAGTACACACAACAGATCACCGAATTCGAGAAGAAGCTGAGCAAGCTGCGCAATGAGCTGAAGTCGACGGAGAACAACATCAACTCGATTGTGTCCGAGATGCAAAAGACGGAGACCAAGCAGGGCAAGTCGAAGGATGTGTTCGAGAAGGTGCAGGGTGAGATCCGGCTGATGAAGGAGGAGCTGGTGCGCATCGAGAAGTATCGGGCGCCCAAGGAGCGCTCGCTGGCACAGTGCAAGGCCTCGCTGGAGGCGATGAACAGTACCAAGGCCAGTCTGGAGGCTGAGCTGAAGCAGGAGCTCATGTCCACGCTCTCCGTGCAGGATCAGCGTGAGATCGATCAGCTGAACGATGATATCCGACGTCTCAATCAGGAGAACAAGGAGGCTTTCACCCAGCGCATGCAACTGGAGGTGCGCAAGAATAAGCTGGATAATCTATTGATTAACAATCTGTTTAGGCGACGGGACGAGTTGATACAGGCGCTGCAGGAGATCTCTGTGGAGGATCGCAAGCGTAAATTGAACAATTGTAAGACGGAGCTGGTGTCCACGGAGAAGCGCATCAAGAAGGTCAATGCGGATCTCGAGGAGATTGAGAAGCGTGTCAACGAGGCCGTCCAATTGCAGAAGGAATTGCAACAGGAGCTGGAGACACATGTGCGCAAGGAGAAGGAGGCCGAGGAGAACATCAACAAGGATAGCAAACAATTGGAGAAATGGACGACCAAAGAGAACATGCTCAACCAGAAGATCGACGAGTGCACCGAGAAGATAGCCAGCCTGGGTGCACTGCCTCAGGTGGATGCCGCCTACACACGCATCTCGCTGAAGAACATTTTCAAGGAGCTGGAGAAGGCCAATCAGCATCTGAAGAAGTACAATCATGTGAACAAGAAGGCTCTGGATCAGTTCCTGAGTTTCTCGGAGCAAAAGGAGAAGCTGTACAGGCGCAAGGAGGAACTGGATGTGGGCGATCAGAAAATTCACATGCTCATCCAGTCGCTGGAGATGCAGAAGGTGGAGGCCATACAGTTCACCTTCCGACAGGTTGCCCAGAATTTCACGAAGGTGTTCAAGAAGCTGGTGCCCCAAGGTGCCGGATATTTGATACTCAAGACGAAGGACAACGAGGGCGAGGAAATGGAGAAGGAAGTGGCCAATTCAGATGCCTTCACGGGCATTGGCATACGGGTCTCCTTTACGGGCGTCGATGCTGAAATGCGTGAAATGAATCAGCTATCCGGTGGCCAGAAATCTCTGGTTGCGCTCGCCCTCATCTTCTCCATACAGAAATGTGATCCGGCACCCTTCTATCTATTCGATGAAATCGATCAGGTGAGTCCTTGCCCGTTGGCCAGTTGCTTGTGCATATGCTAATCTCCCTCACCTTCTGTTTCTCTGACAGGCCCTGGACGCAATGCATCGCAAGGCTGTGGCTGACATGATACACGAGCTGAGCGACACAGCCCAGTTTATTACCACAACATTTAGGCCCGAATTGCTGGAGAATGCCCACAAGTTCTATGGCGTACGGTTTCGGAATAAAGTTAGCCACATTGACTGCGTGACCCGTGAGCAGGCCAAGGACTTTGTCGAGGATGACAATACGCACGCCTAGACGCGTCTGCAGCTAGCTCTCTCTCTCTCTATCTGTCATCTGCCCTCTCCCTCTAGCTCCCTCTACTCCCTCTCTTTTTACACACATTCAAGCATTTCTTAGTAATTAGGCGTAAAAGTTTATTTGTTCTTCAATTATTTGTACTACAATTAGAAATTTGATTTTAAACTTGATTTTCCTTAACATTTGCAAAGCCTTAAGTTTGTCTATATTGTAATAATGCTCGTACATGATCGGGCCAAGCAGTCTCGCGATATTTGGAGCTTGAAGTGCTTGATGGCTCCCGATCGATCATCTTCACAGTATATACATATATGTAATCCTAATAAATGGTAAAGATATATAGATACATAATGTATTTCAATTGCAAATTGCTAACTATATCATTCCACACAGATTTAGAGCATATAAAAACGTTCGTTTATTGACTAAATATATTCATTCAAATGAATTGCATATTAACAAGTATATATATATAAATATATATAAAAAAAAAACATCAACTCTTAATTAGTATAAATATGTCTCAATGGGTTGTGCTAAATGCAGCATCAATCAAACAATTGGTTAACACGATTGCCTGGTCCCGACGTCATCGTCCTCGTTCTCATCCTCGATCCGTACATCAGTCATCCTTCATTATGCATCCTCCACTCTCCATCTTCCATTCTGTTCCATCCTCTTCATCATCATCTTCTGCTCTCGCTCATCTCCTGGGTTGCATTAATAGCAAATATGACGGAGAAGCACATGCCAACCGTTTCCACCTCCAGTGGTGAGATGTTGTATCTCAGTGTGAGCCGCCAGAGTACAAAGTGATTGAGCAGCACCAACAGGGCCAATCCCAATGACCACCAGAACTCATCCGCAATGGCAATGTGCCACAGGCAGAAGACATTCCATAGCACACATATGGCGAGATTAAACCGTTCGAGCCGGGCCAAGACAGTGGCCACTGTCGACTTCTCGTTGAGGCAGCTGCGCACGCTACCCAGTGTCAATATGCTGATGTACAAACTGAGTACAATGGGACGCCAGCTGGAGCTGCCAGCGAAGATTAGAAGCGAGCTGCCACCAAAGATGCTCTGCAGTTGGCCGACAATCAGCGTCACAAAGATGACCGGCGCATAGCGTAACGATAGCTCACAAATGCGTCGCTGCACCTGGCCGGGATTGGGATGCGTGCAATGTAGAATAGAGAAGATGCTGTGTGCAAAGAATAATCCATATGCGGCCAGAGCGTAGCGGCCAATGCTGTAGTGCTTCAATGCCCAGCCGGAACTGACGGCCAGCACGAAATTAAGCAGGCCCAGGGTTAGCTTGGAAGACAGGGAGCCGATGGCGCTGACAGCCATTGCGACAGGTGCTCAAAATAAACGAACAAATGAAATTAAAACTGTTTTTGTTATTGTCTTTGACCAAGGTGCCGCCGCAACGTATCGATGTTTGGTCAAAGTAATCGATAAAGAATAAACGATATTCAGTGCCCGATAATTGATACAGCGGCCGTTAAGCAATCAAAATGAGTTTGCCGAGACTTTTAATCAATATACATATATGTATATTTATTTATATTTGTATAAAGCTATAAATATTTGAAAATTGCAAAATAATCTTCATGAACTTGCTCCATAAGAAAAGTGCAACAACACGAAGCAATTTCAATAAGAAATTCAAATAGTTCACTGGTTCACGAACTACTTTTCCAACACTGGTTAAGCCGGATGCAGTTTGTTTGGACGCCCGCGATAGATTTGTAATTTTATTTGTGTTACGTTATGTGTTCCTTCTGCTGAAACTTTACAGTTATTTAGTTCAAAGAACGCCAACAAAATGGCGGATCCGAATGGATTCAAGCTTTTCAGAACAGTCGATCCGACGACCGTCAACGTGCCGATCAAAGAGAAATTCGCCAAGCTGACGCTCTCCTCGAACAAGAAACAACAGTTAGCCAGTAAAACGCTGCAAAAGAAGCCCCAATCAGAGCCGCAATCAACAAGAAGCAACAGCAACGTGAGCCGCCAACTGTTGGGCGAGCTAAATGATCTTGTGGCAGTCAAGTCTTACGAGCATCCACTGTTGCGTAGCGATTCCTCATCGTCACACACAATGGGCCAGGAGCAAACCCCCAAAGCAGAAGACGTCAGGTCGCAACTCGATGTCTCCGATTACATGGAGGCACTCCAGCTGAGTGCCGATGGCTGCACTCAGCAAACAGTCGACGTGGATGTGGAAGCCCTATCCACGCAGGTATCTAATTTGACAATGCAGCCCGAGGAGAGGCTGCCGCAGGAGCAATCCATATGCATCTCATCGACCACTGAAAAGAGCGACGACGACGACGACGACGACGGTAGTGCCTCGTGTATTACCATATCGGATAGCAGTGAAAGTGAGCATGAGCAGCAGGAAGCGTCTCAAAAGGAACCGGAGCCGACGAGCATGACGGTCAGTGAACAGCTGCCTCCAACAACAATTCCTGATCTGTCGAATGTGAAGGTGCAGCGCATAGAAGCGTTTCTACGTGACGTCTCCTTCGAGCGCCGTGAGATCATACGACGTGGCTGCGCGGACATGTCAGGCGACATCACACGGCTGGCCAGTGCGGACACAGAGTCCATGAGTCTTGGCGAGATTGACTGCACAGAATTACTCTCTGTTTCCCAGGAGCAGGCCGATAGCAGCAAACGCCTGGCGGATAATGAGACGGAGATCAATACGATGTGCTCCGAGGAGCAAGTGGATAGCAGCAAACGTTTGGCGGACAATGACACGGAGGTAAACACAATTTGCTCCGAGAAACAAGTGGATAGCAGCAAATGCTTGGCGGACAATGAGACGGAGGTCAACACAGTGTGCTCCGAGCACAGCAGCAAGCGGCTGGCGAATGACGATACAGAGGTAAACACACCCGACCTGGAAGAGCCGCTGACCGACATATCTGGCCAACAGACCACTCTGGATGAAACAATACCAGAGACCAGCAGCGAGCTGGAGCAGACGCCGCCTAGGCCCACCTCGGCCTCATCGGCGGAGCCAGAGGAACTGGAGCATACGCCCACCATACAAGTGAGCAGCATTAATATATCGGCCAAGATTAACATTAAGATACACATACCCACAATGGACTCGAGCTCGGAGGCGGAACAGAGCATCATAGAAACTGCGGTCACGTCAGAGGAAGGCGCAGAGCCATGCCGGCAACAAGAGCAGGAGAAGGAACGTGATAGGGAGCAGGATGTGGGGCAAGATGAGGAGCTGGAACGTCAGCAGGAGCGGGAGTGCTCTGTGCTCGGCAGCGATGCTTCGGAGGATGAGCAATTTCTGACACAAGCTGAAAAGCTATTGAATCAACTGTATGGCAAATCCTGGCAAACGCCGGATGTCATACGCACACTCAAACGCTCCAGCGGCAGCGGTGGCAAAACTGCGTCCATTGGAACGAGTAGACGTGCTCCGCTCACCGAGATCAAGCGACAGCCGCCCAGGCAGCCCAAAGCGACGCCAGCCGAGAAGACAGCTTCTCGGACAACTGCCCAGGCCAACGACAGTGCTGTGGGCGACTTTAGCATATGTAAATATATAGCATTATATATATAGCTGAATATTTATATTTATTGATATATTTTCGATTCCCCCCTAGTCAGACGCGCTCTGAACTCTAATAAATTCAATTCCACGCACCTGCCCACGGCCACCTGCAGTGAGCGACGGCCGAGTAAGCCGCGCGTGCGCACCAGGCACATTGACGAGGAACGCTGGCGGGCGCTGATCGATACGGACAGCGGCACGGATGCCTCAGATGATGACGATGCCAATGCCACGGAGAGCAGTGAGGATAGTGAGGATGAGAATGGGGACGAGGCAAAGACAGATGGACGTGTCATCTATTTGGATCTGACCAAGAACGAGGCCGAGGCGTTTGCCAATCCGGATGAGCCGAACACTAAATGTGAGTGATTGAGATTGGGGGCTAAGCTAGCGAGCCTTGGATATAAGTTTGAGGCGGTCTAAACATAGATATGGGGGCAGTTGGCAATCAAATTTAGTTGAAAAATGTATGGGAAATCAATTTGGGTTCAAATGAGCCCCTAGATGACTCCTCTCGCTGACCATTATATTGTGCAAATCAAGGATCAGGATCAGGATCAGTAGTTTGACTTTTTATGAGAGACATGAATTAACATTTTCTAATCCACAGCACCATCGTCTCCGAAGCGTTTGGGAACACTGGAGGATATATTGCGGACGTGCCGAGCTACCACTAAATCGAAGCTGCCAGCGACACCCACAAGCACGACGACGACACCAGTGAATCCAATAAGACGGCAACTTTTTACGCCGAACACAGGTTACGAGGATCCTGATGAAGCTAAGCGAATTGTCGATCAAGCGATCGACTTGAATAGTCTGGATCAATTGGAAATTGTCTATTTGCCGGGGTCGAATGTGCACAAGCGTATCCAAGAAGTGAAGAAGCAGCTTGGCATTGGAGTGCAGACACCGAAAGCGAAGCCCATATTCAATTTACCAACACCGAAGACAGCGCCGCCAATCAAGACCATGGATCGTGCTAGGAGAGTTATGGCAAGCAAGAACTCCAATAAGGTACCGCCGAGTGGAACATATGGCTTCCTCAAGTCACTGGAGCCAGAGGTCGCCCGTGAGCTCTCTGACAAGACAGCCCTATTTTACCGTGAGAACTTCCCTAAGAATAAGGAGCGCCTGGCCCTCGAACTCTATAAAATGTACAATGAAAACATATTCAAAAATCAACTCAATGTGTCCATCATCTGGTCGGCCAGGCTGCGCAACACAGCAGGCAGATGCAATAATAAGCGTAGGTAAGTAAAGACCAAAAAGAAGGTAGAAGTGCTTCAATCGAGAATGCTCGACAAGGTGATAGACTGAGGTGATATCCAATGGGTTCTGGGTCGTAGAGGAAAATCATATTCTCTAATCTCTTTTGTGCTTTACAGGCTGCAGGAGCGTAGCTGCGTGATTGAGCTGAGCACCAAGGTGCTGACTAGTGCCGATCGACTTCGTTGTACTCTAATACATGAGCTATGCCATGCTGCTGCATGGATATTCAATGGGGCCGGCGGGCACGGCGCCGTCTGGAGGAGCTGGGCAGATCGTGCTCTTAGCAAATTTCCGGAATTGCCACCGATCTCAGTGTGTCACAAGTACAAAATTGAATATAAATTCACATATAAATGCAACGCCTGTAATATATCGTAAGTTACTGGATAAATAGTCTGAAATGGTTCATTTGCAATCTGATGTACGTCTCCAATTGCAGATTGAACGCCCATTCCAAGTCGCGTAAGGCCAACCAATATTGTTGCCAATTCTGCCGTGGCCCCATTGTTCTATATCGCAATAAAAAGACCAAGAGTGGCAGCTTTGTGCAGACACCGGTGCGTGAAGCTACGGGATTTGCCAAATACGTGAAGGATAACTTTAAGAAGCACAAGTGTGACAATCTAACGGCTGCTCAGGTGATGCGTATCCTAAGTGCCGAGTATGCCAAGGAGAAGAACGCGGCATCGAATGTCGTGGCTGAGCAAATGAATACTTTGATATTAGATAGCGATTAGGAAGTAATGAATCTGGGCCATCCAAAATAAAAAAAGATTAGGAGATTTAGAATACAGGTCACAATTCACAAATGATTGTATTGATTTACAAATATATATATATATATATTTTTATATATTTTACTGTAATTTAAGCATTAGATTTTAATTAAAATAAAATCAGCTCCAGTTAGTTATCACTTTGTGTTTGTTGTTGTTGTGCTATTTGTGTTATCATTTTCAGTGCTGCACGACTAATCGGCAACATCGATAGACAGTCGATACTATCGATAGTCTACAGAACCGGCAACAGTGACGTCAAAATCGATTTAAGTTTTCGAACCTATTGAGTTTGATGAATTAAAAAGTACAAAATTAAATGCACATATCACAGCGAGCAAGTTTACAATTTATTAGTGAAAAACAAACACATTATTATCGCTCTTTCTCGACTTTGCCGCATTCTCAAACGAGGCAATTGTGATATCAACAAACGATTGTCAGTGCGCTTTGCACTGTCATCGCTAACACACATACGCACGCAATCGTAAACATTTAGTTGCAGAACCGAACACGTCAGCTACGCGGATGCGGATTGATTAACAGCGATTTGTTTTGATCATTCCAAATCAGTCAATTTACTGCTCCAACTACACATATTACAGCCAGGTATTTTTCGGTATTCGTTAGCTGACTCAATTACCGCTGCATCAAAATGGTAAGCTCGCACACACTCGCACACAAATACGTGCACATACGTCTACGTCGGCTGTTTTGCTTATCTCATTTGTATTTGATTAATCCCAGGTACTCATTGCTGCAGGTGTCTGCACAAGAAATGGCAAAGGTATGTAACTATTAATATTATTTACTCTAACCTCACACTCTTTTTACACTCCAACTCACACACATGCATATGCACACACACACGCTTGCAATACGTAGTCATATTGTCACGTCAGTTCGTGGAGATGACGAAGGCGCGCATCGAGGGGCTGCTGGCAGCATTCCCCAAGCTGATGACAGCCGGCAAGCAGCACACGTATGTGGAAACGGACTCGGTGCGCTACGTCTACCAGCCGATGGAGAAGCTTTATATGCTGCTCATAACCACAAAGGCTAGTAATATATTGGAGGACTTGGAAACGCTGCGTCTCTTCTCCAAAGTGGTGCGTGCAGCCGAATATAGAATTACTATATCAGATTTAATATCAGTTATATATTTTATGCATAGATTCCAGAGTACAGCCACTCGCTGGACGAGAAGGAGATCTTGGAGAATGCCTTCAGTTTGATATTTGCTTTTGACGAGATTGTCGCCCTTGGCTATAGGGAGAGCGTGAATTTGGCGCAAATCAAGACATTCGTTGAGATGGATTCGCATGAGGAGAAGGTCTACCAGGCTGTGCGTCAGACACAGGAGCGCGAGGCTCGCCAGAAGATGCGTGAGAAGGCCAAGGAGCTGCAGCGTCAGCGCATGGAGGCCACCAAACGTGGCGGGCCCTCGATGGGCGGCATGGGCGGACGCAGCGGCGGCTTCAGCTCTGACAGCTTTGGCAGCAGCGGCATCAGCACTGGCGGCGGCGGTGGCAGCGGAAGTGGAGCACCATCCATTGAGATGGACACCAAGCATATGTCCTCTTCTAACAAGGCGCCGATGTAAGTGGAAATTGATATTAGCTCTAGAAATGAGATGGCATATAAATTTACATTGTTTCTCTCTCTCTCTCTCTATATATATATATATATATATATATATATCGCCTTCTCTTTCGCGCTTGCAGTAAGCCCGTTTCGCGCAATGCGCTTAAATTGGGCGGCAAGTCTAAAGATGTGGACAGCTTTGTTGATCAGCTGAAAAGCGAGGGCGAGAAGATTGCCAACCTGGCACCCGTTGTTGCTGCGGGCAGCTCCGGCGCAGTGGCCAGCGCCAGTGCAGCGGCAAAAGCTAAAATCTCAGCGGATGTTCATACAGAAAGGTAAGGCAATGAATAACTTCTTCTTTACCACTTCTCAATGCAAACTATATATGTATATTTTCCTCCATTTCTGCAGTGTCCATCTCAAAATGGAGGATAAGCTGGTGGTGCGTCTAGGTCGTGATGGCGGCGTACAACAGTTTGAGCTTAGCGGCTTGCTAACGCTGCGCATAACCGATGAGAATCTGGGACGGATCAAGGTGAAGCTGGCCAACAACGATACACAGGGCATACAGCTGCAGACACATCCAAATGTAGACAAGGAATTGTTCAAGACACGCGCCATGATCGGACTCAAGAATCCAGCCAAGCCGTTCCCCCTCAACACCGATGTGGGCGTGCTCAAGTGGCGCTTCATTTCACAGGACGAATCGGCCATTCCATTGACCAGTGAGCTCATACGTTTAGACTACTTTATGTATTCGTTACTAAATATCTATATATATATCTGTCTCTCTCTTATCCATTCCCATGCAGTCAACTGTTGGCCATCGGACAACGGCGAAGGCGGCTGCGATGTGAACATTGAATACGAACTGGAGCAACAGCATCTGGAGTTGCAGGGCGTCGTCATAGTTATACCATTGCCGTAAATATAATCCACATATGCTAGCCCAGATTAGATTAATTCAAATCTCTTTTTGGTATTGCTGCAGCTTGAATGTCCAGCCATCTGTGGCCGAATACGATGGCACCTACAACTATGATGCTCGCAAGCATGTGCTGGAGTGGCACATTCCCATCATCGATGCTGAGAATAAGTCGGGATCAATGGAATTCAGTTGCAGTGCCTCCATACCGAGCGACTTCTTTCCCTTGCAAGTGTCATTTGTCTCAAAGACGCCATATGCGGCAATTAGTGCATTGGATGTCGTACAGGTTGACAATGATGCCTCTGTCAAGTATTCAAGCGAAACGATTTTGTTTGTGGAGAAATATGAAATCGTTTAAACTATATATATAGAGATACAACAAACACACACACACACACATACACTGGAGGAATACACACACACAACACACACACGTACATGATGAAACACACATGAAATGAGAAATACACTATCGGCAGTAGTAGTATACCTAGTATCAATACATACCTTTATATTTTTGAGCGATATTTCGCAATATGTACGATTATATAAATGTTAAAGCTACATACATATATACATATATATAAATTTCGATCCAAAACACGCATCCGGCCGCAATATGGCTAACAGTAATTCCAAATATGCGTGCTCCACAACCATCATCATAGAATATATAACACATAAGATAAAATACATAAATATTTTATGAAATGCGCGGAACGCAGCTTATAATTTGATTTCCAACAACAAAAATTGTTAAATATATTTGGCAATGTAAACGTGAATTTGATTTAATGCAGTTGCCTGCATGCAAATTGCAATAAAATATATGTCAATAACAAGTTTTTTATTTTTTGTTTATAGTGATGCATTTCTTTATTGCATTTTGAATTTTAAATCTATTAAGTCTAAATTTAAATTATCTTTTTGAAAATGAACGCAAGTGTTGCAAGTGTTCGACTTAACGTATTTTGCAACACTTGAAGTCAATCTGTGGCCACCCTCATTTATCGATAGCCAGCGCTGTCGATAGTCTAGTTCGGAATTAGCATTGTTTTGGTTTATTCTTTGTTTTCGTTTTACACAATTATTGGCAAATTGAAACTAAACAAATGGAGCAGCAGCTGGAAAAAGTGTTGAGCGAAATGTACGTCTTACATAATAATCCACTCTCCCAGATCATTAATAACTTGCTCCTTTTGCAGCTTAACACAACAAGACACTGTGGGTGCCTTACTGGCGAATCGGCAGGGTCTCTGCTTGGGCGGTGAGTAAAGTAAAAAGAAAAAAAATCCACTATCTACATGAAAGCGTGTGTGTGCATGCCCATATATGTATGTATGTTTTTAATCTTTCATAAAACAGCTTGTTTCTTATTTTTATATTGTTTATATTGTTTGTGCCGTTTCTTTCAACTTTTGCAATGCACTGCAGCCAAGGGCAACATTAATCCCAACGTCTCTGGCATTGGAATGGCCATATCCGAGCAGGTGGCCAAGCTGGAGCCAAACAGCACTGTTCCGGCCACTGTTTGCCTGTACAGTGGCAATAAGTAAGTCCAGTTCAGTTAATTAATTCGCTGGCCAATCATTAATTAATCATTGTTTCTCTTACATTGCAGGCGCTGTGTCATACAAAAGGATAACGAAATAACTGGAATCATTTACAAACAAACCACACCAGCAGGAGCAGCAGCAGCATCGACATCGGCCAGCAATTAGCAATGCGATTCGAGTAGAGCTCGTATCTTAGGCCAAAGTGAGACAAATTTCTTCCAAATGCGCTCGAGTATTGATTGCAGCAATAGCCGGCGACATTCGTAGCCTTTTAGCCTTTAAGTGCTGGCCGCGTTTCGTGCACTTTTTGTTGATTTGTTTTATAATTCCTTCTCTTATTATTTTCCTTTATAAATTTTATGTATATTTAATGAATACAATTATGATGAATCCGCATCGTAGCCAGAATTAAGCAACCATCAATTATGTGCTCGACAAACCAAAAAGCTTAATTCATAACATTTTAGCTAGCATTTGTGTATATAGAAACATTTTGTACATTTAAGCCTGAACAGTGATCAATGCATAAATTACAAATACAAAAATATGAACATTGCAATAATATTATATATCGCAATAATATAACGTGTTATGTGCGAAATTAATAGAAGATTCTCTTTTGTTTACAGACTGCCTTTGAGTTGTATTAGTTTACAGAATGCCTTTTCAGTTGTATTAGTGTGAGGCTTGCTTAGAGCTCTTATCCGTGTGAGTTTGCGTCTTGACTGCATGCCTCTCATTTCTCGCTTGCATCCTTCGTGTTAGCTAGAGTGAGACAACGATAGCTGTTGCTGAACTCAATCACGACACTGTTGCTGAGCACAAGATGGCGGCTTAGGTCATTCGAACAGGGTCGTTGTTATGATTGGTCAGTGTGGGAAGAGAAGCGACTAGAAATTGCCACTGGAAATTACAAAAAAAAAAAAAATGAAAATTATGAATTAAGATGATCAAACTGGGTAAACACATTTATATATAACTCAATTCTAAGCAAATCGAATGCTTAATGAAATATTTATTAGTGAAAGTCAGTGAACATTGATTAAAGGCCAACTAACTACAAGCGCCAAAGACTCTTTGGCTGCAATTTCATATTGGGCAAATCTCTGCAAGCTATTTGCTATTGGTCTTTCAGCTAACTTACCTGCCTGCCTTATAATTACTATTTACTCATCTGTGTGCGCCTCTGTATCTGCGCGTAATTACTCAATCATAACGGCGCCTGTTCGTGCTGCCTGCGAGCGTCTTTGAATTTTCCGGATTGAGCAACATTGAGGAAATGCAGCTACGCCTACATCATAAAAGAGAGAAATAATAATAATAATAAAAAAAAATGATATATTGTCGTCATGCAATATGCAACATGCAACGTGCAACTTGCAGCAAGCATAAGAGACTCCCCAACAAATTGCCGTTAATTTTAGCTCACAAGTTTTTCAGCATTTTCATATTAGTTTTTTTTTTTTTTTATATGATCTTTTTTTTATATATATTTTGAAAGTCGTGTGACAACCTGGCCAACCGCCCATCGCACACATTAAACATCGAGTTGATGCACAAATTTAGTTTTACAGGTAATTTTCGGCAATATGTTTGGAGTTGGCGTTGGAGTTTGGGTTGACTGCGCCATCGCATTTGCCGGCGCCCCCAAGGGTGTTGGCGTCGAAACTAAACAAGTTTCTTTATTGCCTCTGCCAATTGCCACACACTCTGCAGACAGCAGACATCAGACAGCAGCTACAGAGACTACAGTCATGATTGCCTATGTTAGGCAGCGAAGAAGAAGAGTTGGCGTAAAATATCATGTGTCAATTTTGAGAGAATTCATTTGGCAAGAATATATTGAGCTGCTTAAGGAATAATGCATGAAACCAATATACTCGTTTAGCTTCATGAGCGAGATAAATAGAGAGAGAGAGAGAGAGAGAGAGAGAGAGAGATAGAAAGGAATGACAAGAGAGTGAAGGAAAAAGGAGTTTGATCGTGCAATTTGCATAGACAGAGGGAGAGCGAGAGAGTAGGGAAGAGAGAGAGAGATAGAGAAAGGAAGAAGATATTGCCACACAGAGAGAGAAATATATAGAGAGAGAGAGATGGAGAGAAAGTAGAAAATAGTAATGAGAAGAGAGCGAGGGAAGAAATAGTATAGACCGACAAAATTGATGAGAGAGAGAGAGAGCGAGAAAATATTGCCACAGAGAAAGAGAGATAGAGACAGAGAGAGAGAGAGAGAGAGAGAGACAGAGAGAGAGGAGGAGAACTAACACACGGAAAGAGAGTGGCAGCAAGAAAGATAGAGCGCTAGAAAATAGCAATAAGGAAGAATAGAGAGAAATAGAATCGGAATAGAAAATCGAAAACATAACGCCTTTGAGAACTAAGATGGGCCGAGGAGTTTGATATCATATGAGCATATTAAGTAGATGAAAAAAAAAGAAGATAGAGTATTGTTAGAAATGTTTTGTATTAAATGTTAATTAGTTAAGTAATATCTAATCCTCTAATGACGATTCGCGTCAAGGAAAACATATCGAAATTTCAAGTCATAAAATTGAGTCAACTATACAGGCGCCCTAGCAGCTCATCCGACTACTGTTGGGGGTGTTTGGACTCAGTTCAAGATCTGTTCAATCGAGCTCCATGACATTGTGCCCCAAACAGATGTAAACCATGAGCAAATAATCATAAGTGAATGCAATTGTTGGGCAAAGGACAATACGCAAGCTTGTGTATTTGTCGAGTTTCAATAAAACATATTGGCAAATATATGTTTATTCATTTGTATAAATATGCAAACTTTAGAGAGTGGTGGAGAGAGAGAGGGAGGGTGGTAGGTAATGAGAGAGATATACGAAAATGTTCTTTATCAAACAACTCAAGTTTAAATAAGCTTTGTGCGAATTTATTTGCCTGCCTACTATGTACATAATTATAGAAAAAATGCAGGTAAGCTATTCTTTCATTATACAGTTAAGTATGTGTGTGTGTGTGTGTGTGTGTGTGTGTGTATGTGACAGCCTTGAACTTTCACTAATAACGGCACCGCCAGGCGGCTATGCAGCGTGGGGCGTTCCACTTGTCTGTGGCCCAGAAACTCTCTCTCTCTCTGTCTCTCACTCTCTGCGTGTGGGTGTAAAAGGTAAATACGCATCGAACGCTCACGCATCAGCATGTAAAACTTGTTGTATTCGAATTGAAGCGACAGACAGCAGCAGCAGCAGCAACAGCAGCAGCTGCTGCTGATAAACACAATATGAAATTGGCCGCCAAGGCGGGTTTATTTAGTCGGCCAAAGCCATCGAAAGCCTTCAACTTGACTAAGCGCGTTCAATCGAGTTCAGCGGGCGACAAGCAGCGAGCAGCACAGCAGGTTGTCTCACTTTCGCTTTCAAGAAGTTGCGTGCGTAGCAGCAGAGAGAAGCCATGGCAGACGATTAAATAAGTTGCAGACAGATTGGAAATTGGCTTAGAGCTCACACTTTGATGATAGTTAGTTGTTAAAGATGTCAATCTCTGACTGCTTGAAGTGAGAAGCTTAGTCATTGGACTAGATAAGTTTGGGTCTGAGAGCAAGTCTATTAAGCAATCTAATAGATAATAGTTCGCTTTAACAGAGAGAAGCTAATCCAAACGAGTAGATAAGTTTATTAGAATGCAATGAGAGAAGCGTATACACTATATTAGATAAGTTTGACTCAGAGAGAAAATCTGTAAAGCTATCTATAACATAATTTCATTTTTAAGAAATTTCGTACGAAAGCAGAGAGAAGCTATTCGAATATATAAGATAAGTTTGTTACAATAGACTTAAATGGAAAGCCTAAAGGCAGCAATTACGATGAGCTTACAATAAGAACAGTAGCTAATAAGAATAAGCACCAACTATGTCTGACAGCAGAGAGAAACTTGAACATTGAATTAGATAAGTTCGATTCAGAGCGTAAGCTCGTCATGCAGTCTAACAGCGAATAGCTAAGAGTCAACAGTTAGATACACCAGAGAGAAGCCATTGTCAACAATTAGATAAGTTTGTTGGACTAAAGCAAGAAGCGTATTCACAAATTTAGATAAGTTTGCCTCATAAAGCAATGCAATTAAGCAATTAATAATTAGCCATAGCAGAGAGAAGCCATTGTCATCAGTTAGATAACTTGATTAGATTAAAGCGAGAAGCGTTTCCACAAATTCAGATAAGTTTATCTCAGTGAGCAAACTCATCTAACAGCCAACACCTAACGGTTTGCCTTAGCAGTGAAAAGCCATTTCCATCGCTTCGATAAGCTTATTAGCGAGAAGCGTATCAATACGTTTAGATAAGTTTGTCTAGTCAGTGAAAACCTGTCAGAGCTAACTGGTTGCCTAACTTTCGCTTTCAAGAAGTTGCTTAGCTCAGCGAGCTAGACAGCTAGCCAAAAGAAAGAAGTCGATTAGATAAGTGGCCCAAGGCGAAAAGCAAACCCAAAAACAATTGCCAATTCTCTGTGTGGCCTAGCCGCAGAAAGAAGCGAACAAATCAATTAGATAAGTAAGCAATAGCAACAAAAAGCGAAAAATGAGCGAAAGATCGAGCGATGCTTTCGATGGCTTTCCCTTTTAGTAAAAGCGACAGCGAAAGCGAGCTAGATGGCCCAAGCTGGGAGCAACAGAGACGCATTGCACAATCTATATATATATGTATATATATATATGTGTGATTATATATGTATGTATATATGTATATATAGAGCGCCTTTTGCCTCTGCCAAAAATAACGTAAAGTCTTGCAACATTTCATTAGATTTGTAGCTGGAAATTGTTGACTCTTGACCACATGCTCATTTGCACAGCATTGCCAAGCGGACAAATATACATACATATATATCACGCAACTATATATATATATATATATATATATATATATATATATATATTCATGTGAAGAATTATGTGACCACAGTTGCCCCTAGACGACTTATGCTTGAGTTATGCCGCACATAAACATTTTTTTTTGTTCATGGCAATATTTTTCAACGACATGATAAATCTTTTAGTCTTATTTTATTACTAGTTTTGAATAGATATATATCTATGATCAAGCAATATACAATTTATTAGCCAAAAAATTGCATAGATAAGAGATTGATAAGAAAATTCGATCAATGGCAATTCACTGACATTGGCAAATTCGAATTGATTGGCTTGCATGCAAATTGCATTATTCAGAATCTCATGTATGGAGAATTATGTCATATGGGGGCCGTCGAGGCACCAAACTTAGCTAAAGCTACAGTGCAAGCCAGAGTCGGTAGAGTTTTTTTTTTATGTTTTTTTTTTTGGCTTTGCTTTACAAAAAATAATCACGTCACCAAAGACGACAAAATGACGACATTTGGCCGGCGACGTTAGCTTCGGATTTCAAATATGTACAAACTGCCGCACACACACACACACACACACAAACACACATATATATATATATATATATATCTACACATTTGGTATTGTTTACAATTGATTTTTGTTGTACGTTTTAGTTTCAATGTTGTATAATGGACAGCATCGGCGCCAACAATTGCATTTGCTGTGCGCTTCCATAACAAATCACGTTCTGTTTGGCAGGCACGAGCTATCACCTCCTCAGCTGGCATACATCTGCTATTATAACTATTATTATTTATATTTATGGCAAACAAGCAATGAAAAAAAAAATTAAACACAATAAATTCGTTTAGAAAATGCTGTCACTGATATCAACTAAATATACTTCTATTTATGTTTATATTACGACACATTCGAAGAAAGAAACAAATAAGTATATAAAAAAAAAAAAAAAAATATAAATAACAAAAAAAAATAAAGTGATCACACGCATGATTCACGCTGAACTCGTCTTGGCCATATTTGGCTAAATCGAAAATTTATTGAATTTTTACACGCATTTACAATACAGACAAACGGGCATGATTCACGTTTTTAGTCATATATTTCATAAAAAAAAATTAAATAAAATAAAAATTTGCTTATCTCACTTTGCTCATTAAATTTCTTAAAATATTTTTTACTGCCCATTTAAGGTAACTTTCGAAATTGCGCGCCAAATGCACTGCAACTGCAATTCCGTTGCTCAACACTCACACTAAGATAAGGCTGTTATCAAACATTGCAAGTTATTATCGATAGACCGATAAGTGTGCGAAATATTGCTCTATTTGCTATTTGAATTGGTTTAGCCTAGACATTATATACAATGCACACACATCTATATATCTAATATAGATAAATTGTGTATAAATAGCTAATGGATAGCAAACTGTTTGTAATTTATTTGCAACGCAGTTAGATTAAAGCACTCAAAACTAAATTCCCTAAGGTCACCTGCACCTGCACCTGCACGGCGCACTATTGAACATCTTTTTATCTAGTTGGTTGATAAAGCATCTCTTATCTGCCTATATTGTTGTCTATTTTCCAAATTTCAATTGCATAAGAAACACACACACACACATACATATATATATATATATATATAGTGTATATATTTATGTTTGTATACTGTTTATCATCGCTTATTTATTTACATGATTTATTCAATTTTATTTTTATTTTATTTTTTTTTCCTCATTCGCTTGCGTGTATATAGAGCATTAGGGCGCGGGTGTAGATCATGGCATATATATATATACACTCACACACACACACACACACACACACTCTGAATATCTACATTGTTGTCAGTATATATCGCTAGTTGTCTAAATACATCTCGACAATGTCTATTCGACAATTTAAAACAATCGATGCGATTTTTAGCACAAATGTGCCAAACACGAACATTCAATTTATATTTAGTCGATCGCCTTCATACGTCAAATGATAGCGACCCCATCGATTGCTTCACCCCTTCACCCCCCCTCTACACACTCACACACACACACACATACCGCTTCCTTCACACACACTCCCCACACCAACCCTCTCAGGCGTGCGTCTTTATATGGGAGGGTTTAGAGCGAGCTGCACGTTTCTAACACCAGCGAAAATAAAAAATCAAATAAAAATTGAGTAAAATTAAATTAAATGAAAAAACACACACACACACACACACAGAGATATTCGGCAAAAGTTTGTTAAGTTGCATTGCCAGTTGGCAATTTAGCGAACTTGCCACAAGTGGCACAGCCACTGACTGCCTGACTGTCTGACTGCCAAGCTGACTTGGTTGCAGACAATTTGGTATTTCATCATCTGGAGAAACGCTTTCTACTTTCACTGCAACACACACACACACACACACACACAGTTGCATGCAGTGGGCCAAATTGCAGCGCTGAGCAAAGGGCAAACGGTTTACAGCGAACACCTTCTGGCCAGCTGCTGAAAATCGAGTTTACATTGCACATACCTTGAACTCAATTGAAATGGGAATTGGGTAATGTTAGTCATGGCTGAGTTTATAAAGTGCTTTAAGTGCTTGATTAACAAGCTGCATTGTTCTAGCCAGGTCCGTTGGTTGTATGGCTTTAATGTTTGACTGTCTGTTCGCTTGTTACGTCGTCCTTCTAGCTGTCTGTCTTTGTATTCGTTTATCCGTCTGTCCTCTGTTCCTTTTTATCCGTTTTTCTGTTTGCTTGTCCCTTTGTGCCTCTGTCCGTCTGTCCAATTGATCATTTATTCGTACGTCCGTACTCCTGCCCGGTTGTCTGCTTTTCTATCCTTTTATCCGTCTGTCTTTTTGTCTGTCTATCTATCTGTCCTCTGTCCTTATGTCCGTAAGTCCTTTGTAACTGTTCATTTCTCTGTTTATTCGTCCTTCTGTCCCTCTGCACGTCCATTCACCTGCCCGTCTATCCGTCCGTCCACCTGGCCGTCTTTCTTCTCTCCATCTCTCCGCTTCTCTGTTTATCCCTCCCCTTGCTTGTCTATCTACCTACCCATCTTCAGAAGCGAAATTTAGAATATTGAATATTTTATATATATATATAGGTCCATAGATTCTTCTATTGATATCTTCATTCTTTTTTATTGTTATCGATAAATATCGATGTTTTAATTAGATTTTTTGGGCATCATTCGAAATTGTTCAAAACCGTATCAGGCATATCTCAATTATTTATGGATTATTTGTGGATTATTTATGGATATAAATTCATATTATCATACTCACTCAGTTTAAGCATTTTTTATATCGATAACACAGCTCATGTTCTTATTGTCGATAATGAGCAATCCTTTTGATTTCGTTTGTTTAGCTTAGCTTCAAAACCATAATAGCTGGAGATTGACTATGCCGGCTACTGCAATGAGTACACAGATTTACTATAGCCTTCCACTTCCACTACCTCTCAAATACATACGATATACTAGAGGCTTGGCATACACACACATTTGCTTGCTATTATCACGCTCTAAAAATTTGTTTAAGAAAGCCCAAGTGGAAGAAAAGTTATTCAACAATTAAGCTCACATAGCAAACCCCACAACAGGCGCACCTCAAGCGCAGTTGCTGCGTAAACTGCGCAGTTAGCAGCGCGCGTGCTTAAAACTGTGCGTGTGTGTGTGTGTCTGTCTGTATGTGTGAGTGTGTGTGTCTGTGTGCATATGTTGTTTGCTATGCTTTGTTTGCTGTGTATGCTATAACAGAAGCGTAGTATGATTGGCATAGCACGCAGTGCTATCAGGGTATCAGTTAGTCAGGCACTGCCGATCAGCTCTTACTATGCCTAGTGCTATAGACAATACTATATAGTTCTATATGTACATATATCTATGCATGTCTCTGAAGTGCTTTGGCTGCTAATTGTTTTCTTCCACTTTTTTTTTTTTTTTTGCGATAGATTGCAAACGCTTTAACACTTCCTGGTTACTTAGTTAAGCAAATATCACTCGATGGCACGCACCCGCACTCGCACTCGCACTCGCACCCGCTCAGCTGAGCATACAGTCGGAGTCGTAGTTGGAGTCGCATGTAAAGCAGAGACAGAGGACAGAGATAGCCTATTCACAGCTGTCATTGCTAATACAGCAACAGATGTTCATTGCTATTATTATCATTATTTGTATTATTATTATTATTATTATTAATTTCATTACTATTACTATAATGACGATTTTCATTATCTGTGAGCGATGGCTGTGGCTTTGGTGAGCTTTCATCTTGCATTGACCTCAAAAAAGTCGTATCGTGTGGCCCAGATACATTCATACATAGGTGATGGGCGCACTACGGATGATGGCTATGAAGGTGACACGAGCATGGTCATGTAACAGCTGTTAATCAAAAATAATTGAAATAGATTATTGTTATTATTATTATGCCTACGTTGGTGGCTGTGAGAAATACTCGATTCTCTATTATCTCTTCGCTGCGACGCTGGCCAGCCCTATATAAATATAAATAGCTAACTAGTTCGTTCGGGCTCAAAGGTCAACAGCGGCTACCTCAAATCAATTGTATTCAATTAATGTCCAGCTTAAGTGCTAAAAGGAAATGAAACGAAAAGAATTGAAAAGAAAAGTATCTCAAAACTTAATTTGCACCGTAAACAAATTGTCGTTTCATAGAGATTATGCAAAATATCATTTCAAGGCAACTAGAGAATTTTCTTTAGCTACGAGGTCTGTTCGAATAGTAATACAAAATATGTGCATTTTTTTTTTTTAATCTTTTTTTTTTATTATTATTTAATATTTTTGATATTTACATTTCGAGTTACAATGTTAGAGTTTGACTTACAACACTTCAAATTGAACTGAAGAGAGACTCCCATGATTTCAAATTCTTATCTAATGGGGAAATTTTTAGTCTGCTGAAGCATGAACATATCTACCTGCATTAAGGCACTTAAGACCATCCCCATCTATCTATCTAGTATTAGATTGTACATTGAATTAATATGTTGTAAATTAAATAATGCGCCGTGGGAACCCTGGGCAATTGACATAAGTGGGTTACATATGAAATCCAAGTAAATGACGTCGTTGCCTTTTGCAGTGAATGACTGAAGTAAAGTTTTTTTTTTCATCTGTGGAAGACATGATTCTTTGCTCTCTAAATTAGATTTGTTAAAAAACAAATAGTTTTTAGTGCTTCATGCTCAAATACACATCATATGGATGGCCGAGTGCAGAAGAGAATCCATCAAGTGATGTCTTATATAAAAAGTATCTCGAACTCGATTTTCTTCTTGATTTATCCCTTGATCTTTATCTCGCGGTGGATATCCCCCGCGATCTCAATCTCGATCTCCCATTGACCCATCAATTTCTGCTTTCTTCATTTCAATCTGCCATCAATCTCAATCTTCATCGATCAATTCATCAATCTGCATCTCGATCTCCTCTCTCAATATCCATATTGATCCCCATCTTTATCTCGATTTCGATCTCCCATCTCAAATCGATCTCCACTTCGATCATCATCTCAATTTCCATCTAGTTGTACTTCTAAATCCCCATATTGATCTTGATCTCAATCTCCCCATAAATTTTAATCTCCATTACCATCTCAAATCGATCTCCCCTACGATTACCATTTCGATCATCATCTCAATTTCCACATCCATGTTTACCTCGATATTTCACTCGATCTCTCATCGATCTCTATCGTGATTTACCAATCGATCTCCATCTCGAGCTCTCAATCGGTCTCCATCTTCATCTAGATCTCCATCTTGATTCCCATCCCAATCCCCATCTCAATCCCCATCTCAATCCCGATCTCTGCCCATTCTTTAAATAAAAACGAAAAGTGCATGTTTTTTTTCTGTAAATGTTAAATCGTTTGAAAACAACTTAATGTTTCATTTATTTTCTTCATCGTTCTCATTTAATTTTTGTTTTTTTTTTTTTATTTTTTTTTTCTTTTGATTACTTTTTTTGTTTTTTTTTTTTGTGTGTATTTCAATCAAGAATTGCATTTTTGCATTTTCGCATTTTACATTTTGATTTTCAATATAAAAATACATTCGCGTCCGCCGCACATCTCTCGGCTGGCTGCTGCTGCTGCTGCTAGGAACATCAATTCTACAGTAAATATGCGTGTAATTGTTGTTGTTGTTGTTGTTGGAGAATCTTGCTTGAAACATACTCGTATATATATATAATGTTCTATATATATATAGTGTTTGCAGCATTTTTGTCTTGGAAACAATCATTACAAAATAGTAGTAAAAATCTACGAACTACTACAAAAAAAAATTATGTATATATATATATGTATATATATGTATGTATACATATATATATATATATATATATATATATATATATAAATATATATCTATTACAATATTTGATGTGTTCTTAAATTGTAGATCTTTAAACTAATTAATATTATTGTTGTAGTAGTTGTAGCTTGATGTTGTTGTTGTTGTTGTTGTTCTTGTTCTATGTAAAAATTATACACTTGAAGAAATTTTTAATGAACTTTTTGCATATACATATATATGCATGTGTATATTTTCTCGCTCTATATATATATATATATTTATAAATTGGCATGAATTTCAATCAAAATAAATAGGCATATGCTAAAAAAAAAAAAAAAAAAATTATTTACTCTGTAACAGAGTGTAAACCTAACATAATATTTTTTATATATAAAATTGTTTTGCTCTTTTTACTTTGACTTTGATTATTTTTCACTTTTGTTTATGAGATGCTTCATTCGTATTTAGGGTAGAAAACAAATTTGAAAAAAAAAAACAGTGTAAATTTTAATTTTAAAAAATTAACTTAAAACAATTTATTTGTAATTTAATTTAGTTTAAGCCAAAATTTAAAAAAATTAGTGGAGTGATTTTTGTCAGTATTTGTTTTTTTCTACATTTTTGCGCGCAGTGTAAATATTTAAATATATATATATATATAGTAATTTATATATATATATATAAATGTACATTATTTTAATAATTGTTTATTTTCCTATGCATTTTTTGTTGTTTTTGTTTTTTGCTTTTTTTTTTTGTAAATATGTGAGAAAGTGAAAAAAACATCACAGCTAAAACTTCAGTACATTTTTCTTGTGGTTACTTCGAAAATAATATATAATTACTATTATTATTATTATTAAAAAAAAAAAATAATTTTTTTTTTAAATATCGAAATTAGAGAATAGTTAGCGGAACTAAAGAATGACAGTAAAAAAAAAAAAACAAAGAACAAACAACAAAATGTGTGTATGTGTGTGTTCATTATTATATATATATATATATATATATATATATATATATATATATATATATATATATATATATATATATATATATATATATATATATATATATATATATATATATCGTATAAACTTAAAATAGACTTCGCTCTATATAAACGACATTTTGTCAATTTTGTTTGTTTTGTGCTTTGTTTTGTTTTCGCTTTTCTATTCACTTATTGTTTGCTTGTTTTTTTTTATTCTTTCCTTTATTTTTATTTAATTTTTTTTTGGTTGATTTTCTTTTCGTTTTTATTGTTTTCTATTTTTCTGTGTGTGTTTGTGTATGATTTTCGTGTTTGGCTTTTCATATCTCAGTTCGCATTTGCGTTTCCCAGACGTCAAAGCTTTTGAGTTCAATCGAATAATAAGTGTGTGGGGAGCGGTAGGAAGGGATGGGGTTGGGATCGGGATGGGAATTGGGATGTGGAATTTAGATGAGGCGGAGCTCATACAAAAAATAAAGTTGGATCAAGAATTTTGCCGGTATAGAGAGATGTGGGTGTGGGGAGAGGGATAGAGATGAAGTTAGGGATAAATGGAGTGTGTGTGTGTGTTTGTGTGTTTGTGTGTGTGTGTGTGTGTGTGTGAAGGCCAGGTGGACAAAGCAAACAGAGGCTGAGATTAAATACAAGAAGCGATCGTCCATTGATGATCGCCCCAAAATGAACTAAAACTAACAACGTCTTATAGACTAAAAGTACTTGGGTTGCCCCGCCCACAGATCTGATACGAATGTGAACATGAACATTCTCGACTAATCCTCCCATGCAATGCCGGCGGCCAGTTCACGGCGTACACGCCACAGCATCAATTCCATGCAGGCGCGTGAATCCTCAAAGCTGCTGTGTCCAGTGGCACCATCACCGCTCTGGATCTCACGATTCAGATGCGTCTTGGTCAGATGGCGCAATGCACGACGATAGGGGAATCCGCTGGTGTGCGGAAACGCAATGGATGTATCGATTAGTGTATGATGAACGATGCGCAGGGCGCGCAAATCATTGTCCAGCCCATGTCCGATCAATATGGTATCGGCATCGATTAGCTCCAGCAAATCGCGCTGCACCTCGGCCAGCGATTTGCAGCCGTTCGCTTTGAGATCCTTGGCGGTGACGCCCGAGAAGCGTGTATTATAATCAACAATATCGGCATCGGGACGCACATAATGCTCGTACACCAGCTGCCCGTTTAGGGCCACCAGTGAGACTTTGGTTACATCTAAACCACGGCCCGTATAGCTCATCTCACAGTCCAATGCATAAACAGCGGGCGGTTCACGGGCGCGAGCTGTGTGTGCGTTACGTGGACGTGTATGAACGAAATCATGATATGGCCCATTCACGCCCACCACCGAACCGGTCCACACATGCAGATCATGATGCGTGCAACCGGGATCGGTCTCCTCAATGCCATTGCAGCAGGTCCAGCGACTCACCCAGACATTGCCGTCATAGCAGCGATGATACTTGCCCCAATGGTATGTGCACTCCTCGCGCGTCAAATACTGTCCACTGACATCGTCGACCAGAAATTCACGCTTGCAGCGCACACACTGTTTGGCCAAGGTGCGCTCGACTGTTGGATAATTGCAATATAGCTCCAGGGCATAGGTCGATTCGGCACTTGGCGCCGATTCGCATTCACTGCCGCTCCATTCACCGCCCGATTCAGAGTCGAGCGAACGTGGCGATATATTGCCCGAATCTGTTGATATTGCTCTTGGGCTATCGCTGCTGCTGTCATTATTGTTGCTGCCACCATTGCCACTGCTGCTGCTGCTGCTGCTGCTGCTGCTGCTGCTGCTGCTGTGATGGCCAGTGCCGCCGCCAATGATGATCTCCTCGTTCACATCGGGTCCAATCTCCTGGCCATTGGCATATTCGAAATTGCTCGTATTCAAGCCATCATGACAATTGATAACAGTCAACGATGAGCTCTCCGCCACGGCCATGACATGGGCGGCCGCAAAGCTCATGTGTGGCAAGCACTTGAAGATCTCGATGGCGCCCTCGTGCACCACACTGGGCACCGGAAAGCCATAGACACGCAACAGATTATGATCGATCAAATAGCGACGCAACTGACGCATTAATGCACCATCATCAATTTCCAGGCGTTCATATTGACGCAACGGTGGCACCAAAAAATTCAAATTCTGTCGTTGAGCCTTGTGCAGTTGGCGTTCCTCGCGTTGCCAGCTGGTTATTGATTTGACGCCAGGTCTATTGATGTGACCGTTATTATAGCCATTGTAATTGTAATTGTTGTAGCCATTATTGTTGTTGTTGTTGTTGTGCTGATTGTTGTTGCTATTGTTGTTGCTGTTGCGTATGCTGTTGCTGCCAGTTGGTGAGCCGCCTGGTGAGCTAACGGCTGACGATGAATTCGAGCTGTTGCATTTCATGTTGTTGCTGTTGTTGTTGTTGCTGTTGTTGCCGTTGTTGTGGCAGCTGTTGTTGTTGTTGTTGCTGTGCAACTTAATATTATTAGTATTGTTGTTGTTGTTGTTGTTGTTGTTGCACTTGTTTTGCTTAGCTTTGCCACGCTTTGAATTGCAATTGTTGACGTTGTTGTTGTTGTTGTTGTTGTTATTATTATTATTGTTGTTGTTGTTGTTGTTGTTGTTACGCCACTTGCCCTTGCACTTGCCGTTGGCTTTATTGGTTTGCTGCTGCTGCTGCTGTTGCAGCTGTTGCAGCTGTTGCTCCTGTGACACCTGTCCAGACGATGTTCCTTGCACTGTCTGCCTGGCCAGAGCCTGTTTCTCAGCCAGCTGCGCCTTCTGTTGACGCTTCTGTTGACGCTTGCAGCTAGCGGTATTATTGCCAACTAAATTACCGTTATTATGATTACCAACACGACACTTGGACTTATTCAAATGCTCGTCGCTGGAGTTGATGTCCTCGCTGGTTGCCTCGCTGCTGGTGCTATTTCGATGGCCAGGATTATGCTGGCCCAGGAATTTCTCTGCAAAGAGCAACAGAGCAAAAAAAAAAAAAAATAGAAAAGTAGAAAATCAGATCACGTTTTTTTTTTTTACTTTTGTTTTTGTATGAATTTTGTTATATTGCATTAGTTGCTTAACGTTCTTTGGCAATTGTGCAATTGAATATTTGCAATTTGTTTAAACTATTGCAAATGGAATGAATTTTGAACTGGTTTGGAATATTGAATTCATATGCTCTGACCTCACTCTGATGAAATTGTAAACTGAACGTTTTTTTTGTTGCTGTAAAAACTAAAAGATATCTCATGGCTGCCTGAAATTTTACTTTATTTTCTTGGCTTACTCATTTGAAATAGTGAAATATATCAAATTATATTTTCATATGTGAACATTTAAGTTAGTTTATTAGTGAACTCTTTTCTGCATGGCTGAACCATTTGTGAAGTAGTTCTAGTTCTTTGTTTATAAATCATTGCTGAGCTACTTGTGAACTAGTTTTAGTTCTTTGTTTATAAATCATTAGGCGTGGCTCGTGAACTAGTTCTAGTTCTTTGTTTATAAATCATTAAGTGTAGCTCACGAACTAGTTATAGTTCTTTGTTTATAAATCATTAGGCGTGGCTCACGAACTAGTTCTAGTTTTTGCTTATTAATCTTTAATGAATGAACTAGTCCTAGTTCTGTGATCGTGAACCACTATTTTCTCAGAATTGTTGAGCAAGTCTTTGGGAAGCTGATCTATGACAACAAGAAATGTAGTTCGCTAAGGAACTAGTTCCAGTTCATTGTTCACTATTTTCGCTGCATTGTTGTACAAATCTTTGAAGCTGTTCTCTGCCAATATTAAATGTAGTGCTCTAATGAACTAGTTCCAGTTCTTTGTACGTATATTTCTAAATTAACCTAACCTATGAATTAGCTAGTTCACAAATGAACTAGTTCTAGCTACTTTCATGTTGTATAGATTCAAAAATGTGTCATATTTAGTACCACTATGAAATGCTGTTCTTCTTGGAACTAGTTCATATTCTAGTTCTTTGCATACATTTTTTTTTTTCAAATAAATTACTTAACTTATAAATTATGAATATTCTATCGAAATAAATTGTGTTCATTTCGGAACTAGTTCTAGTTCTTTGCTCATTCATTCACTGAACCGCCCCAACTTATAAATTATTAATATTCTAACGAAATAAATTGTGTTCACTCCGGAACTAGTTCTAGTTCTTTGCTCATTCGTTCACTGAACTCTTATATATATATATATATATATATATTGTATTATCTACTTTGTTCTGCATTTACGTTGAAATAGCTTCTGATTCAATGAGTAAGCTTGCCATTTTTATAATTACGCTCACAAGACGATAATTATGAACCAGTTCGCATCAGCTAACATTACAACAACATACTTCTGCAGCGTGTTAGCTCTTCTTTCATATATTCCACATAAATTAAAACACATTAAAACTAAACAGATTTCCATTTTATGCGCTCTGTTACGCTCATGAACTAGTTTGTTCGCTTCTGTATTACCAGCAGCTAGTTAACTTCCACGCCCACAACGCCCCTAACGCCATACCATACCGGAATCCCTCTAACAATCTGTGCATATATATATATATATATATATATATATATATATATAGTGTATATATATATAATGATTTCGTCTTTTTTTTTCAGATATAGTAAATTTGCTTGACGTCAATTTACGTTTGCTAATTGCTGAGCTGATAACAATTTCATGTGAATGTTGCTGTGTGTGTGTGTGTGTGTGCGTAAGCATGCGTATGCTTCTTCTATGTGTGTGTGTGTGTGTGTGTGTGTGTGTGCGTTTGTTCATGAATTGTTGTTATCAGCCGGTCGGCATCATTGCGCGCGCCACGTGCTTCACATTTTGTGACTTTGCTCAGCATTCATAATAGAATTTATTGCCAAAAAAAAATAAGAAATAGAAATAAACTCAGCCATGAATACCCTGTAATGTAGCTAGACTAAGCAGAATTATAGCAATTATATATAAAAACAGCTTCAAGGCGTATTCTATGCGTTGAGCAAGTTCTACGCAAAGCTCAGATAGAGAGAGAGAGAGAGAGAGAGAGAGAGAGAGAGAGAGAGAGAGTTGGAGAGTGAGAGAGATGGTGAGTTAGAGCCATATGTTTGCTTTTGTTTCATGGAGGAAACACACACAAAAGTGAGGGGCGTGACCGCCTGCTGCTGCTGTTACACATTCACACAAGATAACGATGAGAAGACGATGACGATGATGATGATGATGATGTTGATGATGCTGTTGATGCTGATGATGAGCTATTACTCATGATCAACATAATTATTACGAGCCGAAAAAACAACTTCCGCATTTTGGGGCAGTTCATTCAAGCCGAAAGCGGGAAGGCGCGGCAGCACGCTGTTGTCAAGCGCTGGAAGGCTGGCAACAGACAGTGAGCAGTGGAGGGGGGGGGGGGGGCTGCTAGGGAGGGGGTTTATTGTGCTAAAAGTTAGAGCTTAGAGCTCGTACAACGTATGTTTATTGTTGTTAGCGACACGTGGCCAAGCGTCAATCTGAGCTAAACGCATTTGTTGTTCTCTAGGCCAGCTGCTGTTGCTTATCTAAGTGGCAGCGGCGACAAGTGCTTAAAACAGATTCAAAACAATAAATAAAAATAAACAAATTGTTATCTATTTATGCATTGCATTTGCTGCTTCCTATTTGCACAGACAATTTGTTAAGTTTTTTTTGTGTGCAATTTCAATTCCCACGACAATTTGATGCTCGATAAATTGAGAAAGAGAGAGAGAGAGAGAGAGAGAGAAGTGCAGCACAGCAACTTCATAAGATATATATATATATGTATACATCAATATATATTATAGTCACACATATCATATCACAGTTTGTTGACTCTGCGCGCACGGCCGAAGGACATATCGGATATACAATATGTACTCTACTATAGCATCATAGTTGGCTTTAACTAGTTGGCTGGTTTGTTGGGCGCGTGACTTGCGTGGGCAATTGGCCAATAAGCCAAGCCAATCGCTGGCTTTGCATGTCAAGCAAATTTCTCCGCATCAACTCATAAATCACGCATACGCACAGCGTTCGTTGCCAAGCGAGCTAACAGCAGCAGCACCAGCAGCAGCAGCAGCAGCAGCAGCAGCAGCAGCACCAGCAGCAGCAGCAGCAGCAGCAGCAGCAGCAACAGCAGCTGGTAGCTGCCAATTATTGTTTACATATGTGCAACACGTACTTTAACACGCATTGAGAACTGTTTGGGGGCCCAGCGATTAGATAAACGAACTTCCCGAACACACACACACACACACACACTCTGCGCTTTATCGCGCACACACACACACACAAACACACGCGCCAAAATCTTCAACAACCTTGAAAATCATATAAATATTCATGTGTGCGCGCATAACAAGTGTAGATATGTGATTAAAACGTAAACATAACATAATTATGCGAGGTGCGTTTCAAACATATTCGCCGATGAGTGACTGAATGAGAGAGAGCAGGAGAGGGAGAGAGAGATGAGCAAAATAAGTAAAAATCTAGCTATCTCTGTTGCATATGTGAGCAAACAAAAGTGTTGTAATGGGGAATGCTCGACTTGAAGATAGAGATAGAGATAGAGATAGAGATAGAGAGAGAGAGAGAGAGAGAGAGATAGAGATAGAGATAGAGATAGAGATAGAGATAGAGATAGAGATAGAGATAGAGATAGAGATATAGAGAGAGAGAGAGAGAGAGAGAGAGAGAGAGAGAGAGAGAGAGAGAGAGAGAGATAGAGATAGAGATAGAGATAGAGATAGAGATAGAGATAGAGATAGAGATAGAGATAGAGATAGAGATAGAGATAGAGATAGAGATAGAGATAGAGATAGAGATAGAGATAGAGATAGAGATAGAGATAGAGAGAGAGAGAGAGAGGGCGAGAGAAAGTTTATATAACTCAACTGCGCATACTTTATATACAGAGGAATGAACAAGTCTAAATGGAATTGCCTATGGTTTCGAAAAAATTAGAAATAAAAAACTATTATCTGAACGATATAACCTACAAATAAACTTCAAACTTCATGGGATTTATAGAATATAATTTCCTATATGCTATAAAAATATAAGTATTATTACATCCAAGCTTATATTCTCTAACTATATAAGTACTCTTTACTAACTCACAGTATATACACCAATAGTATTATAAAAATACCAACCTCCAACCTCCACACTTATATGTATTTATAATTATATCCAATCAGAAATTTTATTTAAAAAATAAAAACAAAATAGTTGGGAAAAAAAAAACTCACTTAAAAAAAGGAGTTTTGAAAATATTAAAAGAGAACAAAAAAAAAAAAAAATGTTATACAACATAAATGGGAAATTGTAATCGGAGATATGTTTGGTTAGAATGCTATAGATCACTAGCTAAGTGCGATGCGAATCTTAAGTGGAGATTAATGAATGCGATACGTTGAATGTCATTGGTTGAAGGCCCGCCAGACGTTTGACAAGCTATTAAGCTAGCGAAGATTTGCCTTGTTCTCAAAGATCTGATTAATGTCATTCTAGATGAATGCGACGCTTGAGACACGGGCCCAAAGTCATTTAAATGAGCTTACAATTGACTCAGGTTTTTTTTCTTTCTTTTATTTTTATTTTTATTTTATTTTTTTTTTTGTTTTGCATACATAACTTGGCGACTGTTACAAAACCAATAGAAACTACAACAATAGGAATATTAATATTAATATTAATATTAATAATAATAATAATTAACTATTAAAAAGTTCCTGATAAGATTGCAAAGCGTATAAAAATATGGCTACTGTTGCGAGCCTTACGATCTGTTTACTGATAATCTATGCATAAGCATAGTATTTTTATTATATAGTATTTGTATAGTATATGCGGTATATGCAGTATAAATGTGGTATATGTGGAATATGTAGTATATATGGTATATTTTGTATATGTCGTAGATGCGGTATATACAGCATATATAGTATGTAGTATAGATGTGGTATATGTAGTATGCAGTATTTGAAGAATATGTGGTATATATGTGTATATGTGGTATATTTAGTATATTTTGTATACGTAGTAGATGGAGTTCATCCAGTCTATGTAGTATTTTCAGTATTTGCACAGTATATGTGGTATATGAAGAATATGTGGTATATATGGTATATGCCGTATATGTGGTATATTTAGTATATTTTGTATACGTAGTAGATACAGTACATGCAGTATATGTAGTATTTGCAATATTTGCAGTATTTGCACTATATACAGTATATGGAGACTATGTGGTATATGAAGAATATCTGGTATATCTGGTATATATGGTATATGCCATATATGTGGTATATTTAGTATATTTTGTATACGTAGTAGATGGAGTTCATCCAGTCTATGTAGTATTTTCAGTATTTGCACATTATATGGAGTATATGTGGTATATGAAGAATATGTGGTATATATGGTATATACCGTATATGTGGTATATTTAGTATATTTTGTATACGTAGTAGATACAGTACATGCAGTATATGTAGTATTTGCAATATTTGCACTATATACAGTATATGGAGTCTATGTGGTATATGAAGTATATGTAGTATGTGTGGTATATGCAGTATATTTCGTATATTTAGTATACACAGTGTGGACAGTATATGAAGTATATGTATTTTATTATGTATATATCTTATATGCATTATATTTCGTATAGTATATATTTAGTATATTTAGTATATGTAGTATATGTAGTATTTTTACTATAATTGATAATTGACAAATTGATGTCGCCATCAATAGAGGTCAATTTGTAGATATTTGAATTTATGATTTCAACACTTTCATTTAGATCATTATCAATGCTGTTCAGTAGACGTATATATATATACATATATATGTGAACCACTTGCTCAGGTATGTAAGTATTTAATTTAGTGAGCAAGTGGACACAATTCGAGTTGTGCTAGTTGCCAAGGCGATAAGATGTTGCCAATGGCATTTGGTTTCGACTGTCTAGCTGGTTGTCAAGTGGACTTGACGTTACCAAGCACCTAATCAGCGACGGCTATCCCCAAAAATAAAAACCTTATTTAATATATAAGCATATACTATATACATATATATATACTAAATATAATATAGAACTGAAAAAAAAACTACAAAAATTTGCTCTGACCCAGCGTGAGCTCATTGCCCTGACACGCTGCAATTCGTCAGGGAAAACTGCAATCGCGACTTGCAGTCGATTATTTCATTTCATTTTTTTTTTCACTCATGATAACGTGACCTAGATTTTGTATGAACGATGAAATTCAGCATGCTGCGGCGATAGCTATGCACATATGTACCATATATGACAATCAGTGGCGACGATAATTCCCAGGCAAAGCCAAACGCAGCTGGCGTTGACCTTCGAGCCGAGTTCGCATTGCCAAATGGTGTGGCGTTTCCTGTACCTAGGCCAACAGCCCAGAGACCAGGGCAAAAGCTAAGCAAAAATAAAACAAACTCAATTCGAGTCAACAAAAGGTAGGCTTAATTGTCGCTCACATGAAAATATTGGGCTGAACATGTATGTTTATGTGAGAACACTTTATGCTGGTTAGTTGCTTTTATGGCTATGCTAATGCGTTAGTTGTTGTTGTTGTTGCCCTACGTGACGATAAGTCGCACTTGGGCAAGATTTAGGCGCGTTTTACATTTTTAACTAATATGCATGTTTTTTTTTTTTTTTTTTTTATAGCGCGCATTACGAAATCAGTGAGAGCTGAAGCTCGACGAAGCAGATACTCTGTAAGCTGTAGAGCGATTTGGAGAAATATTTTCTTAATAAATATTTCATTACAATCACAATTAATCAAAGAGAAAATCTCAATTTAAACTTTCTATAAAAATACTTTTTTTTTTTTTAGTTTCTTTATAAAATATGAGCACCTTGTGCATGTAATTACAGGGTATGCGAAATTAAGCATGCCAAATAGCCATTGAGGTCAAGACACCATAAGAAGACGACGACGACGGCGACGACGACGACGACGACGAAGATGTCGTGTTTTTTGTCGTTTCGCATAAGTGAGAGTTGTAAAAAAAAAAAAAAAAAATTATGATAAGTATAAAAGGTAGATATATATCTAGACATATACACGATTTATACATATATACGTATATAGTATGTAAATGCATATTGTTGTTACATGTTTATGAGCCACGGCACGCAATCTTGAGCGATTGTATTTAACAATAGGCATTATCTTTCTATAGATAATGTACACTGTACGTTGATCTTATAAATTATTGCAATCAAATTGCACGAGATAATCATAAAAATGCATTTCTGTATATAGATAAGAATAGGTTACCAGATAATGTAAGTCCGTTTCTAGCGATAATTGTACAGATAAATGGAATGGGTTATATACATATATATGTGAAGATCAGATCGAAATGTAAATGAAGCAAATACAGATATAGAGATAAAGATAAGTATAGATAGAGATAAAGAGATACATATATAAACAGATGCATGTATAGATCAAGATATATATGTAGAAGTAGATGCAAGTACAAGTCAAGATACAGATACATTGGATGGTAGATGGAAATCTAGAGATATAAATATGTACCTATAGATACATGTGAAACTATAGATAAATTTCAATTACAACATCTATGAAGTTATAGCTAGGAATAGTTTGTGAGGAAGATGCATAAGCAGATATACTAGCTTATAGAAAGATATAGACACATATGTATATAGATACATATGAAGATACTTTTGTAGCAGATACACTTGCTGATAATAAGATATAGATACATACATATGTATGCAAATGCATATATGTAGATACATATGAAGATACAGTTATCTATAGATACTTCTGAAGACTTATAGAAAGATATAGATACATATGAAAATACATTTGTATAAAGATACTTTTCAGATACACTTGCCGATAGAAGATCTAGATATAAATGATATAGATACAAATGCATATATATGCAGATACAATTAAATATATATAGATACTTCTGAAGACACATAAGCAGATACATTAGACAGATAGAAATATATAGATAGAAATGAATACAGATTCAGTTATAGATACTTATGTAGCAGATACACTTGCTGATAGATAGATAAAGATACAAATGCATATAGATACATTTTAATATAGAAATGTAGATCAATATATGAAATTAGCTACAGATCTAGATACATATGCAAGCAGAGATAAAAAAAAATGCATATGTAGATGCAGCTGAGGTTGCAGATACAGTTATAGTTGAATATAGATAGGCATAGCTGTACGTTTAGATACACATATATGCATATGAACATTATTTATGATAAGCATATTTTAGATACAGATACATTTACAGATACAGATAGTTGATAAGTAGCTCTCGTGATTAATTCACTTTGGCATATCTCAAATACTCAAAAACTACAAAACATTTCCAAACCAGATAAAGATACATTCGGCGAGTATCTGGCAGATCAGTGAGCGATTGCCCAAAGGCGAACGTGTTAACCTTGGCCATTGAAGCTAACGTGCGCTGTGCGTAACTCAACTTAAAAAAAAATCGGAACAGAAGCTATGGGGCGCAGGGGGCAGAGGAGGGGTGGAGCGAGAAGCTGTATAGCGAGCCGGCATCAAAAGGAATTGAACATGCTGACGAGCCGCAAGCATTCAAAAGAATTTATGTGCGCCTTCTTTGCTGCTTGTCTGCTTCTACTTAATAGCGCAAGATTTCTGTGCCAGAGCATTTAATAGGTTAATAATGCGAAGACTCAGCGCGCAACTTCATTGTGTTGCCGACGCAGCTAAGTGTGTGTGTGTGTGTGTGTGTGAGTGTGTGTGAGTGTGTCTATGCCACACCGTTAGCCGCTCCACTCTACACATTCCACAGTCAACATTTGTCTGAAGTCTGCGCGTTGCCACTTAAAAAGGCAACGAAATGAGTTCAAGTTTTTTGCGCCATCTTCGGATTACATACCCAGTGGTAAGCCCCCCCCCCCCATCACTCCCCCTCCCCCACCACCGCGCATGGCATCGCATTAACCTTAAAGCGATGCAGCGAGGCGTGAAGTGTGCAGCAGCTGCAGCAATTTCTTGGCCATACCGCAATAAGTTAATAACGCGCAACCTAAGCTCAAACATTTTTTTTTTCCAACAGAATTTTTTGATTTAATATCGGAAGCTGAGAAGGTCTCCGTTTTATGTAGCAGAGGAATTGCTTCTTTTTTTTTTCATTCCACTATCTGCTGTCCAATGTAAATTGCGGAAGAGCAGAGACGAACAGAACACCTAACAGATAATTATCTATGTAGTTAAATTTAACACCTTAACTGTATAGCTAGCTGCAAGGCAAAATGTGGTATGCGAGATTTCAGATATGATAATATGAGCTATATATTATGTGTGTTCTATTAGCTAACGATCTAATGCCAGATTGCATAAGAGAAAGTTGGCTTCAGCCAGCTGGCAAGACTTGGGCTTGCAACGGAAATAGTTTTTCCCGAGTTGAAGAATTTCAGATATTTGGAAATTTGAACAACTAACGGCGATTCTAATTTGTTATTTATATTTATATAAATTTAAATATTTAAGAAGAATTTCTGCTTAACAATCTGGCAACGTTTAAGCATATGACACAAAAAGTTTTAGCTATTGCAACTATATGCATTGATTGTCGATATATATTTTACGAAATCCAATAAGAATAAAAGCTGAGCTAAAAGTTTTTTCCAACATCTCATCATATGGTATATTTCAGTAAGCTGGCAACGCTTAATCAAGCAAACTGTTGCCTATATGATAAACAATAAGAATTTCTTCTTAGGAATACTTAGGAATACATATATAATACGACTCTCAATAATAAACAGCTGCATGGAAAGTTTATTCCAACTTATCGATATCATCAGCACAGTCTGGCAACGCTCAAGCAGCATTAATACTTCAGCTGTCAAGCCCATCTCGCTTATATCTTAGTAGCTATTGCTATAATTTTGTGAAACTATTCATCAATATTTCTACTAGAAAATCAACTGAGAAGACGCACTAGTTCAGCTGGGTTCGAACTAGTTCTAGTTCGCTTATCAGGCAATGCTTTTCATAGAGCATGCATTAGCTGACGCCATAAATGCTTTGCAAATGACAAATGACATTTTAAACGCTTTTCAAACAGACTATAATGTATATATACATACATATATATATATATATATATATATATATATATATGTATTATATATATATATAACATTTTATATTTGAGCCGAAGTAGAGCTGCGGCTGCGGCTGCGACTGCGGCTGCTCCAAGTGCTAATCAATGACAAAAATAATAATAATAAAAAAAAAAACGAACAAGAACTTATGTAATGCCCAAGTGTAGCAAATAAAATCAAACTGATTGTTGACTTGGCTATCAGTTCAGGGCGTTTAAGCGCTATTTATTCCAGATACGAACGGAAAATCGTGTGGGTGGAAGGCAGACCGTGATGACGGAGGGTGAGCGGGCGGTCGTTAGGGGCAGTGGAACCGCAGCGAGTGGCGCCAGTTTTTTTTTTTTTTTTTTTTTTTTTTTTGCTAGTGTCAAAATCTGAAAGATCGAAACGCTAATCAGACGATTCTACAATTCTACGAGTATTGCGTCTTAAATTGTTAGAGGCATTGCTATAAATAAATACCATAACAGCGCTTTACAAGCGACAGCAAATGGAAAAAAAAATAGAAAACGAAAACGAAAACGAAAACAAAAACAAAGGCAAAAGTTAAAACAAAACAAAAAACAAATTTTACTGGAAAGTTTTGGTAACAAAAAAAAAAAGTAAAAATAAAAATCCAAATTTATGTATAAATAAATGAAGTAAACAAATAAAAATAATTGAAAAAGCTGTTTGCAAATAGTTTTGAATGGATTTCAAACATATACAGATATATATATATATATATATATATATATATATATATATATATATATATATATATATATATATATATATATATGTATAAACATATGCATTTGTATATATCTGATTTTTATTAATATAAATTCGAAATGTTTTTTGTTGATATCATTGGCTTAATAATATCACAAGCCTTATCATAACTCTGCTATGGCTGAACGTGTTGACACATGCGAATTCCAATCTAAATATTTTGCTTCTTATATAAATAGAATTGCAATTAATATTATTTGAATATATGACAAATTCATTTTTGGAATAGAAACATTAAAAACATGATTCTCATGCTGCTCAAACTAATACGTATAAATTTAGTGTATGTTATTATATAATTATTACTTTATTTATTCTTATTTTATATAGTCATTTGTTTTAGCAAAAAAATAAAGATAATTGCAATTAATAAGTATTTAATTATTTGTTTATTATTTTATTTTTTTTTGTAAATTATTTTAAATTATTTTATTATTTGTTTATTATTGATGTATATATATTTTTTGTAAATCACTTTTAAATTGATTAATTATTTGTTTATATATATATTTTTTTAATTACTTTAAAACTATTTAATTATTTCCTTATTTTTATTACTATTAAATAATTAAATTTTTTGTTTATTATTTATATTTAATTTTTTGAAAATTACTTTTACATTATTTAATTATTTGTCTATTCTATTTTTTTTTTTTGTAATTTAAAATTATTGATTATTTGTATATTATTTTTTTTAATTACTTTTAAAGTATTTACTTATTTGTTTATTATTTTTATTTTTTTTTATTACTTTTAAATTATTTAATTATTTTATTATTTATTTTTATTTATTTTTTTAATTATTCACTTCTTTTATTATTATTATTTTTTTTTAAATTTATTATTATTATTTTTTTTTTTTCATTTTAAATTTCAATATCTATTTACTTGACATTTTATATTTGATTTATTGCTTCATTTCTTTGTTTGTTTATTTCTATTTTGACGATTCTTAATTCAAGCATTATTATGGCAATTTACGAATCGAATCATTATCATGATCATCATCAACATAGCTGACAACCAAAAAACTATCTATCATAGTTCACTCTGCACATCACACGGTCAGGGTATTTTATAGCTGATACTTTTTTTTATATTTTTTTATTTTTTATTATTATTATTATTATTATTATTATTATTCTAGCCTTGTTCACAGCTTCCTAAATTAACTATATAATCTAGTTATACTTTCTCAGCGTGCTTTAAGCTTTTTATTTGTTTAGCTAATGAAGTTCTCTTTTGTTTTGTCGCTTTTATTTATGTTTTGTTTTTTTTTTTTTGTTTCTGCTTCTTCTTCCTCCACTTTTAGTATTTAATTATTTTTGCCAGTCTGAATTTTAATTGATTTTTGGCTGTGGCACATTTTTTTTTTTTCTTACTGAAAGCGAAAGTCAAACTAGAGGAAGACTGAAGTGTATATATATAAATACTACAAATATATGTATATATATATATATACATAAGTATATATTTATTCTTTGTGTGTGTTTTGGCAACGACTTTCATTAAGGTTGTTGCGGTTAAGCTTAAGCGAAGATTTCCTGCAATTTTCTTATTTATGATTCTACATTTCAATTGCAAAGTGGAATACCGCGGCGAGGTCTGGAAATAGTTTTTGCGAATCACAGAAAGAGAGCAAGAGAGCAAGAGAGAGAGAGAGAGAGAGAGAGAGAGAAGCCCGCATACTTAAACTCAAAATATTTGATATAAAGATCCTTGGCTAAAAATATGCAACTTCCGCTCACTTGGCTAAAGATTAGAAATCTTTTCTTTCATTACATAAAGAAAACCACAAACTAAATATTGAAATCTAATTTAATTAAGTGGATGAAGGGGTGGAGGGTAGCTAGCCTGAAGAGCCCTTCATAAAAGCAATGTTATTATTGCTTAGATAGCCAGCTCGCTGGCCCCGATATAGATAAGTGCGCGAATAAATAATACGAAATTGATTGAGTGAGGTTGAAAATATTGCGTTTTACAATTTCTGTTTGTTTTTCTTTTGGCTGTATTTCTTTTGCATTATTTTTATTAATTTTTTTTTTATTTTTTTTTTTATCATTTTATTGTCTTGCGGTTTTTCCAGCTGTGATTTTCCCACAGCCAATTGCTATTGAGTACATGGCCATACAAGATGTTGTTATTGCCCGCAAGTCAATGGCAATGGCAGGGCTTTTGGGGTTTAGAAATAGATCAGTGTTCTCTCACTTGACTATATCTATATATGTATATCTTTCTATAAAAAAAAAAAAATGATAAACGCTAAACAAGTTGTTTCACTATAATTTTTCAAGCTGCATGCAATCACAATTCTAACTGTGTGTGTGTGTATAATTATGGCTAACACTGTTTTGGCCCAGCTGCTGTTGAGTGACCCAATAAGTTGGGAAAGTCGAAAAAGTTGACCCTAATTAAACTGAGTGCGCGCACTCTAAGTGCGTTGGCTTTGAATCAAGATACGAATACACAAATACACTCATATCTATCTATCTATCTCCCTCTCTCTCTGTGTGGCAGCTGATTAAGTTTTAGTTTGGAGAAATCTGATGATGACGTCGCAACAATCATGACAACGTCGACTGTGACCGATGAATCATTGTCGTGCGATTTGCTCGGAATTCTTATTCTTCTTCTTATGTATGTATAAAAATGAATCAGTTTTTGTTTGAAATTTACTTATTGAACTCACCTTCGATGCATGAAGAATTTACATAGCGTTGCCAGGACGAATTATTGCCAGCGACTGCTGCCGCTGCTGCAGCAGCAACTGCAGCTGCATTGGCGCGTTTCTGCATATTGTATGAGCCGCCATTGCTCGAAGCTTGAGTCTCCTGGCGCTTATTATTATAGCGCGCCTTGCGTGCAGCGCGACTGTTGTTGTTGCATTGTTGTTGTTGCTGCTGTTGTTGCTGTTGCTGCTGTTGCTGTTGCTGTTGCTGATAGTTGGGTGCATTGGTTGCGGCTGCAGCTGAGGTTGCTGCTGCTGCTGTTAGATTATATTTCTGTGAGCAGCGTTTATGATGATTGCCGCTATTATTTTGGTTATTGGTGTTGGTGTTGCCAAAGCGCTGCATGTTGTCATCTGTTAAGAGAGTGGGAGAGAAAAAGAAGAGAATTATTAAATATGCTTATAACAATATCGATTTTTTTATATATATATATAAAGAGATCAATGAAAATCCACACGCATACGACTTACAAATCTTGAACAGATGCAAGTGCAAAAAATCTTCAAGAAAAATATGCATTTTTATTTTATATTTATTTTTTTTTTTTAATTTTAATTTTAATTTTAATTTTTTTTTTTTAGCGCCTAAATTGGCCAACAATTTCGTTAAGTTATTTAATTCGAATGCTTTATGGCTCGCATTTGGCGACAGCCGACACTCGTTATGAGATGAGATATGTATATGACTTTCGCCTTTGTGGCTCACAATTCGCCCGCCTGCATTTGCCGTGCAAAGCAAACTAAACGCCGTGATTAGCGACGAGCGCGATATAAAAACAATTTCTCTATGTGTGTGTGTGTGTGTGTGTGTGTGTGTGTGTGTGTGTGTGGCCTTAGTTCAGTTTCTTATTGTTTTTCGTGTGACTTGATTCGGTTTTCTTTCTCGCTTTGGCCGGCCAGCTAAGTGAGTGCACTAGCAGAGAAAGAGAGAGAGAGAGAGAGAGAGGACAGAGGGAGGCCAGAATAAAAACAAATAAATGTGAGCAACAATAATAAAAAAAAGAAAGAAAAAAACCCAGTTATACAATTCAATTGCGCGCGCGGCTATCGATGACGACACAACCAAACACAAATATTGTGAATCATTCACAGTGACGACAACAAACAGCAACAACAGCAACAACAGCTAAAGCAAAAGCGCTGATAAGCGCTGCACGTTGCGCATGTCTCATTGAACGTGTTGCAATTGCAACTGTTTGTTGTTGTTGTTGTTGCTGATTGTGCACGTGTTGTTCACCTGGCCGCGCACACACACGTTCACAACGTGTGCTCAACTGGGTAATTCTTACAGTGCATCAAAGTACGATATCTCTCTCTCTCTCTCTCTTTTTCTCTCGCCCTTCTCTCTCTCTCTCTCTCTCTTGCGATCACTTCTGTACGCTCTTTCTCTTTTTGTGCTGTATTTTCGATTTAGTGCACTTATATCCTCAAATTTTGATATAGAACACATGAATTTTGATATTGATAAAAATGTTGCGATTTATACAGAAAATTTGTTCTTTTTTTTTATTTTTTTTTTTTTTTTTTTTTTTTTTTTAGCTATTTACGGTCAAACACATATCGACAATATACTACATTCACAAATACTTAAAAAGTTTTCTTATAGATTTTTATACAAGTTAAATTACCTAGAGTTGTATATGTGTGTGGTTGACATCAATCGGGTTACTGCTTAAAATTTAATTTCAAATCGTCAAACCAACAAAGTGTTTGCTTAGATTGAAGTGTTTTGGAGAAATTGTAAAAGTCAGGTGATTACATACTCTATATATATACATATATATACATAGCTCAATAGACTAAGGTTTGAATTAAAACTAACTTTGATTCCGAAAAAAAAAGTGAAAGAGTCTAAAGAAATGGAATTTTAAAGTTGGGAAAATATATATTTTTAGAGAACTTGAGAGAAATTGCTCGACTAGCAGATACCGTAGATAATGCACAGAGCTAGTATTTAAAGTAGTATAGCATACATAGCTAACATACAGACACATAAGCTCGCATGCTCCCTCGGAATACTCAATTGTGGGCTTACTATGCAAAATGAATTGTTAAATAACTTTTGAACTAGATGAAATTTTTTTGTCAAATTTCCAGAGCATGATAATAACTATCTAATGTATGTGCATGACAAAAAAACGAGTATTTATTATTTAAAAAATTTTTAAACTTTTTTATGTCAAATTTTATGTGAGCTGCTTGAGTTTCTATAGCTCTCTAAACTCTAGTTATTATGCTATGCAAGCTGTGCTTACAAATTGGTACAAAATTATCGATTTTTATGGGATAAAAAATACTTGTGATGAGTTATCGATAAAAAAAATATATATAAAGTCCTACAGCAATGGTAGAGAGGCATATATATGAGGCATATATATAAATACACTTCACGCCGCCTGCCACGCCTACTGACACTCCTTAAATACACTCTAAAAAAGAAAAAAAAACGTCCATTCCCATGTTCAATCAATCTATCAAGGCTATAAAAAGTGAAGAACTCTTGAGAATTTCTAAAATTCGAAATTCCACATTTTGGAAATCTTACAAGTAAATAAGATTTGATGTTCTGTTGACTCACTCGCAGATGATGGCAACAAATTCTGACAAGTACATAAATTTTTTGCCGCTCAACAATTGGGGGCGGGCAAACCTAACCCCGTGCCCCCCTCCACCCCCCTCTCCCCACCTATCGCTCTCCCGCTGGCTTTCACTGTCATGGAATTTGCGCTTAGAAAGGCAAAAATAACGGCACACAAAGCCCACGCTTAATAAACAAAAACAAATAAATACCAAAAGCGAGTAGCTATACAAAAATTTATAAATAAACAAATACATATATATATATATTTATATATTTAAAAACAAAAACAAGAAAAAATTGACCAAATAAAACAAAAAAGAAAAAAAAAAAAGCCGAAAATTAAAAATTAAAATAAATACAAGAAAAAGGCAGAGCCAAAAGCGACTACAATAAACAGGTACCAGCTCGTGCCTAGCGCCGCTCCATGTGACTACGTACGTGTGTGTGTGTGTCTGTGTGTGTGTGTGTGTGTGGCTATAACCCACCCACCACGCCTACCCCGTCATCCGTTGCGCCAATACAGTGAAAGATACTTGAAATTGTAGCGTAATTTTTGCCAAAAAAAAAAAAAAAAACAAAACAAAAAATTCAAATTCAAAACAAAAGCACCCCAACACCGTGCACCTCTGCCGTCGCGCCTCCGCTGCCACGCCCCGTCGATCGTCGAACTAGCCCAAGTTGCCGCTCTCCACTTTTTTATAGCGCCACCGCCCCCAGGCCCCGGCCGGCAGTTATGCGCTTTGATTTATGAAAGAAAAGACGATGTCGACGACGTCGAACGAAACGATCCGATACGATACGATCCGATCGGATCGGTTAGCATCGCGCCTGAATGGAATTGCGTAGTAGGGTAAACTCAGCAGCAGCAACAACAACAACAACAACAACAAGAACAAGAGGATGAAGCAACAGCTACAACAACAGAAAATGATACTTAACAAAAATCCCACAAGCTGAGCACACACAGCACATGTTAATACTCTGCTCGGAGTTGGAAACTTCAATTTAAGAATGAATCAGAATTTATTCAAGTGAACTTGAACTAGGTTTTAGATGTGTTTGTGTCGCTGTATCGCTGTGTGTGTGTGTGTGTTTTAATTATGCAAGTTTAAGCTAGAATTACATTTAGTCATAAGTATAAAAATCTATATAAGTTTAATAGCTAGGTGCTCTCTCTCTCTCTCTCTCTCTCTCTATCTCTCTCATTTTCTCTATTATTCTCATAACTCTCTCTCTCTATCTCTCTCATTTTCTCTATTATTCTCATAACTCTCTCTCTCTATCTCTCTCTCTCTCTCTCTCTCTCTCTCTCTCTCTCTCTATCTCTCTCATTTTCTCTATTATTCTCATAACTCTCTCTCTCTCATTTTCTCTATTATTCTCATAACTCTCTCTCTCTCTCTCTCTCTCTCTCTCTCTCTCTCTCTATCTCTCTCATTTTCTCTATTATTCTCATAAAACTCTCTCTCTCTTTTTCTCACTCTCTCTGTTTCTTATAACTCTTTCTCTCTCTCTCTCTTTTTCTCACTCTCTCTCTTACTCTCTCTGCCTCACACTATAATTTTTTTTCTCTTTCTTTCACTCTGAAGCTCATTCACTCTTTCACTCTCTATCTTTCATGGTCATTATCATTCTCTCATTTTAATTTCTTACTCTCTTATTCAGTCATTTCTTCTCTCTCATTCTTGCTCACTTTTTTTTCACTATATTATAACTCTCTTATTTTTTGTATCTGGCTGATTCTCAATCTTATTATCTTTCCCTCTTTTTTTCTCACTCTCTAACTTTTTCGCTCTAATTCACTCTCTCAAACTTTCTCTTGCTCCTTCTCTGGCTCTCGCAGGAACTCTCATTCTGAGCTGATCTCAAAATATATCTCTTAAATAATAGATAAATATTTTTGAGATATATTTTCTAGTGAGCTTGGAATACGAGTTGTTGCTCTTTCTTTCTTCCTTTCTACCTTTCGATCTTTCTCTCAATTTCTCTCTTTTTTTCTCTTCATTTTATTATTTTTGCATTGTCTTATTCTTTCATTCTCTCATTGTCATATTCTTAATATACTTCTAGTAGGTCTTGACTTATTCTTTTGTTCTATAATTCTCTAATGAGCTAGTTCTCTCTCTCTCTCTCTCTCTCTCTCTCTTATCCTATCTCCGTCTCCCTGACATCCCTCTGTCTCTTTCTCACTCTTTTCCCTCACTCTCTCTCTCGTTCTCATTCACTCTCATTATCTCAGTCTATTGTTTACAATTTATTTGATTAGCTAAATAGAACTAAATGTGTTAATATTGATTATCATGAATTAGTATATGACGAATTCATGATATCAAGAACTCTTGAGAAAAAACCCCCGACAAGCAATAATATCGCGCGCTTTAAAGTTGTTGTTGCTCTTAGGCGGTTTTTTTTTTTTTGTAAGTAATAAAACTATTTATAGAGAGTAACTAAAAATACTATGTGTATTTATGTATGTGTATATATATATAATATATATTTAACACATTCTTTATATATATATATATTTTGATGTTAATGCTTGAAGCTTATGATATTTTCATTAGACTCTTGTTCCTTTGCCATGTCACTCTCTCTCTCTCTCTCTCTCCCATTCTCCCATTGTCTCTTTCTCTTTCACACTCTTGTTGTATTTCTTTCTTTCGCTTTCACAAGCCAGTTATCATCGAAAAGATTTCGCATATGAAATTAATGCAAAATCAGCCATTCAAATGTGTCATAACTCTTAATATGATATCAACGCGAGTTCGTTGAATTGCCACAGATACAGATACACAAACACACACATACACAAGAGAGATATACACACACACACACATATACTGTAGGTTTTTTGCCTTGGCATCCCTGTTTTTTTTTCAGCATTTTAGCCCATTTGGCGGCACGTCTGCAGCTTTGGCAGCGTTGCCAAAACGGAAATGCATCGCAATGCAAACGGCGCGTGTTGCTATTTGTGGCAACAAAAACACACTCACACACACAGCAGCAGCATCAACAGCAACAGCAACAACAGCAGCAACAACAAACATAATCATGACGCGAGCGACAATGATCATTGGCATCATTCATAAGTTCACACAGATGCGCGTGTGTGTGTGTGTGTGTGCGTGATCAAAGTTGAATGAATCCCACAAAGCTGCAGAGACAGAGGGAAATAAAGAGAGCGAGGGGTAGGGTGTGTGTGTGTGTGTGTGTGTGCGGTAGAGAGCGAGACAGACAAAGGCAAACGATGCCAGCAGACGCAGCAATCGCCTCGAATTACAGCAACGGCGACAGCAGCAGCAAAACCGAAACCAACAAAAGAGATCATTAAGGGAAGAGCCATCAAAAGGAGACGCGAAAATTGAGCAAAAAACAAAATGAAGAAAATAACAACAACAACGGCAATTTTTCGCATGGCAACACAAAAGTCACAGTCGACGACGACGAACGCAAGCGCATAAGACTCAGAGCTAACCCCTCTAGCCACAGACGCCGCACACCCTCTACGCCACTGGCAACGCCATCCGGCTCTACCCTCTTTAGCCGGGCAGCTGCTTGAGACAACTTCACACATGTGCGCAGCGAACGTAGTTGGTATGCATCAAGGACAAAGTCGAAAGTTGAAGCGAGAGCAACAGCTGCCTTAGAAAACTCTCACAGTTCTAATGTAAGTGAACCATATAGACATATATACATATAGACGATGATGATTAATGAAGATTAAAACTAAATTATTGCCTATGCCTAGGTACTTCAGCTCTTTCATTAGTTCAGCAATGACTTGCCAAAAAAAAAAAAAAAAAAAAAAAACATGTGCGATGTGCTAAGCATTTAAGATTCTGTCGCGTATTTCGACCCTAAACGAGTTTCTCATCAGCAGCTCATAGACAAATGGACTTAATGGCTTATATACAGACATATATATATGTATATGTAGAATGATATATGTATGTATATAATGTTTGTTTTAGGGGTGCTGAACTTCGAAAAGCCGCCTTTAGTTGCAAACTTGTTTTTCGAACTTCACGCACCCAAAAACAATCATAAAATACAAGTGGCAAAAGTCATATAGTAATAATAATACTAGAGAGGCATAAGTTAAGTTAAGACAACGTCTGTAGACTCTAGAGACCGATTTTCAAGAAAAAGAATACATGATATAGAATAGATATAGAATACATGAAGAATCTAAAAATTAAAAAAAAAAATGATATTTTAGTTTTAAATTTATTATAATAATAATAATACTAGAGAAGTATAAGTAAGATATAGACTACCCACAGTATACGACTGCATAATGCTCGCTCAAGGTCTAATAAATAATACTCAAGATCGAAATTTTCAACTAATAATCTTCAGATAAAGTCTAAAGATTTTTCATCATAATATATTGAAAAGATTAAGGAATATTAAGACCATAAGGAACGACTGCATGATGCTCGCTCAAGCATTACTATACAAGACTCAAGACTACAATTTTTCAAGTAATATCTCCAGAACTTTGACTATGTCTAGCCTACAGTAAGAGTCTAAAGATTTTTTTTTATATTATTTTACATTTATAATAATATTAATAATACTATAAAGACATTAACAATAATAAGACTGCATAATGCTCGCTATCAGGTTTTAATAAACAAGATTCAAGACTAATATGTTCTAGTAATATCTCTAGAACTTAGACTATATCTAGTCTACAAGAAGACTCTAAAGATTCATTTACTATATACATTTTTATACTAATTCAGTCTCAAATTTCTTTATTCAAAACCAATATACCCGCCTCCTTACGACATGATTAGCTCGCATAATAAACAATCAGGCTTCAATGGAATCTGCTCAGCTTATCGCTACCTAATGCTTCCTGGAATCCGAATTAGCCTGACAGCCTGATAGATTGTTTGGCATTAGGGGGAAAAGCTAACTAGATAACTTGTAGATACGAGCAGATAAATAGATAAGCTTCGCTCCTTCTAAGAACCTGAGGGATTTATGGAGTGTTAATTTGTGGCTCTTCCATATTTTAATGGATGTGACAATGTTGTCCGTTCGTTTAATAAACATTTTGTTTCGCTTTCAATGCGTTGCGATTGTAATAAGTAGTTGAACGATTTCCGAGTGGGCTTTAGCGTTATTAGAACCGGAAATTGTTAATGCCACTTTAATGTATTGTATAATTGTGGCCGGGCCATAAAAATAAATCCACTGAAAATGAAGCCATTCGCATTCAATTGCGTGCCTCGGAGTCAAATAGATTAACGCGCCGATGGCACCGAGTCGGCGCGGACGGAGGCGGCCAATGAATTGAGATTCATGTAAGACAAAATACAGGAAGAGATACGGATTTGATAATCGTTTGATGAATCGATTGAGCAGAGACGAGACGCGAGTGTCGTGTGGGGCAGGGGGGAGGCTAGGCGTGTGGGGTGTGATTAACCAGGCCAGACCAAGCCAAGCTAGTTGCTAATCAGGGGGAAAAATAGCTCACGCAATGCGATGCGACGCGACGCGACGCGATGACGTTCGTTGCTCGTCAATTATTTATTTAATGCTTGATTGCCCCCCTGCCACGCCCAACTATCAAAGTCACAGCCCCGCCTGGCCCACACAATTGCTGATTACAATTCAAAATACAAAAAAAGAGCATGGAAAAGATGAGTGTGCGTACGTGTATGAAGGGGTTGGGAGAAGATGAGAACGGGAGGGGGTGCGAGTGCTACGCAGAGGGTGGGCGCGTCAATCAAGCGCACTTTAATAAACGTTCGCAGTATTATTATATTTGTTGTTGTTGTTGTTGTTGTTGTTGCTGTTTGCCAGCAAATCGATAAACAAATCACTTCCGATGACGACATTGAGCACATGGCGTATGCGCAATGTGCGCCAGCGTCAAAAGTTAACGAGGGAAAAAGAAAAAATAGAAATGCAAATGGAAATGGAAATTAAAAATAACAGAGTCAGACATAAAAGTAGTTAAGCTCAAGCCACAATCCACAATCCACCGCCCACTGCCCGCCCTTTTTTTTATTTACAGTAGTAATCATGCGTGGGAATTGTCCGCTTATCATTCTAATCGATTCTATTCTATTCTAATCGTCTTCCTCTTCTTTTGCTTTTTGATAACCAACGGCATGAATGGCCATGGAAATGGCTTTGACAGCGTGTGCGGAGCACACATAATCCGAAACGCATACTATAATTGATAGCTTTAGCCTGGTAAAACCAATTTAACCATATGCGCGTTTTACAACACTGGGACAGTTCGATAAATGAAATGAAATGAGTAAAGTAATTCAATGGAATCGGACTTTGATATGAAATATAGATGGGAAATACGAGTGTCTGATATAAATATATTTATAATATATATATATATATATATATATATATATATATATATATATATATATATATATATATATATATATATATATATATATATATATATATATATATATATATATATATATATATATATATATATATATATATATATATATATATATATATATATATATATACATGGATTAATCAGTTTTCTGCAGAACTGAAGTTTCATTTGAATTGAGATTAACAAAAAGAGAAAGAAAGAAGTAGAGAAAAAAAGGCTAAGAAAATATAGTTATATATGTTATCAAGGCCTTGAATGTCAAGAGTTATATGTATATGTATGTATGTCTACATATTATATATGTATGTGCGTAGCATTGGACAACATATAAACTATGAAACGGTATTTTGAGAAATGAAATGGAAAGCCCAGTTTTTGTCTGGAGTAGAAAGCAAAGTATAGAATTACAAAAAAAAACCCCGTTGAATAATTAAAGCTTATTTTTGAGAGAATTAATTTCAGAGAGAAATGCATTGAAAATCTATCGTTCATAGAAATTTCAATGCTAGATATATTTAAAAAAAAAAAATCAATAAATAAATAGAAAAAAAAAGTAAATCGAGAAAAGATAAAAACGTGTAAACAATAAATTTAATTAATTATGCTACATTTTACTGCATGAAATGTTTGAAACTATGTTTTTATGTTTTTTAAATTTTTTTTTTTATTATTTTATATAAATTTTTAAATTTGTTATGCCAATATTTTATACATTAATTATGCTACATATTTTATTTGTATTAATTATTAAAAGAATTGCTTTGTTATTTGTTTAGCATTATTTTTTTTTAATATATTTGTTTAGTGTTACTTTTTATATATATTTTATTTTTATAATTTTGTATATATTATATTTTTATTATTGATTCAAAAAATTGTTTTGTTATTTTTAAGTATTATTTTTTTATAAATTTTATTTTTATTATTTCCTAATCAAAAATTGTTTTTTTTTTTTAGTTTTTAATATTATTTAAAAAAAATGTTTTTTTTTTTTCAGTATTATTTAGTATATATTTTATTTGTATTATTTTTTATATTTTTTATTTTTGTAATTTTACAAAAATATAATATTATTATTTATTTAATTTTTTTTTTAAATCAACTTTTCATGAAATTTAAAAAAATATATATGGATGCACAGCTGCTGTGATCATTTGCAATATAAATATACTAAACTTAATATGCATTTCATATTATCATGAATACATTCTCACTAATGAAACTTTCTAGGTGCATATACAGAGTGAGTCGTGTAATCATTATGACAATCGCATTCACCTAATTATTGTACTTATCAATTACTATTCGGGCCAACTTATCTACTGCCCCAACTCCAACTGTGCTCTAATCACAAATCAATATATTTCATAAGCATTTTGATAAATTGGGCAACTGGGCAACTGCGCGCCATTGTCTGCGTCATTTGGCCCAATCCCCATCTAGGAGGATGGGCTGAGGCTGGGCCAGGGGCAGAGGGGCGGGGGTAAACTTTTTGGCACTTGCAGAGCTGGCAAATATTCGGCATATCATTTGGAACAATTGTTATTAATTTGAAACATTATGAGACGTTGTGTTTACACAAACCGAAAATACATTAGAAAAAAAAAAGAGAGAGAGAGAGAAAAAGTAAAAGTGGCCAGAGCTGGGGCGACTACAGCATACCCTGCCTATGCAGCATATAGTAAATAAAGTAAGCACACTAATATGCTCTCACTTTGCACACAAAATGACGAGATATCTGCTTGGAAAAAAATAAAACTAATTGTTGAAGAACTTGTTGTTGTTACGCCTTTGTTTGTTTTTTTTTTTTTTTTTAATTGCTTTGAAAAGATTTATAGTTTCATGTATGTGCACATATACACATAGATATCTGAGTATGATAAATCGAAATTTATATATATATATGTATATATATATATATGATTTGTGCCTAGTTTTATAGGCCGTAGGCCAACCGCGTGCTGCCTGTCACAATTTTATGATGTTGACAGTTTATAGAACAGATTCAACAATAGCATCAAAGGGCTTAACAAACTGATCTATGTATACATTAAGCTAAATACTAGAAATTTATATGGTGAGGGAGAGTAGGGGGAAAGAGAGACTGAGAGTAGCAATAGCTGTTTTATAGCATAGTCTAATCTATTATTATAGATCAGATTTGAGAATTTGAGTCTCTTATAACTGAACAACACTGGCTGCCATGCATTATACAACACTGTGCTATCAGCCGATTGTGCCTAAAAGGCAATGCAATTGCAGACGCTGCATGGATCATGATCATGAATATAATCTAGCTATGAATCTATATATATATATGCATATCATATACATATATATAAATTGATATATATGCTTGTTCGTTTCACTATTTCCATTTGCTCAATCGCAACACCCACGACAAATGCCTGAATCGCTTCAGGTGGCGTCCACGGCGAAGAGCTGTTGTTGAATGTTGTTTTGATTTGTGCTCATGACAAAATGATTTCATGCTTTGCCTTTATTATGAATATTTTGTTCTGGGTTCTTCATCTTCTTCTTCTTCGACTTGTTGTTGTGCTATTTTGTTTATCGGCGTATTTTGTTTTGGTAGATCTCGATATTTTTTTTGGCAGCAAGTGTCAAAAATTCATATTCATTCATACGAAATGTACGCAAAAGTTCTTTATCATATACAACAGAGCGATATTTATAGAGAAAGAGAGATAGATAGATAGAGACAGAGATAGAGAGAGAGATTTTTATACATAATTATAATAATACATAACGAGCATTATAATCGACATATAACAACAATGGTATTAAACGCTGCTAATGCCAAAGCTGACGTGTCTCTTTAGCTTTCTGATTGTTCAATTGGAGAGTATACCCTGTAATTTCTAGCGCATCTCAAAGGGTATCAGGAAAGGGTATTTATTGTTGTTGTGGGCATAGCAGATGCCGCATGAGGCCTCGCATTGATATGCAAAGCTTATATATAAATTTTGTTACTTTAAAAAGTTTTTAATATGTACAAAAAACCTTTCAAAAATAATAAAATAATTTACTATAAATAAAAAATAATTTACAAAAAAAAAAAATAAATAAATAAATAAATAAAATAAAATACTACAAAAATGTTTAAATGCATTTTATATAAATATTTTTTTTTTTTTTATTTTATTTATTCTTTTACACTAAAATTTGTTTTACGTATCTTTAAATTAAAAAAAATTTTATTTTAAAAAATATAGTTATATATAGTTTTTGCTTTTAAAATGTTTAAATGCATTTCGTATATACATTTTTGTTATTTTAATATATATATTTTTTAAATTTAATTTTATTTATTCTTTTACACTAAAATTTGTTTTACGCATCTGTAAATTTATAAAACATATATAAAATATTTGTTGTATATTATTTTATTATTTTTTATTTTTTTTACACTAAACAATTTTGTTTATGTATCTTTAGGTTTATAAAATATTTTGTTATTTTTTATTTAAAAATAAATTTCTTAAGTTTTTATAATAATTAAAATAAAATAATAATAAAAAATAAAAAAAGTTTTTTTATTCCATATGCTAGATTTATCTATATATTTTTAAGGCATTAGAAGTGTTCAAAATGTTAATAATGCGAACAGCATGACCCGACATATATATATATATATATATATATATATATATATATATATATATATATATTTTTTTTTTTTTTTTTCATGTATTCCCAGCAAGATGGGGGCAAAAACTAAATTTTAGGCATGCTCTATGTAAGCAAGTATATATATAAATAAATAAATTAAAAAAAAAATATATATATATAGTATATATATATATTTATATATATATATATAAACCGCAACCGCAATGATTTATTTGTGCACAGCGGGCAAACGACAAGCGGCGAAACGGCAAAAGTAATCAAAGTAATACAAATGAGAGCAAAATATATATAAATAAACAACAAACAAGAGCAGGGACAGAGACAGTGACATAGAGGGAGGGAGGGAGGTAGAGTGGGTGAGAGAGGGAGAGAGAGTGGGCGAGCGGGGAAGTGGTGTGACAAAGAGGATGTAGAAGCAGCAGCATCGAAATAAACAGTGCGAACAGTAAACAACATAAGTATCTGTATCTGTATCTGTATATGTATCTGTATCTATAGATGTATCTGTATCTGTATCTTTAGATGTATCTGTGGCTAGCGATTGTATCTTCCATTTGTTAAATAAGTCTCATTGGGATCTAGATGAAATGCTTAAAACAAGGGCAAAATTCTCGAAAAATTATGGCAAATTTTGATGCATGCCGGCAGCTGGTTGAAAAATAAAACCAACAACTACAACAACAACAACAACAAAAATAGATAATAAAATAAACGCCATGGCATAAGCTTTTGGCTCTATTTGCAAGCAAACTCTTATTTATTTAATTTTAAATAGAAAGTAACCTCAATTGCAGCCGTAAAAAACATAAGTAAATACCATGAAGCAAAGAAGGCAACAACAGAAGACACAGAGAGAGAGAGAGAGAGAGAGAGAGAGAGAGAGAGAGAGAGAGAGAGAGGTAGAGTGAAAGGCCAAAATACAAACGGAAGCGCATATACAAACATACAACAACAAAAAAAAAAGAAAAGAAATAAGAAAAAAAAAAAGTACATGTTGGGAAAGTTAGTAGATAATATATATAAAATTTATATATATTTAAATGACTGACGGAAGTCATGTGGGCCATGAAGATGAGAGTACGTTGATTCAACAAACAAGTAAACAGGTAAACAGGTAACAGGTAACAGGCAACAGGTAACAGGTAACACGGCCAAAAAAGACAGTGGCAAACGAATGAACGCGGAATTCCTCATGTTAATTCTAATATTAGCTCATTGTAAAACGTGTAGTGCCTGATAAATCAATTGTTGATGCCCAAAAAAATACACACACACACACACTTGCAGCTTACAACATTTGTAATGCTGTTCACACACCCCACAGCACTTGAGCGATGAGTGTGCAAATCAACAAGTTGGCAAATGAAACAACAAACATAACATGAGCATATACCAAACACACGCACACGCACATACATATACATTTCTCTCCCTCTCTCTCCCACTCTCTCTCTCTCTCTCTCTCTCTCTCTGTCTCTCTCTATCTGTGTGCAAATTTGCTGTTTATGGCCTGTCACAACAATTATTTGAATTTCGCTTTGAATGAAATGTCATCAGAAATGGGACATCAAAACAAAAACGGCGCAAAAGCAAGAGAGTCGACATTTTGAACGTATCTGCATGCGTATGTGCTTGCAGAAATAGAAATACTTAAACAACACAAGAAAACAAAATCAAATCTAAACATGCGGCAGTCGCGCCTCAACGACTGCACAATGCTCGCCAAGAATCTGCAGAAATTAAATTCAAAAAACATTTTCTAATCTCTCTCTCTACAAAATTTTGAATATTAAATGAAATTGAAGACATTATTAAACAAGAAACTGCAGGAATTAAATTCTAAGAATTTTTTTAGATGCGTCTAAAAATTTTTGAATATTTTTACTTCAACTTAAAACAAATTCCAGGCATTAATGAACAAGAATCTGCAAAAATTAAAATCCAAAAAAATTTTTCAGATCTGTCTAGAATATTTTACAATATTTTTGCTTCAACTTAAAACAAATTTCAAAACAGTTTCAAAATCAATGCAAAAACTGTAGAACATATATATATATATATATATATATATATATATATTTTTTTTTTTTTGGCATTTGCCACGCCCTCAATTTCTAATTCCATAACAATATATAGATTTTTGTGCTTAGCCACGCCCCCCTTCAGTTTGCCTGGCTATATAATTTGTGAGCAAACTTAAAAACTATACTTTATATTCGCTCTGCCACGCCCCAAAAGGCACTTTCAGCTCCCGATGTTAACCATGCCCCCAGCTTGGGGGTGTGGCATAATACTTTTTGCCCAAGGTTAAAACAATTCGAAAACAAATCATAAACTTTCTTTACGCATTTGCCAGGCCCCTAGGGGAAACCCGTAAGTAGATATTGATTATGTTGTTTAACCACGCCCCTATAGGGTATATTACTGATATCTAAGCACTTGATAAGATCAGGCTATCACATATTTGAAATTTCAACACTCAAAAACCAATATACTTACATTTATCGGCCCATGAACGAGCATGCGTCTAATAGAATAGAAAAGTATCGCTAGATTTACTTGTGCACAGATTCGAAGCTGACAATAACATTGAGCTATTAACAGCTGGCTGTTAACCCAGTTCGCTGAATTTGTTTTCTGCTTTGTTTTCAATTCACTTTGTTTATAAATAAGATATAATAGTATATATATATATATCTATATAGATATATATGCACATATATATGTTGTTTTTTTTTTTTCAATTTCATCATAAATTATATTTGGTTGCTGTGGCCTGTTTAGTTGGCTTAAGTTAATCAAGCAACTAACGTTAGTTGCTGCTGCTTAAAATATGAATTTTAGCTAGACAATGTTAGCTTTAAAGCTAAACACGTTTTCTGATAAGATTCCAATAAGCTAAACGAAAGATTCCTTATTTTCTAGCAAATACAATTGTCTGTGTGTGTGTGTGTGTGTGTTTAGTGCACATTGCCAGCAACATTTGCTGTTGCCATATGTTGCGAGAGAGAAAGAGAGAGTAAAAGTGCCTTCAATTAGCCTCAATTTCGGTTATGCTTTTTCACACTAGCAAAATGTGACGCGGCGCTAACAGCAGGCAACAAAACTAAACACACAAGTGTTTAGCACTCTGCATGTGTGTGTGCGTGTCTGTTTGTGTGTTTGTGTGTGTGTGTTTGTGTGTGTGTGTGTTGCAATTATGTGCGCGTGAAAACGTGTTAACAACGGAAAACAACTCGCAGCGCATTTGAGTTATTGCTTTTTTGGGCGACAGCTGCGCTTCAGCCGGCCGGCTAGCTAGACCTGAACTGAGCTAACTAGCTGAGCTAACTTGGCCGATTGGCTTGACTGACCCTTTGACTGAAATTGTACTTGCTTTTTGCATATCATATATTGCCAAATCTAGCTAGCAAATACAGCAGCGACGGCAACGCAAATTCGTTACACTCAATTTGGGGCATGCGGCTACTTGTATAACACACTTGACAGCACGCACTCAAACGGCAGTACACACACACACACACACACACACACACACACAAAAGACGACGCATTTCGCATGCAAAACGAAAGTCTCCAAAAACAAAAAAAAAATCGCAAAATTTTAAGCTCTTTTTTTTTCTGCTTTTTGCTTGACTAGAAGAAAGTGGCAGCGCACTCAGTCAGTCAGTCAGTCAATCAGTCATTCATTCAGTCAGTCAGTTGGGCTATAACAATTAACAAAGGCCAGACAAACCAAATGTGAAATGCTGCTAAATAATTTCACTCTAACAACTTGTAGTCGTCGTATCACGCTCTCTCGCATTGAAGCATTTAATATGCAAGCTGATGTTAAGTGCAAAACCTAAGACTTTTATTATGAAGTTTCTCAGTTGTGCATTGACATTAACTTTGACTTGAGAACAAAAAAGAAAAAGTGGAATTTGAATTGTTAACTCTAATGATAACACTGCTTAATTATACATATATAATGCGTTCTAGATTAGATATTATATAATTCAAACAATTTGTAAGCTCTGTCAATCTCCAATCCATAATCAGATAATCAGATCTTTGGATATTTGAAATAAAAGAATAAAAGTGTAATTCCGGGTTCGAATTCTAGGCGTTTGCTTGGACTTGATATAGCATGTTCTTGGACCAAGGTCTTTGGTGCTATAAAACAAAGTTCGGTTCGAATAGTAACTACAAACTGAATGTATAATTAAATATAATGATGATGGCATTGATAATGAGAATGACAATTATATATGATGATGATAAAAGCGAAATAACTCAAATTGATGAAATTAATGAGTATAAGAATATCGATAGCAATGCTAATGATAATGATAATTAAACTGACAATGACAATGATAATGACAATGAGAATAATGATAATTACAATGGCAATGACAACGACTGCTACTGATAATAATGATAACAATAATGTCAATTAGAATAATGACAATGATAATGATAATGAATACTATTGATGATAATGACAATTGCAATTAGAATAATGACAATGACAATGATAATGACAATAACGATGACTGCCACTGATAATCATGATAATGCTAATGACAATTAGAATAATGACAATGACAATGACAATGACTACTACTGATGATAATGATAATTGCAAGTAGAATAGAATGATGATAATGATAATTGCAAGTAGAATAATGACAATGACAATAACTACCACTGACAATGATAATGACAATGAGACTAATAATAATGACATTGACAATGGCAATGACACACTTTCTTCAACTGCAAAAGGTGAAAGAGTATGATACATCGAGAAGCACATAGAAAGGCACCAACTTGCCAACAAATGTGACAGACAGTGTAAGAGAGGCAGTTCTAAAGATAATCATGTCAAATGACATGAATGATTGTATATATGAAAAAAAAAATCGAGTAATAACAATGAGTTAATATATATGAATAAGCATTATTATTTGTATTATGATCATACATTATTATTATTTTGTATCATTACTAAACATTCTTATTAGAGATTATTCGTATACATTATTGCTTTTCATTATACTGAAATACATATTTGATATAGCTTCACTTATCTGCTCGTCAAGACAAATGACTTTCAATTATTCAAATGAAATCAATCATATTGAGTTTCATTATGTCTGGATTTAGCAAATAATATTTATTAGTGAGAAAAATTTAATTGGTGTGTTGAACAAATGAGTCAACGAAATCATGTATATGGAAAGAATTAAATATATATGTATATAGAATTTACATATATATATATATATATATAAATTTACTTTATCAATTAGATGAACATTGTCTTGTGCTTAAAAAAATTTATTCTTCTAGCTTTTTTTATTTATCGATAAGTTTGATATATAGATATATATCCATATATATATGTATATGCAGTATATGATATATATATATATATATATATATATATATATATATATATACTTAAAATGCTTAAGATTTGTTTTGTGGCATGTTGCTTGGCTTTGATTCGCGGCACGTTCAAACAAGCAGCAACAGCTTGCTGCAGCAAGGCAAAGTGAAAACGAAGCCAGGTTAAATAAGAAGTTAACAAAAAAAAAAAAAAAAACACAAAAAAAAAAACTACAACAACAAAAGACAAAAATGTAAAGAAGCAAAAACTTTCGCTTTGGCTTTGGACTTGGCCATCAGCAACTTGGCCAAGAAGAAAACCAAGAAAAAGCAAATTGACAAAAATAAATAAATTAATAAAAAACGAAATGAAATATCAAAAGTGATCTCTGTGTGTGTGTGTGTGTGTGTTGGCCAAAGCCAAAGCTGGCTTGAACTGGGACTGTGTGAATGACGCGCGACTCTGCAGAGCTCTTGGCCACGCCATGACAATGGGCCACGACCTTTCTTATGTCACGTATTTACCGTTGCTTCCAGCTACAGCATTTTTTTTCTTCTTCGCCTCATTTGGCTTCTTCTGTTTTCTTGGCATTTCTTTGACTTTTCACTTTTTTTTTTTGTTGGCTTAATTGAATGCAAATTTTTTTGTTTTTTATTTTCGGCTGTTGTTTTTTTTATATATATTTTTTTTTGTCGCATGGCCGATTATGTCACGACACGCGGCACGCAGCACGCGTGGCACGACTTGAACCATCCACAGCATCTTTAGCCGGCAGCTGCTCAACCAACAAGACCAATTGAAACATGTAAAGGCCATGGCAGCTGCGTGATTTTTAACTTTATATAGGTCGACGGAGATATATATCTATATATATATGCAAGATATATCCAAATATATATATATGCCTATATCTATATGCATTACTTGAGCAGATTTTGTGCTCAGCAAAAGTGAAATGATGAATAACAAAATTTGGAACTGAGAATTTTAATTAAAAAAATGTGCTAAACTGACAGACACGCTGTACGCGACGAAAGTCAAAAAAGTTATAGCTGCAAAACGAAAGCAAAAGTGAGAATTTCTCACGCACAAAACTGTGGAAAATGAGTGGAGAGAAATGATAGTAAAAGCTTAAAAAGAAAACATAGATAAAATAAACTAAATTTATTTAATTTTTGAGCTAAGCTGAAACTAAATTGTTTAGTTGGGAAAGTTACGAAAACTTGTGAAGTGACGAAAAACTAGAGTTTAGCTATTTACAGGGTATTCTAAGAGCATATAGCTATATAAATATGAATATCATTGTATATATATATGTTACTAATAGTTCCAAGCATACCCTGTAAGTAGCTAAACGCTAGTTTATATATATGCAATATTGATAAGTTGATTTAGATACCCTGTAAATAGCTTAAATTTAGTTTACGGGGTATACAAAAAAAAAAAAAGAATATACAAAATTTCAGAGACATATTTATGTAAATAAATAAATAAAAGTTTAGCTAAAGACTTTTACTTCAGATACAAAAATTAAAAAATATTTTACAAGGAATCCTAATATAAATAAATTAAATATTACATAATATATTTAAATATAATTAAAATATATATATATACACATACATATATAGCTATCAACTTGAATGGAAAAATCTCAATAAACAATTTCCACTAATTACAGGGTATAATAGAAATAAATATAAAAAATAAACATACGTTCCTATATATATATATATATATATGTATATATCGCCATATAGTACTAAATAAATTGTGTTCTAGTATCAACAAGAACTGCGACTAAATGCCAGCAAATTAGCATAAAAGTTGAAATGAATTAAATAAATAAACGCGCAATATGAATGAACATAAACAAAAAGAAAACAACAACAACAACAACAGCAAGAAGTGAAACATGTTTTTCTTTTGCTTTCTTCTTCTTCTAATTTTTTTTTTCGTTTTTTTTTTTTACCAGCTCTATCAATAATCAAAATCATATGATGATAATACCCGAGTGCCCAGCAAATTGTGTAACAAAATGCCAAAATAAAAGAAGAAAACAAAACATCAAATTAAATAGATTAAAGCCATAAATTATTGTATAACAAACATGAGATGGGCAGCAGAAGAGAAAGAAAAAAAAAGAGAGAGAAATGGCAAGAGCGCAGAGTCAAGGTAAATCGAAAACGAATAGCGAAACACAAGAAAAAGATGAACTCGTCAAAGACTTTGACTCAGATTACTTGCAACGAAAGCTCAGCTCTGAAACTATTTCAAAAATATGCAGAGATTTGAGCTGAAGTGTGAAAAGAGTATCAGATATTTGTATATCAGATTATATATATATATATATATATGTGTAAAGAGTTTTATATACCTTTTATGTAAGAGCTCTGAAAACTTATTCAACTTGGTCAAAGGAAAAACCCATTTGAAGCTGTTTCAAAATTTTGCAACATTGCAAATGGAATGTAATGGGGTTTATTACCATGGTGTGAGTGTATGTAAGACGTTGAAGAAGGTATGGAGCTTGTTATTATTATTATTAATATTTTTTTCCTTTCGATACGTTAATTTTTACCAATAATAATCGATATTTTATTCAATTTCCCCCTGGCATACACTGGGTAACGGCTAGTCGTGCATACCCAAATATAGCACACTCTTTTGTTTAAAAATATTTTATCTATATATATGACATGATAATAACAATGGCAGCTCAATTACATGAAACGAACGTTTTAATGCGAACAACAGTGCGTATAATTAATATGAATATATATATAATATGAATATATATATATCTTTATATATATATATATATACATTTCCCTGTCGATTGCGTGAAAGCAATTGACTGGAAATTAAGGCGTTTTTTTTTTAAAGATTTTTTTTTTGTTTTTGCCTAAGTTGCAGCTGTCATCGCATCTGCGTTCTCAAGCGCCTCTAATTACACAGCGTCAGCTTAATCTCTGGCAACAGAGAATAACAACTATATTATTTAGATTAAGACGGCGGCAAAAACAAAAACAACAACAACAAACAAAAAACGAAACCAAATACTACAAAAAATTGAAAAAAAAAAAAAAAACAAAAATAAAAAAATCAACAGCTTATAAAACGTCTCGTATCGCTTGATCATCATCATCATCATCAGCATTGTTTGGGTGGGCCAATTCGCAATAGTACGTAATGCGCATCTGTCTAAACTAGCTAAAATACTTAAAAAAAAAAAAGACAAATAAAATAAAAACAAAACTTCCACCTTAAAAGCGACGACAACTGTAATTAGGCATAGTTACAACAGTTGACAGACCGTTGAGCATGCAACTTTCTGTCTAGAGCTGAAATGCAGCCGAGTCGAGCATAACTGACTGACGAATGCCTGCTCAGGGTAAGTTGAGAGATTTTGGTAGATAAAGCCATGCAACTCATATAAAATATATATATATATATATATATAGCTAGAGCTCCACTTAACCCAACAATCAAACAATGTTAAAGTAAATTTCGATTTCAGTTCAAAAGATTATGTAAATCTAACATATAGCTAGCAGACACTTTTGACAGGCAGTTAAATTTCATTTCATAAAATATGTTGATAAATGTGGCATAAACTCTAGCTGGTTGTTAACTTACATTTATGCCATTGTCACTTTTGACAGGCACTTAATCAATATAAATGAAAAGTCAACTTTAACTGATTTCAATGTTAACAAGTACTTTAACGTGCTGTTAAATTTCATTAACAAATAAAAAAACAAACATTTTTATTAGATTTTTAAATTTTGCTCTGTCAATATGATCTTGAGAGTTAACAGCCACTTTGGCAGACTGTTAAAACTTTAACAAGACTGTTAAAACTTTCAACTATCAAAAACTGAGTTTGACTTATCATGTTAAATATTTAACATGCAGTTAAGCTTAAGCTCTGCAAGTGAACTCAACTTTAACTTGCAGTTAATTTGATTGCTTAAGCATAGCCTGTTATCTATGTGTTAAATGTCAGTTAAATATTTAACATGCAATTAACAGAGTTCAAGCTCTTCTTGTTAAAGCTAAAATGAACTTTAACAGCCACAAATTTTTCTTTATCAATTCTCTTACAGCTACTTTTAGCAGTCACTGTTAAGCGCTGCAGTTAAGGCACTATAAGGCGCTCAAGTGAACTCAATTTGCGTGTGGCCAAAGAGAGCAACAACAAAAAGCCAAAAGTCAACAGAAATAGCTAAGCAGTACAGCGAAATAAAACTAAATAAATAAATAAATAAATGATCAAATAGAAGCAAAGCAAATAAAATATAAATTTAAATAGAATTGAGAAAACTAAAACAAAAACAAGACAAATGTTAACTTAGTCTAGCTGACTGTGTGTGTTTGTGTGTGAGTGTGAGTGTGTGAGTGTGTGTATATATGTGTGTCAAGGGTGTGTGTTTGAGTTGGCTGTTTATGCAGCCTCTGCGCTTATTTGCATTCACACACACACATTTACACTTACACTCCCACACACACACACACAAACACACACTTTATTATGGAATAGAAAAAATAAATAAATAAATAAAAAAAAAACAATAGACCTTTCTCAACCAAAAAGAAAGTAAGTCAGCCGCCAAATGCTGCGCTGTGCTAATTTCCAATTAGTTTTTTCGGCGTTTTTATTTATTTATTTTTTTTTTGCTTTTGGCGACAGTTCGAATTGGATTGGCTGGGAATGAAAGTTGTTCGAATTATGTAAACATCTTGTTTATTGATCGTAACTAAAAAAAAAAAAAAAAAAAAAAAAAAACTTGATTCAAGTTATTTTATCTCTTTTTTTTAACTTTTATTTTTAGCCTTAAGACTTGTTGATTGAATAACTGTAAAATGAGGTTAAGAAAGTGTATGAGAAGTCATTGGAAAATCAAAGATAATTTCTTAAGGGAATTGTGTAATTTTCATGAGAAGATGGAATAAATGCGAAAAGCAGAATATTAGTAATCTATAATTATATATATGTATGTATATATTATCTATTTATATATTATCTATTTTTCATATACATACATATATATACTATATATATACTACAAAACGCCTACGGCGAACAATCCTGTGTGCACTGGTTCGCTTTCACTGTCAAAATGTGTTAATGCCTCCAGCATCAAGAGCAGCTCGCTCACACACACACATACTATTACAACTGAATATACAGTGATCTCTTTCTCTCTCAGTGACTCTAGATTGCACGCACAACAATTATATCCTGTGTAACTCTTTCTTCAAACCTCTTTCAAGCACTATTCTGCACATCTGCATCGAACTACGCTGACCATCTGGCGAATAACGGAGCAAAGCGTATTCACCAATTGTCAAAAATGTTTTACTACTGTGACGTCTAATTACGTTGCGACATATATACATATGTGTATATGTATATATGTAAATGTATATATATATATATATCTTTTCTTGCCTCTTCATATTTTTATATGAAAGAAATATATATTTATTTCTTATCTGTCCTCTTATAACTATAGAGGTAAGATAATATAAGATAAGATATATATATATATATATAATATATATATATTCTCATTTCCTCTAGCTTTCATTCAGGCAAGGATCAGAAGTCACGTGCATTTATATATATATATATATATATGCATATATATATATATATATATCTACTCTTTGCATCTCTTTTATATAAACATTATATTTATATATATGTATCTCTTCCCTTCAACATTTATAATGTATATACATATTCCAATATTGTATGCCTAATTTGTTCAACGTCGTTATCATTCGAGATACTGCACGAAATTGTGATTCTGAACAAAAATACGAAACAACGAGGGATAGGTCAGGCCCGGCATGCCATCAGAAACACACACACACAATATATATATATATATATATATATATATATATATATATATACATTTATATACATACAGTATATACAATATAGCATATATTATATAGAAGTAGATATACATATATTATATATATAACATATTTAATTTACTCTCTGAAACATTTAGATGGGATTTTACGTAATTAACTTAGCTCTCGGTCTTTTACTGCTGAAACACGTTTTCAACTTGTAGTTTGGGGCTATTAATATATATACTATATAAATAATACAAGTCTATGTATATATATATATATATACTATAAGCAGCACGCGTCACATTCTATGGGAAAGACCCAGTTCGAACAGCAGAAGAAGAAGAAGAATAAGAAGCAAATATATTTGCATTACGAATTGCAGCTGTTAAAACTTGATGCCTGAAAAGCCAGCTAAACTCTTTTCTTTTCTTTTAATTTTTTTTTTTTTTTTTTAGTATTATTTGTTTAGCAAATGTTGGAATTATGTGTCAGAGTATGAAATATGCTATTTAGGTATTTGGGTTAATTCCCTCGAATTTAAATAGTTAAAGCCAATATTTATTTCAATTACAATTAGAACGCCAAAACGTTTAAAGTAGTTCATATTTTATTTATGTTAATGCTAAAATGTTAAATTGGAGCAGGACAGGATTAATGTAGATTAACATGAATTTCAATAAGTATTTGTAACTAATTAGAATAATGTTAGTACGCTGTGAAGATTCACAATATTTACACATATTAAATGTTAATGCTAAAATGTTGAACGATAGAAGATTTCAGCATCGAAGCACCAAATAAGAGAAATATTAAAAAAAAATATATATATATATAAATATATATTTATATATGACAACATTATATAACACCCATTATTAATCTTTTTAGTTAACTTAACATACAATGTTAACCGACACTTTAATGTCTTATGTTAATCTAATAATGTTACACCGTAAAATATTCATTCGTGACAATTGGATATCGAACTCAATATAATATGAATTCTTAGTGTAAACCAAGTCTCAAGAGTCATTGCAAATCTTCTGTCTCCAATTAAACAATATAACAGCCAGTTTTATTTAACATAGTGTATATTTGAAACTATTATATTATCTACTCATGTTGCAGCAATTCTTATTGAACAATTGTTATTCGAACCGCTTGGATTACCTAAAGTTTGACTCATTGCTTGGCTTAAAGAACAAAATCTATCTGAATGCATAGTTTATACAGAGAGTATATACAACATATAGTATATCCCTTCTATGAATTCTATATCATGTATCAGTGCGATTCCCGTAAAACTTGATGCGTCACATTCACATTCAAGGGGGCACATTGAGTCATCGATTGATTGCATTGCCCAATCGATATTAGATTCTTTGAAAGATGCTGCACTTACGTTTGCCTTTGGCCAGGCCGCTGGCCACCTGCAGGAATCCGTAGACGGCAATGATAACACAGGGCAATGCTATCACGCTGAAGGACACGTAATCCATGTGCTCAAAGTAGTTCGTGATTTGCTCCATTTTGCGGCTGTTGTGTTTTATATTGGTTTAATTAGTATTAACTTGTTTTGAGTTTGGCACTGCTCACTGCACACTTAGCACATAAAATAAAATACAAAATAATTTCTACCGAAAATTATATAAACAATTTTTATTTTTATTTTTTTTTTATTTTTCTTCTTCTCTCTTTGATGATTTTTGCTGTGGCGCAGGCGCGCGCGCGTTTCTTTTTATTTTGCTTATCTATTTCTTTATTAATTAGATTATTTAATATTTTCTGCTTTTACGATTTCAGTGTGTTTCCCACTCGACTCCCGCTGCATGCTATCCAATTGGATTCTTGGCAAATTTCGTTATTCACGTTTCGTAAGAGTTTTGCTGCGCTGCTGCTGCTGCTGCTTCTGCGGCTTTTGTTACTCTTTTTTTTTCTGTTTTGTTTTTATTTGGTTTGTTTTTTGTTTTTTATTTTTTTATTTTTTCTATTTCAAACGTTTTTCTTTCTTTTCCTTTATTTTTTTGCGCCGCCTCATTCACTACTCTACTATGCTACTCGCGGTAATTGTTGTCTGTGGCAACCTGTGCTGCGTATCCTTTGGCTTGTTTACGTGCCAATGTTGTGTTGTTGTTGTTGCTGTTGCTGTTGCTGTTGCTGTTGTTGTAATGGCTTTTGCTTTTGCTTTTCTCGTTGCTGTTGTTGTTGCTATTGGCAGGCAATGTTGTAACGCCATGTTTTGTTTTGCATGGACCCGTTAAATAACTGTAACAGCAATTCCACAATTGCATTTGCCGCAGACTGAGCGCAAAAAAAAAATGAAATAAAATAAAATGAAAGAAACCCCAAAAAACAAAAACAAATATAAATATATCTATATATTTATATATGTATAAATCAAATTGAATTGAGAAATTCGCGACGGCTGGGCATATATAATTTATGATTTCGTTTATATTGAAATGCACACGAAAAAACGGGGCCGGAATTAAGAATCGCGATTTATGCTTGTGCGCGCGCCGACCAACCGTTCACACGTCCGTCTCGTTCGGCTTTGTTTTTGCTTCTGCTTCTTCTGCATCTTATGTTAAGCTTAACATGTTTGCTTTATTGACTTTCTTGCAGTGCCGCTGCGCTGCGCTGTCGCTGTTAAGAGCGTTGCAGAGAGTTCGTCTAAAATTAACACAAGCTCATGCTAAACGCGAGCACATGTCTATGTTAAACTCACAATGGCACTGTTAGCCATCGAAAATGAGCGTATCATTATGTTATTGGCGAACGAGAGTGAACTCTCGCAAATGTTAATGACACCGTGGAACACAAACGATTTGTTTTATTGCAAAGGTCAATGGATAGAGTTCGTTTGTATTAGGGTATATATTTATGATAAAATATATGGTGTATTTCCAACGTGTTTAAATTTAAGATATTTCAAATTTTAAATATTAGTATTTTTTTTTTTTTTGATAAAATTAGTAATGAGATCATATATGTATATATGTGTAGAAATATATATTCCTAAATAAAATATTGAACATATACTTTTTATCACATTTTTCTAATACTACTGTGCCATTTGCTCACACTTTAGCTTGTGTTTATTTAGCTTCTAACCACTGTGCCATGCTGAGTCAGCTCTTTTCATTTGGCTTTTCTCTTGCACAGACTCTCCCACTCACGCTCTCTCACTCTCTTATTTGTGTGCTCTTAAACGCGGTTGCGATCATAATAATAAAATGCCAAATAGCACGTGAGTCAAGCTGATTCAGAATGAATTTTAGCTAAACTTGTTTAAGAATAAACAAAATTTTAATGGACAAAAATATATTTATAAATATTATAAATATATATATATATAGAGGTGTGTGATCTGAAATATTTGTATGATTGGTAATAATTTACACACATATGCATATATAGATATATCTCTGTCTGTTTACCGCAACAATTCAATAAACTTAGAGTCCATTGTACTTAACCGCATTTAGCAGTATGTTAAATATTTAACCTTTGGTTAAATTGTGTCTCTATTAAACTTCAACTAGACTAAGGATTGCCCTTGTGCATTATAAAAAATTATTCGCTTATTAACAACACACCCTGGCCCCACTGTGCACCACTTGAGGGTGCAGCCTTTGTCAGCAATGCGATCCCCCACAAAGGGTTGCATTCGAGTGCCATTGAGCTGCATCAAGTGGGGGCTCTTGCCTTGGGAAATGACGAAGAAGAAGAGCATTTAGGCTAAATATACATATATAAAAACATTATCTATTATGCATCTATGTGTCATACAAGTCTCGGAGATCTTAAGCATGCTTCATAGGTAAAGGGTATTACACAGTCGATTGCATCCCATTGCAATGAACTGACTTGATTTATTTTTTACTGCTGCCAGCCGATTGCAAATGGACACGTACGCCTTTGTGTGGCTGTTGTTGTTGCCACAAGGTAAGGGGCACACACACAGAGAGAGAGAGACATACAGCGAGTCACCTCAGACATAAGGGTTGGGGTAGCGTGTGGGGGTTGGCTGCTCTTAGTAACAGCAAAACGTTGGCCTTCCAAACAACATTGCAAGTCCTTTGCTCGAGCTTAATGCGTGTTTGGTAATTAGTATTAAACACAGACAGACAGACAGGCAGACATTGCAGATAGCTATCCATATGAATAGCTAATCTATGAATATGTTCTTCTATCTACATATATATATATATCAAGTGCATGTGAGCCACGTCAGCTCCAAAGTTTATCCAATACCTAATTGCTAAGGCCTTGACATTTTGTTCTCCTTGACATTTCTGTTTGATTAACATGGAATATATATTTATATTTTTGGTTTAATTAGAAATAACTGACAAAGTTACGTATTCTATCAAGAATTATATATGATGCAGAGAACTATAAAAATAAGTGAGGCAACAAATTGTTGAAATTAATAAACGAAAAAAAAAAAATCTATTACAAATAGAAAAAAAAATTAAGAAATAAAAATAAATCATACATAAAAATTATAAAAGAAAACTAAAAAGAAAAAATTTCAAATACAAATTTCAAATAAAAATATATATATTTTTTAAATTTACAATAAATAAAAAAATTAAAAGAAAAATATTTCAAATACAAACAAATTAATAGGTTAATTTCCACATAATAAAAGAACAAGATTACAAATTTAAACAAAAATTACTAAATTTCCAAAGACTCGAAAACAAGTTTAAAAGAAAAAATATCTAATAAAAAACAATTTATTTTTTAGTTTTCAAAGAATAAAAATGATCAAAGATACAAGAAATTTAAAAAATAAAAAATTATCATAACTAAAAAAAATATCATAACAAATATAACGAAAACAATCATTTTGTTTTTCTAATATGTAAAAAAATTAAAAAAAAAAAAAAAAATCATAATAAAAAAGAATGGAAAACTACAACAAAAATAAATGTAAAAAAAGTTCTAATTAAAAAAAATTTAATAAGAAAATCATTGAAAATTAAAACAAAAATAAATTGAAATACATATAAATATAAAGAATTTGTTAACCAAATTTAATATAAATACAAAAAAACTGTTAAAGAATATGCTTCAAATATTTTCTTATTTTAAAATAGAATTTAAATAAAATACAAAAGTAATAAATTGTGTCTGGAAAGTCTACAAAAAAATAAATAAAAATTAATACAAAAAAATTTAAAAAAAAGTATGTACTCAATATATGTATCTGTAAAAGTCTGCTACATCTAGATATTTTTTTTTTTTTAAATTTTTCATAAAATAAAAAAATATAGAAAATCAGATATTTAAAATATTGTAAAACATTTTCGATTTGTAACTGAATCATGTTGAGAATCAATGGAAAACCAACAAATTATTGTGAGCAATTGATTTATATAATATTATTATCATATATAGCTAAATCCATTTCCGAATCGATTATATGATATTTCACACACACACACAAGTAAATCTACATACATATATAAGTATATATATATATGTATATGCGCATATATCAGTCTATTCACACAGCTGCTTACAGATGTCAAAACTGGCAGCCAGGTGTGCGTATTTTCCAGGTGTGTTTGTCTCTCTCTCTCTCTCTCTCTCTCTCTCTCTCTCTTTCTCTCTCTCTCTGTCACACACACACACACACACTCTTGCTCAGCCTGCCTCTATGTCAATCTCTTTGTTTGTTTGTTCAATTGATGAAGCGATCGCTGCCCATAATGGGGCATCTTAACGAGCAACAACCTTAAGAGCGCGCGAGCAGATGTCCTTGCACAATGCGTGATGCGTGATACTGTTTCAAGTTTCGTCATGCGGCCAACAGATGGCGTCAGGCAAACATCTGTTCGCTTGCTAAATGCCTGTCTGTCTCTCTCGCTCTCCCTCACTCGCTCTCTCACTCTGTATAAATCTGAACGCTATCTGGTTGAGCTCAGGTTCAACGAAACATTGCTGCCAAAATGTTAATGACTCGATGCGATGCGACGCGCAATTGCAACCCTCGCTCGGTCATCCTCTCCCTCACTCTCCCTCTACGTCTTTCTCCCTCGCTCCCTGCTGTCTCCAGGCCCGCTACGCAGTTGGCCCCCAAAGTTTAGCTGCTGTAGCTGAAGCTGGCTTGGCAACTTTTTGGCTTTTGTTTTTTTTTTCGTTGGTTCATTGAACCGCCACAGCGAAGGACTTCGCCTGGCACAGCCCCACACCATATAATCAACCCACCCCCCTCCCGCCCCCGCCCCGTTGTCCCCATCGAAATTGCTCCAATGTACACCCACACATTTCCTGTTTTGATTTGTTTCTTTTGCAATTGTTTTTGATGACTTTTTAATAAATTTACTCCAAATTTATGCGCTATTCGAAATTTATACAAATGCAACAAGTTTCACATTTAATAATATGTCACTTGCTATTTGTTGTTGTTATTTGTTATTGTTGTTTGTGCTTTGCTCTTTGCAAATGCGCAATTTCTAACGCGTTTAGCATCATAAATAATTGCAAAATTTTTTATATTCGTTAAAATATATTTATTTTTTTTATTTTTTTTAAATTCTTATTAAGTTTTTTGTTCACGTCGCGACGTGTCTTTTATGTATGATTTTTGGGGCGTGGCATAGACAGTAAAACAGTAGCACTTACCCATATAATATGCATAGGAAAAACAACAAATAAACACAAATTATTAACTCACCTGAAAGAGAGAGAGAGAGAGAAAAAAAGCAAAAGGAAGAGAATATTAGTAAATATCATATGATTAACATAATCAACATAATTAACATTAAATTGGAGCAGCACACTGTTAAGCACTCTACAGATTACAGTGCTCTGTTAGCTGAGCTATCCTAGCGGAAGTTCTGTTATAAAATTATTTTGGTAATCTTAATTGTATCTCTTAACTATTTTTATGGATTTTAAATCGTATTTTTTGGGGATTTTTGTGGGCAGAGCAGATGACGAATTGCCTCAGTTTTTTTTTTCTAATCAAGTGGATGAGCTAAGGCAATGTAGGTAGAGATTTTAGCTCGAGAATATACTTGAATCTATGTATATTCCCGCATACCAAACACAGTGCGAGTTTATATGATTTGCTTATTATCAATAAAAATCAATCATTTGACTAGATTTTCCAGGCTCCAATACTGGAGACTTATAAAACACTGATTTCTATATTTCGCATATTGGATACCTAATACCATCTTCTTTTCAAATTCTAGAGAAAAAAAAACGTATTTCGATTACTAGAGATTTCTGCTTTTGCACATAGACACATCTGAGTGTCATTAGCACGCTCTGGAAGTTTCATTGAACAAGTTTATCTAGAAGAAAAGTTATTCAACAATAAAGTTTCAGCAGCAAGCGTAGCTCCCTAAAGAGAACGTGTGCTTATGGGGGTGAGTGTGATAGTGTGTGTGTGTGTGTGAGTATGCTCTGCATGCTATAAGAGAAGACTATAATGTTTGGAATAGCAGCTCTATTCAAGGTATCCTCTAGGTATCTCATCAATATTCTTTGTCTACTTAATATGTAGCTAATTGATACAGAATGAGGTGCCGTATGTTAACTTTATGAGCTATAATACTATATATATGTACATGTAAAAAAAATATACAGTAAAATCCGGCTATAACGACGTTCAATGGACCGTCGTTATACCGGGAAGAAGCTATAACCATTTAAGTTTGCTAACAAACATTTGTAAGGCGACCTGAATTTTTGTCGCAATAACCGAATGAATGAATTCTAATGTATATAAAAATAAATATAATATAAAAATATTCATTTTCTTAGACGTTCTTTGAAATTATAAAAAAAAAAAAACAATCTTAAAAAAAGCATATAGACAATTTGAATATAAAACGAAATTTTTTACAGATTTTTTACATATTACTACATTTTGCTATGTAATATTTTAGTTGCGCTAAATACCTATATCACATACATTCAAACATTTACTTTAATATTTATTACGTTTCCTTATTGTTAGCCAAATAGCTTACAATTCAATTAACAGCCTAGAAGAAAGTTGAGAAAAAAAGCTTATCGATGAAACGAACCGTTGCTGTTATTGATTCTGGCTGTTAAAGTATTAGCAGCGGCAGCTGCTGTTACTGTTGTTGTGCTTGTTGCACTAACATTTGTAGCGCACGCTAACATTAATCGTGCAATGTACGTGTGTAGGAGAAAAAGCAAGAGAGAGAGAGAGGGAGAAAAGCTAAGCGTTGTGTCGTTGCAGGTGTTTGAACTTTCTGCAGCAAATTTCATTTGGTGTCTGTTCTGTTAATGTGATGATAGCAGCAGCGCTGGCAGCGACGCCAGCAGCGACGATGGCGACAACTGTTGCGCGTGCTGCAGGCCATTGGGCAACAACAACAAGTTCGTTCAACTGGCGCAATTTCAAAATATTGGGCAGGCTAGGTTTATTGAACCAACTTTGCACATACATATCGAAATGACTATATATGTGTGTTTGTGTGTGTGTATGTGTATATTAAGCACAAAACGATCTGTGGCAGCAACAACCTTAGCCACGGGCGCGTTGCTGTCCTTGCCTAGCGACAACGACGCAACTTGTTGGGGTAGGCGACATTTCGGCTGCGTCAGAAATGGAAGGACGCGGGGACCGAGGCGAGTGCGCTAAATAATTAATAAATTGTAAATTATCAGCATATTGTGCATGTTGTCATTCAATTTGCATTGCGTTGCATTCTTGGCTCATGGTCGACCGTAAAAACAACAAAAACAACAACAAAAAAAAAGCGAAAACGAAAACAAGAATTTTTTTTGCTGTTGTTTTTTTTTTTTGTGTTTGTTTTTCGCCTCATTTCCTGTCTGTTGCTCTCTTTGTTCATCATCTGCCGATTACGCACAGGAAGTAATGCACACATACACACACACACACACACACACACACACACACACACACACATCACACACACACACACACATTGAGCGCACCTGTGGCACGTGGCATAACTGCATTTCAGTTAAGCATTGACTAAGCTTTGCTTGCGGAAGCACTTGACTAACTGCGCTTGTCTGATTGGCGCAACGGAAGTCTTATTGGAAATGACAGTTTGACATTAAAAGCGTTGTAATTGCGTCTTTCTGTAGCATTTCAAGAGCGCAAACAAGATCATTATTAATATTTGATGACAACAGAAGAATTTCTTTAAATGTTGTTTGCTTTTCAAATGAAATCAAAAATAATTAATATTAAGAAAAAATTATAATAAATGATGATAGTAATACAAAAGTACATATAAAACATACGCATACATAAATAAAAACTAAAAATAATCAGAAAGTAAAATTCAGTTAATATATTTAAATAGAGATAAATTAATTGATAAACAAATAAAATTTTAAATATATATATATATGTATATTGACTACACAAATGATTGAGATATCTAAAAATATTATATTTAGCTAAAAAAAAATATATATTATAATTTATTTTGAAAATACAAAGAAGTGTAGTAAAAACGTAAAAATATAATTCGAGATATTAACTGAATTATTTATAGATTGATTTGAAAAAAAAAAGTAGCACAAATATAAAAAATGTACATAATACATTTTTTTTTTCGAAAATAATATTTAAATTTAAATGATTCTGATAAATTCTTTAAAAATAAAATGCAATATAAATATTTAGATTTTTTCTATTAAATTAATATTTCAATATAAATGAATTAATTCCAATAAAACTTTTGTTTTACTTTTTGATATATTATATAAAATATATAAAGTTAATGAAAAATTAAACTACAAGTAAAGCTGTACTTAATTTAAGTTTTTTTTTTTTTTTTTGTCAATGCTGCGTATGTGTAATAATTCGAATTCACTCTAGAAACTCCCAAATCTTGCTTAAAGTATTTAATAAAAATTCTATTTTATAACCATTTAAGGTCAACTTTGATTTAATTGCTTAAGAAACATATTTATACGGATATATTTATATATTTAATATATACATATGCGCATATACAAAATTACTTATACAATTTCAGCACGATAATATTTTGCGCAATTATAAATAAGTGAAATTGCATCAAGTTCCATTGACATTGCTGTTAATTGAGAGCAAAATAAAAATAAATAAATAACAAACGCAACATTTATCAAAATGCGCGATTGTTGCAGCAACAGCAGCAGCAGATACGGCGGCGTATGCGTAATATAAGAATTATCGCAACAAATTGGCGATAAGTTTTAAATGACAAATATGTGTAAATATATAATTTCAGCCATGAGCAACAGCGGGTTGAATGGGCAACACGTTCAAAAGTAAAAAAAAAAAAAAAAAAAAAAAAAGATTATAGTGATAACAGCAGCTGATGGGCAGAGTAGAAATGTTGAGGTAGCTAACAGTGCATGAGTGTGTGCATTAACAGCAAACTGTTAACTAACAGCAACAGTAGCAGATGGGCAAGCTAAAAGCTCTGCGCCAGCAGCCACTAAAAGCTTACTGCTTAAAAGTCTTTGTGTGTTTGAGAGAGTGAAAGAGAGAGAGAGAGAGATAGAGAGAGTCATGTGCGAACGTGTGAATGTTTGTATATTTGCCAATTGAATTCTACTGCGCGTTTAGTGCATTGAACCTATTGTTTATTCAATTTTTGGGCAATTCATTTGGGTTTGTTCGATATGCGACGCTAAACAGAAACTGCTGATAATTTTTTAAGATAAGCAAAATAAAAGAAAGCGAGGGCGAGAGGGTGGTAGATAGAGATGTTAAGGGGTAAGGAATAGAAAGCTCAAGGCGAATTGCAGACAAATGTTCAATGCCAATGTCAATGTCAAACTGAGAGCCCAACACACACACACACACACACACACATACACATACACAGTGGGGCGGCATATTTAACCTCGAAAACAACAAACTTTTGGCTTTCAAGTTCATTGCCGTGCTTTAACCTCTTTGAGTGCGTTGCCTCTCTCTCTCTCTCTCTGTGTAGTTGTTGCTGTTGTTGTTGATCTTCGTCTTTTAAGTGCATGTGTTTGCATTTATGATTTTAATTATTATTTTCTTAATGGCGCATTGCTTAGCAGATAAATATATATGTATGCATGTGTGTGTGTGTGTGTGTGTGGGGAGAGCGAAACGCGTAATGCCTTGTTTATCCTTGGGGCCCGGCATCAATTTGCGGCATCATTGCCGGGTTGTCGACGATGCCACTCGAATTCAATATAAATCTTTTCCTACTCACACACAGACTCAAGATAGATGCCTAGATAGATAGATAGATAGATAGATAGCTCGCCGTGGCGTACATGTGTGAAGAAAGATCGACAATTGTCGTTTTCGGCATAAGTGATTCATGGGACTTTGCTTCTCGGAAATATGTGCTTTACAGTGCTTAAATATAATATAAGCGCGTAAACATTTTCCCCTAAAATACATATGTATGTTCATATATATAATTGGGTATCTAGAAGTGGCTACAGACTGATAAGTTTTTGTTATAAATATTTTGCGTTTTAACTTGAATTTTAGAGTTGATAAATAATTATACATAAATGTATATAAATTTATATACCAAGATTATAGCCAAGAGATATGACGTATATGTATCTTTATACACATAACTTGGACAATATCCTAGGACAATAATAATTCTATTGCTCTCAATTGAACTAGTTCTTCAGCTAGTTCTTCATATAGCTTACAAATGGAAATGATGAATAACATACATTATTTATGTCAAAGGAAATAGTTCATTATATACAAATTATATTTAAATAAAATTATTACAAATAAATAATAATAATAATAATATAATAAATAAATAATAATAATTATTATAAATAAATAATAATAATATAATACGTAATAAATTAACTCATATGAACTAGTTCTTTATATAGTTTATAACTCTTTACTTTAGTTCTTCAATTACTTCTTTATATAGCTTATATATTAATTTAACAATAATCATTTTTGTAATATGAAGTAGTTCATTCTATACAAATTGAATTTAAATAAAATATTTATGCAATATTTTGTAATGTATAAAAATATTTCAGCTACAATTCTACTAAATCAACTCAAATGAACTAGTTCTTCATATAGCATTTAATAATATATGACATTTACGTCAACTGAACTAATTAATTATATACAAATTTAATTAAAAAATATGTTTATTCAATATTTTTGTATATAATAATATTTATATAACTAAACGTTCCATCAACTAATTGCATATATGTATATATGTTTGCATGACTTGTCCCACTGTACCACGCTGTGTGCTCTGCAATCAGCTGTTTTCTTTACAAGCGCGCAGCTGTTTGCTTTATTGTTGTTATTATTGTCGTCGTCGCTGCTAGTGCAAAACGTGCAACGCGATAACGTTGGACTCTGTTTATGTGCTGCGCGACTGTGCACAACAAAAACAAAGCAGCAAAGAAGATGAAGAAAACACACACACACACACACAGACACACACATACACAGCTGAGACACAGCGTCGAGCACGAAGACAGTGCAAAAAGCAATAACAATTGACAAGAGACTCACATGTCGTTGTTGTTGTTGTTGTTGTTATGGTAGCTGGTACAGAGCTTGTAGCTAACTGTTCATCGTAATAGTAGTAGTTGTTGTTGTTGTTGTTGTTGTTGTTATTGTAGCTGGTTTTGAGCAGCACTGCTGCGATCGTTGCATTCGTTGTTGTTGTTGTTGCTGTTATTGTTAATTTCGGCACTCGGTATTTGGACCAACGTAAACGCGCATTTGAATTGTAATACATTTTGCCCAGCTGCCTGTAACTGTTGTTGTAGCCATATCTATTATTGTTGTAGTAACTGCTGTTGTTGTTGTTGTTGTTGTTGTTGTTGTTGTTGTTGTTGTTGTTGTTGTTGTTGTTGTTGTTGTAGATATATGCATTACAGTTGCCTTTGTGCTGCTTGCGTCGCTGCTGCTGCTCCTCGTCGGGCTTGCGTTTATACGCAATGGAAGTACCGTTAACATTTGCGCTCACTGCAGAGACGGCGACGTTCGCTGCTGGCACCATAAGCTGCATTCTAATTGCTCTGACGATACTCTCTGTCTTGTTCGTCTTCTTCTTCACCTTCTTCGCTCTCGCCTTTGCCTTGCTGTTGTTGTTGCTCTTGTTGTTGTTGTTGTTGTTGTTGTAGTAATAGCAACAAGAGCACGCGCATAGTTTTTGGAAGTTGAGGGATATGGGAAAGCGAACGTGTAGGCTGCCAAAATCACAATATCTAAATATCTCACACAAAATGTATCTCGCGGTTGGTTGGGCGGCGTGTCGCGCGGCTGACGTCAAAATTTGGCGGCGCGCGAAATTCGTTTTACGTAGCACTTGAGAAATTGCTTTAGCACACAAAACAATAGAAGAGACAAATAGAGCGATAGAGAGAGAGATGGTGATGACACGGCACCGATAAAAAACAAAGTAACAAAACCAAGAAAAAAAAAACTGACTTTAGGGCAAATCCGTTGGTTTGTTTCCTTTGAATGGTTTCGCAAATGTCAGTTTCTGGTAATTGATTTTTTTTTTTTAAATTCAATTATTTTTTAAATATTTTAATTAATTGTTTTTATTTATTTTTTTTTGGTTCGCATTGATCACAACTGAAGTTTGGCGAATTTCGTATTAAAAACTAGCGCAAGAAATTGCATGCCCAGCTGCCTAACTTGTTGACCAGCAACAACAAAATAAACGTCTGCGCCCGTCCGTTGTGTATGATTGAAGCTCAGCATGGACGGGCAGCGGTAGCAGCAGCAGGCAGCGCCAGCGCCAGCACCAGCAGCAGCAGCAGCGCAGCGTCTCTCTCGTGCGTGTCTGTCTGTCTGTCTGTCTGTGTGTGTGTGTGAGCGAATGAACTTGCGCTGTCGCTGCCCACGGTCGCTGCTGCATACATATGTAATTGTAACAGCGACGCCGGCGTCGAGGTGGCTCTGGTAAACAAAGAAAAAGACAAACGCTTGCGTTGTCGGCGACGGCCGCTAGCTGCCGCTAGCTGCGCTGCTGACGCATGTCTCCAATTGCGCCTAACCCAATTCAAGTGTCGTCATTTGTTTTGCGGTCATGGAGCGGCAGCGCAGCAGCAACAGCAGCAGCAGCAACAGCAACAGCGTACACAGTGGCCAAAAAGCTTCGCAAGCTGCAGCAAAGAAAGCTTTCACAGCAATCACTGCACCGTGTGCCTAACTAGCTGACTGAGCGAGCGCATATATATGTATGTGTATGTGTGTGTGTGTGCCTTAATTTCTGTAAGCTTAACATATGTTAGAATTAGGGAAATGTTAATTTTAACTGAATGTTACTGTTATCCAATTTGTCATTCCTATGAATTCGTTGCTTTTGAGCATATAGTCAAGCGACCATTAAAATAGGGATTAGCGATGAATCGAAACAATTGAAAATCGAATAAGTCGATAAGTGATGTGCGATAATTGAGCTCCATGTGACAGTAAGAATTGTACAGACTAATCAATTGCAAGAAACAATTTTACAAAATCAATTTGAATAATTCTATTTGAACGGAACCCACCTAATAGCACAGGTGTAGCAGAATTTTGTTGTTATCCTTGTTGTTTTCGTTAATTTGTAAATCACGTTTATTTGTAGACCTACGAGGATCAGCACTCAAAAGTCGACTGCTTACTGACGCCTGTCGGCGGACACCTTTATAGGCCAAAAATGAAGGTAATTCTATGCTTGAAAAACAATTAAAAATACATTGCGGCTAGCCAACAGGTAGTTAGGCCATCTGCCTGACGGTTTACCTGTTGGCCTGCCTGTTAACCTGCACATGCAGGCTCGTGTCGCTGAGCACGTGGTTCGCATGAGCTGTGACCCACGGTGCCTAGAGCTTTCTAATGCGAAAAAAAAAACAACTTTACTGGAGCTTTGATTTGAAACTTGGATGCGAGAGAGAGTAACAGAGAGAGAGAGTAAGAGAGAGGGAGTGTAGAGGGAGGCCGTGCGCGCGCGCAGCTCTGCTGAGAGCTGGGCAGAGGTGCGATAAGCGCAGTTGGCTTTCTGCTTTGTGCTCACAATTCTAAACAGAGCCCAATGCTTTACTTTTTTTTATTTATTTATTTATTTTTTATTCTTATTATTTTTTGTTTGTTTTGCATTTGGCCCAAGTCATGTGTGCACGCGCTTAAGGTGTGTGTGCGATTGCCTTTTGGCCCAGAGACGCGCGCGAGGCAGCTCCCGGCACGTACGATCTTAGCAAGAGTTTGGCGTCTCTTTAGATACACAAACACACACACACACACACACACATATAGATGCATATGCATATGCGCATCCAATGGATGCACTTGTTGGCCCCACACTCCCCAGCCACAATGCTATTGCCAATTGCGTTTCAATTTCAAGATTTGTGACAGCGGCAACTTTATCACGAGCAAGTCAAATGCGTGCTCCAATGATGAGTCACGCGCTGAAGCTCACTATAGATGTGTGCGTGTGTGTGCGAGTGTGTGTGTGTGTGTGTGTGTGTGTGTGTGTATAAGTAGCTCCCCTTTTCAGCGAATTGGGTCACACGCAAATGAACTGAGCAGATCAGCGCAGACAGACAAAGATAGGCAGGGAGAGAGAGAGAGAGAGAGAGAGAGAGGGGACTGGGGAGACAGGCTGGGAGAGTGAGGGATGAAGACAAACAGGCCGTACAGAATTGTGTCAGTGTGTCATGCTTGACTCTTGTTTCATTTTGTTGTTCACGTCAAATACTCAGGTAAATGCAAATAACATAAGGAAGTCAAGCAAATAAAGCGACAAAAAAAAAAAAAAAAAACTGAAAGAGTCAACAATAAGTCGATTAACTAAAAGTCAAATACAATTTGAGAAAGACTTGAAAAGATATTTATATATACATATGTATATATATATACACTTGTATATATACATGAAAGATAATAATAATGACAATGTACGCTCTCCTAATTATACGCAATTAATCTAACGTAAATACAAAATAAAAAAAAAATAATAATTGTAATTCGTAATATTTTTTATACGGGGCATCAAGCTTTTGTAACGATGTATGTAATAGAATTGAAGGAGGCGTGGCAGACATCATAATGTAATTATAAGTATTATTGATCAGGGCGACAAACTGATTCGATTTAGTACGTACGTCTGTACGTACGTACGTCTATTCGTGCGTCCCCCTGTCCGTCCGTATGCGTGAACGCATCAATCTTAGAAACAATAAAAGTTTTTAGTTCTTTATTTTAGGTAAAGCCGCTGCGCTTTTCTAATTGAACTTTGCATGAAATCAAGGAAAATGTATCCGGAAAATATCTGAAGCATATTAAAATTGATTTTTTTATTTTGACGACAAATATGAAAAAAAAAAAATGTATTTGCACTGAACATTTTCAAAAACATATCGAAAAGTCCTTTGATCTTCTTTCTTTAGAGGACAATATTTTTCGAAATAATTTTCTAATATTTCTCTCTATATACTCACCCATTTCTTCAATACATCTACATATAGCTATATCTATATATATATATATATATATATATATTTATTTATTTAAATTTCTTGACCGATTTTGGAGTCACTCGTACTTTGTTTTGTTTCGTTTTCTTTTTGCCTTGTGGCAGGTCCGCTCGCAAACGCGTTCGTTTATCAACTAAGCGACGACGTGAGCTTGAAACGTGCAAAAAAAAAAATGAAAAACAAAAGAAAAAAAAAATCCAAAATAATAACAATAAATGGAAAATGAAAATATACTCACGAATACAGCAAGAAGTAGTCTGAGCATATACAGAGCTTTCATTTTCATTCGGAAACAGAGATTCAACATCATTTGCTGCAAGTGCAGCAATTCTCTTATATGATAAGCATAGCTTGAAATGAAGAGAGGGAGAGAGAGAGCGAGAAAGAGAGGGTGAAAGAGAGAGTGAGAGAGTCAGGGAGGAAATAAGAGAGAGGTAGAGTAGAGAGAGAGAGAGATTGAGAGTGATTGTGGGTAAAAGTGATTGTGAAAGAGCGAGAGAGAGGAGTTAAGAGAGGGAGTGATTAAGAATATATCTATAATATATATATATATATATATATATATATATATATATATATATATATATATATATATATATATATAGAAATAGAGTGATTTGCATATTTAACAAGTAGTAGTCGAGACTGCTCGATTACGAGATCCACTGAACTCTTGTACGAATGAATAATATTCCAAGAATTATTCGATTCGTTTCTGCACGCATAACATAGTATTCATGCACACACACACACACACACACACACACACACACACACACACACACACACACACACATACGCATGTATGTGTGAATGCATTGCAGGCGTCTTACTGACTCGCTGTCTCGCTAGCTCTGTCACATGTCACATGCTGCGAGAACTTATTTGATTAATAATTGTGTTTCTAGATGGACACTCGTAATCATCAGATTATGAGCACGACATTCATATCTACATATATGCCAAACTAAAGTATTTGAAATACATTTTTTAGACATTTAGCGGTGTGGGGATGAATTGGGGAAACGAAATCCAAAATCTGACAAAAACCGAAATTGTATTAAATTATTATCTATATATATGCTGAAGACTTGGAGACTCTAACTCTAAAGATGAATGAGATATAATTTTATAACAGATTCTCGATAAATGTTTTTATCGATAACTCTGAAACGAAAAAAGTTATCGATTTTCAGAAATAAACTCGTATACCACGTGCAATACACGAACCTAACAAAAAAAGAATGAAGTCTCTAGCTCTTATAGTTGCTATTAATATATTCTGAAAGTCTCATGACGATAGTCCATCTAGAAATGGAGTTATAAGCGTGCAAAGTTCAGCCCATCCCACCCCCAAGCCACGGCAGCAACTGCGCAGTTAGCAGAGCGCGCGCTTATACGTGCGTAAAGAAAAAAAATAAATTTTTTGCAGGGACCAGGGTATCTCGTAGTCGAGCAGTTTCGACTAGAGCTTTACTTGTTTTTTTTTTTTTTTTTTTTTTTACCAAAGCCAAGTAGGTCTTGCAAACTTTGTTAAATGAGCATTTGAAGTATAAATAAATTCTGTGTCTGTCTACGTCGTCTTGTGAACATATCAAAATATAGTTTTCGTATTTTCATAAATCGAATTGACTGTATATTAAAATGCAACCGTACAACAAGCTTAAGGTTGGTATCCTTTAGTTTATTATTTATTTATTTATATTTATTGATTATATATTATTTATTAATCAAATATTGAACTGGTTGTGTTTCCAGAAAAATGTGCCGCAGAGGAATCCGCATAAGGATGCCAATAATAATCACAGCACACAGCAGAGTGCACAGCTGATCGCATCGCGGAAATCTTCTGAAAGCGTTGAGAATCGAAAGCAGTTGCAAAGCCAGGCGTCAGACGATCAGCCCTTTTTTGCTAGCAATCTAGCCTATTATCCTAAATTAGCGCAGCCGTACACAGCAAAGAAAGTGAATAAATATCTATCCTATGAGGACTGGAAGACCACGGCTTCCCACAGTAATTTAGAGATAAAGACGGCTAATCATCAGCAGCAACAGCAGCAACAGCAGCAGAAGCAGCAGCAGCAGCAGCAGCAGCAGCAGCAGCAGCAGCAAAAGCAGAAGCAAAAGCAGAAGGAGCAGAAGAAACAGCATAAGCCGAAGCAACCGAGGCAACAGCAGATGGCAAAGCCGATCAGAGCAGGTCACCAGATTCAGAAGCTCGATGCTAATCCGTACCCAAGGACGCTTTTGAACGACAATGAATACTTGGCATCACAGCAACCGTACGGTCAGCCGAAGCAGCAGCAGCAGCAGCAGCAGCAGCAGCAGCAGCAGCAGCAGCAGCAGGAGCAATCGAAGCAAGAGCAGATCAACGCAAGCTATCAGAGCCAAATCCTTGGTAACGAGTCGAATATGTGGCAGCTTTTGAACGACAACCGTACGACACAGCAACCGTACGGCCAGCAGAAGCAGCAACTGACCCAAGAGCAGATGATAGAGATTATCAAGGCAAACTATCAGAACCAGAACCAGAACTTCGATGGCATTTCGAATATCTGGCAGCTTTTCAATGACAACCGTACGACACAGCAACCGTACGGCCAGCAGAAGCAGCCACTGACCCAAGAGCAGATGGTAGAGGTTATCAAGGCAAACTATCACAGCCAGAATCTTGATGGCAATTTGAATATCTGGCAGCTTTTCAGCGACAACCGTACGACACAGCAACCGTACGGCCAGCTGAATCAGCAACTGACCCAAGAGCAGATGATAGAGATTATCAAGGCAAACTATCAGAACCAGAGCCAGAACCTCGATGGCATTTCGAATACCTGGCAGCCTTTCGGTGATAATAATTATGAGTCGACACAGCAACCGTACGGCCAGCCAAAGCAGCAGCAGCGGGAGCAACTGATCCAAGAGCCGATGGTAGAGTCAATCAACGCAAACTATCTGAACCAGAACCTCGATGGCAATTCGAATATCTGGCAGCTTTTGAACGACAATCGTACGACACTGCAACCGTACGGCCAGTTGAATCAGAAACTAACCTATGAACAGATGGTAGAGGCTATCAAGGCAAACTATCAGAACCAGAACCATAACTTCGATGGCATTTCGAATATCTGGCAGTTTTTCAACGACAACCGTACGACACAGCAACCGTACGGCCAGCTGAATCAGCAACTGACCCAAGAGCAGATGGTACAGGCTATCAAGGCAAACTATCAGAACTCGAACCAGAACCAGAGTTGCCGCGATGGCAATACGAATATCTGGCAGCCTTTCGGCAATAATAATTATGAGTCGCCACAGCAACCGTACGGCCAGCCAAAGCAGCAGCAGCGGGAGCAACTGATCCAAGAACCGATGGTAGAGTCAATCAACGCAAACTATCAGAGTCAAAGCCTCGATAACAATTCGAATATGTGGCAGCTTTTGGATGATTGCTCATCCACACAGCAACTGTACGGCCAGCCGAAGCAACAGGAACTGACCCAAGCTCAGATGGTAGAGTCAATCAAGGCAAACTATCAGAGCCAGAACATCAATGGGAATTCGAATGTCTGGCAGCCTTTGAACGAAAGCCAGCATAAGCATGCGAATATCTGGCAGTTGTTGGGCGAGAAAATTTACGCTTCGATACAGCAGCCGAACGGCCAGCCACTGGTTCCGCTGTCTGCACTGGCCGCCATGAGCGGCGTGAATTTGGCTTGCGTCCTTATGACCGCACATATCATCCAGAATCGTCAGGATCCCAAAGAGAACTGCATGCTGACTCATTTCAATGACAGTGAGCTGCGCAGCTACATTGTTATGTGCGACGAGGTGAAGCATGTGCTCAAGCGTTACGAAAGACGTGAACATAATCTTAATAATGCTGTGCCACATCTGGGTTCGCCAATGGCTAACAATCTGCCTCAGCCACCGAACCAGTGGAAGTTCAATTCAAAGCTGAAGCACAAGCAGAAGGTAGATGCCCGAGGTCATGACAAATTCATCAATCCCAAACTTAAGCTGGTCAGTGAATGGCAGCCGGAAACAGCAAGTTTCAATTATAAATTGAAGTCACCATAGACATTGATGATATTTAGATACTAAGGACTGAGATTCGCAGAGAGGGGAGTTTAAAGAAGAGTAGATGTAACAGTAAACTAATGACAGATACGAAATAAATAATTAGAGAGAGAGAGAGAGAAGGATAAAAGAATGAAGCATTAAATGTTAGATAAAGAGAGCCAATTAGAGAGAGAGAGAGAGAGGGGTATGGAGATATAGGAAACACAAGAGAGAGAAAGCATTACAGAAAGACATTAGAGGGAGAGAGAGGGAGAAAGAAATAAAGAAGAGTAGAAAGGTTTCAAAAAAAGAGAAACGGAGGAGAGAGAGAACTTATTTATAAAAATATTGAGAATATACAAGGAGAAATATTGAAAAGAAAGAGAACTTAAGACAAAGAATGAGAGATTGAGGGAGGACGCCCTCTGTTTATAAAAATTTTGAGAGTATGCGGTAGAGAAAGAGAGAGAAAGGGGGAGAGAGAACAGGAAAGAATTATAAAATAAGAAAGAATTATACAAAAATTTTGGTGAGAAATTAAAATAGAGATGTTAAAATTATATATATATGTATGTATAGGAAGAGAGAGAGAGAGAGAGAGAGAGAGAGAGAGAGAGAAGTAAATAGAGAGAAGCTGAGAGAAATACTGTATACTTTGACTATAAACAATAAGAAAGCACGACTTCTAATAAAACCAAACATAAAACAAGCTTTGTTATTATGCTGCCTTACGCATTTATAGTCAATTATAATTTGTGAAACAACTAAATATAAATTAAATATGAAACTTAATATCAAACATGGATCATTTATGTATTTTACCAAGATGTTTTTATATAATCTGTTTATAATTTTAAGATAGGTAATATGTATAATAATATCTTTAGTTATCTTAGTTATCCTCCACATTATCTATTTATTTATTTATTTTTTATATATATATATATATATTTTGTTTTATAGGGCATTAGATCTGCGAATAATGGAAATCTTGTTGTTCGATCAATTACACATGTTAACATGACTTGGGTCTTAGGCGTGCCAAAACAGAAAATCGAATTTTGATTTAATGTTTGATAATAGCATTTTAAAGTGGAATTGTTGGGCGAGTGATGGGTAGATAGAGTTGATAAGTATAGCTTGTTTAGCTTGGGTTCATTAGTAATTTTTAAGTAAGGCTTAGATCTCTACTTTGCATACATGTCTTTCTCTAAGCGACCCACTTTCGGATAAGAAGTTTACTTTACTATTGGCTAATAGTGCTGTTATTGTATACCTTTTATATATGCATATATGTTTTCATTCAAGTTTGATTGGACTTTCAATAAATGCGCAGAATTTAGTTCAAGTTTAATGCATTTTTTGCGCAGCAATAAAAATTTGTTGGTGATCGCGGTCGCGGAGCACAAGTGCAGATTGTGCTTATGCATACAAACATATACCCATATATATATATATATGTGTGTATATGTAGGGTCTATCTGCAATCTGGAGGCATGCCGCTGCTCAAGAGCTAGCCAGATGGTTGTGTGTGAGTGTGTGAATTGTTGTAGACAAGGTAAATAAGGCGATGCTACTTGAGTTTTGACACAGTTCGAAAGCGTTTCGAATGTGCTAGAAGACATTGTTATCGGCTATCTATTGAGGTATACAATCTGCCTGGGGTACTTCTAGTTCGATATCACTTCTATTTCGTTGCACTCGTGCTCTCTCTATCTAGCTCTCAAATTGACCAATGGCCAATGTTTGCCAAGTTCTGGATTGCAGTCAACTGGCATTTTTTATGCCAAGACAAGTCAGCTCGAGTGCTTGCTAATACATAAGTATACCCAATATATTGTGTACATATGTCGTACTCTATACCCTTCTATAGGCATCAATTCTAAAGCAACGCATCTGCTTGGCACAATGACGATGAAGACGATGATAAATAGGATACCTTCAATATGGTCAAGCAGGGATAATAAAATTGATTTGAGTTGCATATTCGAAAGACTTCGGCAAAAGGAGCTAAAAGTCAAGAGAGTCAGTTCTATTCTGAAAAGGTAAGGAGTGCTTTCATATGGCCAAAGAATATGCTGCTCTAGGATGACATATTTTGGAGATGTTCTAGTTGATTATTCTAGAAGTTTAACAAATTCAGTAAAAGATATTGATTTAAGGATTTGAAGCAAACGTAACTAGCATGATAGTCAGACATATAGATAGACAGATAGAAAAGTCTAGATGGTCGATGAAGAGGTCTTGATGGGGCTAGATGGACAGATAGATGGGAAGGTCTAGATGAAGCCGCACGTACGGACAGAAGGACAAACAGACATTCTTTTGGATATATATATATATATATATATATATATATATATATATATATATATATATATATATATATATATATATAAACGCTGACGGACGAACAGAAGACAAGTCTAGATGAAGTCGAGCATCCGTCCGGACAGATGGGCAAGCCTAAATGAAGCCGTATGGATAGACGCTCGGACGTTCAGATAGAAGGACAAATCAAGAGGATTATATTAAGATGGCTGATTGGCTGATGCTGTTCAGAAATGATTCTGCCACTACAACGACCACTCTTGCTATTTATCCTATGTTTCCATATTCTCAACAAGTTTAGAGCATCATAATTACATCTCAAACAACAGCATCATTCAGTCAGTTCAAAGAATATCATATGAATCATATCTGAAATCTACTACATATACAGAATCATATATAAAATAAGTAAAATAAATATTCAGTGCTTCATGAAATACCCTTCAGTATCTAGACAAAGAATGTTGCTCTTTGATCCATGATTTGAGTAAAAATCAAACGCACATTGTGCATAATTTGACTTGAGTTGGGACCACGCGTCGTATAGTCGCAGGTTATCGCCTTACCTGAAGATCAATGTGATGTGATGGCTTATCAAGTCGTCTCGGAAACAGCAACAGAGCTCGTTTCCCATCTTCATCAAGGTTAGCAGCTCAATGAGCTGCTTTCTCTTTCTATAGCAAGTACGTCATGGTTTATGGGGAGCTTATCACTGCTGTGCATGTTCATTGTAGTTTAGACTCATTGAAGATGGCAAAACTAGACGATTGCCAGACTCGCGTTTATTGTGGCTGTGAATCGAAGATAATCATATCAGCGACGTCTCAAACTCATTAACTCAGAGCTGCTCACAGTGTGTGTGTGTGTGTTGGTTTATGCTGAAGCACGTAGAAGCATGTCATGAGAATCGCCGAGAAAGGTGGCGTTCGTTCTATTATGAACAGTGCAGCATATCTGATCAACATAGCGGCACGAACTGTTTCCCCAATGCACTTTGGCCGCAGATGACGTAATTGTCGGCAATTGTTGATTGCACGTTGAAAGTAATGCACAACATTTCATTGAGTAATTAATGAGCAATAACAATCAAAACAAAGAGATTCACTGTAAGTGCAATCATTAAATTCAATAGATAGCCAGCTCATCAATCCTCCTCTCAGATCTCGCGTGTTGTTGTCTTGTTCTGCAGCTTGCAAAAAACAAATAACTCCCAGTCGGGAGGATTCGAAGAGTAGATACCCCAAATGAGCTTTGCTTAGGAGATGCGGCGATGGACATACGAATGAACGGGTGGACGGACGGATGGAGAGCTGGGGGGAATAGACGCTCAGATAAAATAGTGGGCAGACAATGGGATGGATAGATGGATGTAAGGTCACATGAATGGATAGACAGATGGATAGACAGATGGACATATAGATAGACGGATAGATGGGCATGCGGAGGGATAGACGGAAAGATAGGCAGATAGACAGATAGGATTTATAGACTGACAGACTAACTGACTGGAGCGATAGATGGAAAGAGAAATAGACGAACTGACAGATTAACAGATAATCGGATAGTCAGATGAATAGACTCGCAGACATACACTCTAATAAATATGGCTAGCTCTTCCTCCTTCTGACTATAACATACAGTGTCCCAAACCCCATATACCTCGTATTAACACTTCAAACGGATTCAGGGTATACAGAATCACAATCATGGGTCATTGGCAAATGTCACAGTCTCTGCGCCAACACACGCATAAGCACACACACCCCCACACACCCCCACACACCCCCACACACGCACACGCACACACAGTCACATGACATGACAGGTTATCAGGCACGGACTTGAAGATTGTATACTACAGCTATGCCAAATCTAAGTGCATTAATTGTCTGCAAATCAAGCAATCGATAGCTAGAAAGTGAAAAGTTATAATTTAATCAAATATTCAAAGCGAATCGGAAACAAGTCCTTACTGAAATTGGGATCTAATCGAATTTCGTATACATTCACTTTTATTTGCAATTACTGCAAAAAACAATTCCTAGATTGGCAACAAATTTGATAGAAATTGTAAATTATCGGACAGGTTGTTGGTTCAAGGTAAGTTACTAAGGGCACGGCTCATTCATATATATATATATATATGTATATATAGTTAACAAGTGATAAGCTCTAAAAACCTATGAAAACACGTGCATGACTCGAAGCAGGCAAAGCCTGTGCAAGTACCCAAGTTACGTTCCATCTGTTAAATACATTGTAATTGGGTGTGTTCATATAAGCATTTAGCGATTAGGCTTATTGTATATATTTGAGATTGCCAATATAACGTTGGGAAGAACTTTTGGCAGTGACTAAGCAGAATTTGTAAAGTTTTCACAGAATCACAGACTCGCAGAGTCATAGAGTCATAGAGTCATATAGTCATAGAGTCATAGAGTCATAGAGTTATAAAGTCTTAGAGTCATAGAGTCATAGAGTCATAGAGTCATAGAGTCATAGAGTCATAGAGTCATAGAGTCATAGAGTCATAGAGTCATAGAGTCATAGAGTCATAGAGTCATAGAGTCATGGAGTCATAGAGTCATAGAGTCATAGAGTCATAGAGTCATAGAGTCATAGAGTCATAGAGTCATAGAGTCATAGAGTCATAGAGTCATAGAGTCATAGAGTCATAGAGTCATAGAGTCATAGAGTCATAGAGTTATAGAATATTTAAGTATCAGAAGACAGTGACAGTCCTATATATAATATATATATTTAGATCGCATTTCTATTTTAAGTTCAATGTGCCAAAGATTTCGTAAGTTCCGGTTGGTTCCCTCCCAAGAATCCATGTGCTCTACACATATTTCCATAGGTCTACATAGCTATACATTATATATATACATATGTATAAATAAATTTTTATAAAAAACACTGAAACCATGTGCAATTGGCAATTAAAATAAAAAAGAAAGATCAGCATCGCATCCCGTGAAATATTTTGATTGTCTATAAATATATGTACAATATTTGAGAGACATATGCTGGAGATGTTTATCACTAAACTAAAACCATGGCAGGGCTATAGGTAGGTAGTATACTAAACTCTTGGCTCGATTCAGTTAGCTCTTGTCGTGAACGGGGGGAAAAGCGTGGAGGTATTACTTAGCTCTTATATATGCATTGCGTCGCAGTGACCACTCGACGATTTATTAGATAGATTAATTGGCAAATATTATGATTATAACACGACAGTTCAGTTCAGTCGACTGCACATCTCTATATAGCTACCTAGTATACAGAAGGTATATGTACATATATATATATATATATATATATATATAGCGTATATATACGCTATATATATGTCTGTCCCCCCATATCATGTGTATTAGACTTAGCGCATATTGATTCGCCGATTGCTGATGTCGGCACGAAGTTAATGTCGACCCAACTTTGATAAGCGCCGTGGCAAAAGTCGATAATCAGACTTATATTTAGAGAAGTCGCCTGGCCCGGCCACAGTTTTCCATGCGACACAGCCCAAGACAGCAGACAGGTAGAACGCATTCGCTCAAAGGATATCGATACAGGATACGACGGACTAAGCTAATCAAAAGTTGAATTGCGTCAAGGACTATTTCAATTGTGACTCTAAAGGACATCAATTAGTTTCGATTCGTAATTTAAGTAGATTTGACTCAAGCGCACAGCATGAAGCTGGAAGGCGAGAAGCGCATCAGCGAACCGCCCAAGTATCTCAATGAGGATTTCTTCAAGGCCGCCCTCGAGGATGGACTGCGCGATATGCGCGTCGACATCAAGAAGATCATATTCGCCGAGTCTAGCGGCGGTGGTGGGGAGAACTATTGCAGTAAGATCTATAGGGCTCGAGCTCTATATCGCAGCAGCAAACGCCAGCTGGACGAGGAGCTGGCATTGATTGTGAAGAGCATTGCCATAACGCCGGCCACACAGTTCCTCGAGGAGCTGGCCGTCTATCTGCGCGAGAAGATCTTCTATTTCGATGTGCTTGGCAAGCTGGAGGTGTTGATCGGTGATGGCTCAAAGTTTGGCGCCAAGTGCTTCTATACGACACGCGAGCCCATTCAGACGATCGTCTTCGATGATCTCACACAGTATGGCTACAAGCTGGCCAATCGCCAGAGCGGCCTCAACGAGGAACACTGTGTGGTCATACTGAAGAAGCTGGGTAAATTCCATGCCAGCTCCATGCTGCTGGCCGAGAAGGTAAGCCAAATCGGGGTAGAAACCCTTTTCCCTTACATGCTTGATCTATATATTCGTTCGCTTTGTCTCTGACAGGAGCCCAGTGTGCGGGAACATTTCACCAGCGGCATGCTGGACGAGAACTACATACGCACCAATGAGCGTTTCATCAACTTTATGACCCTTCAGCTGCGCACGCTGGCCAACGTGGTGGCCAAGTGGGCTGGCTACGAGCAGCTGGCGGAGAAGCTACATCGTCACTGTGACAACATTAAGGAGAATCTGGTGATAACCGGACGGCCGATACCGGGCGAAATCACAGTGCTCAACCATGGTGATCTGTGGGTCAATAACTTCATGTACAAATACCACGATGAGCTGCCCACAAAGCCCATCGATGCCATCTTTGTGAGTGCCGTGCAAAACAAAATTGGGATCACCATTGAAATTCTAACGATCTCTCCTCCCCTAGGTGGACTTTCAGAACAGTTTCTTTGGCAGTCCTGGCTGCGACATCAATTTCTTTCTCAACAGCAGCGTCCAGCTGGACGTGCTAATGCACAGGCGTGAGTTCCTCATCCAGACGTATTATGCATCGCTGCGCGAGAGTCTGGAGCGCATGCACTCAGAGTTTGTGCCGAGCTATGCGGACATTAAGCACGAGATCAATGCCAGAGAGCTGTATGGGTTCTTCTCGTCGTATGCCTTTCTGCCGATGGTCACCATGCGCAAGGAGGACTCCTATGACATCAGCATTGAGGCACTGACCGACCAGGACTTTGCCAAGAAGAAGGTACAGCTGATGTTCTCCTCCAATCCACGCACCACGGACACCCTGCGCTATGCACTCCGACGTTTCGATGAGCTGGGCATCTTCGACTGAGGCCAGGCTAATGCTAATGCGAATGCTTTATTTATATTTATAAACTTGCATCTGGTTATCTATATATATATATATATAAATATTTTTTTTTTTATTGTCATACGGCTAAGATATACACATATGTTGATATATTTTTTTTTTATTATTATTATTAAAAAATATATATATATATATTTTTTTGTGTATTTAATCGAAGCGCATTATTTTCTTTACACACATTTATATAAATAAATAAATACATATACTTCAAATATATATATATATATAGTATATTTGGAAATGTTTATTCGCTAGAATTCCCAGGTCGAGAGCCATTTGAGGTTGTACATCGTCGAGTTGGGCTCATTGGCCAGCGGTCCGCTCATGCCGTAGGCCAGCGGTGAGAAGAGCACGAAGCTATAGACAACCGCCGAGAGCAGCGAGCCGAGCAGCACATGCTGCAGCCATCGGGGCAGCGATCGTATTATATAGTTGAACATAATGCCTGGAGAAGTAGATGGGCAGAAGATGAGCGTGTGCGAATACTCTATGCTAATATGAAATATAAGTGTAGGTGATGTAGGTAGATGAAGAGCTAGATGATGTATGCTCTATGCTAGGCTGTAACATAACTCTTGTTGAATATAAACCCTGAAGAAGGAGAGGGAAAGATGATGAAGTAGATAAAGTAATAAGAGTATGTAATAAGATAAAAAGTAGATCTAATACTCCATAGATATCTATACCCAAAGTAGCTGATGGGTAGAAAAATTACTTGATGGAGAAGTATAGGAATGTGGCCGACTGTAGAATACCCTATATGAATCCAAAATAAAAAGTTGCAGTTGAACATAATTCAAAATGAAGGAAATGAAATGAATTATGAAGATTTGCATCTTCTAGATGAATGAATGAATGATTTATAATAGTCTGAAAAATATGTAACTGAAGGAGGAGAGAGATGAGATGATGGCATGATGAATGCGGAATAACTTCGGCTAGCTAATACTGCATATCAAATCTTAGGATGCGTTTGTCTGTTTCATGCAGTAGTAGTATATATACTAGTACATATCCTATATTTAGTATTAAATACCCAATAATATATATTTAGTATATATATTAGTACATACCCTATACTATATTATTTAGAATATATATTATTACATATTCCACATTTACTAGCAAATACCCTATACTATATATTTAGTATATATATATATATATATATTAGAACATACCCAATTTTATATATATTTTGTGTATATACTAGTACATACCCTATACTATTTTTTTTGTATATATCCTATACTATATATATGTATATACTATATACTGCTAGCTAGAGAATTTTCCATATTGAGTATATTGAAAGTCACCGATTGGCACATACCCCAAGAATTAACATGTCAGTTCTATGACATTAGGCTAATAGTACTCGACTAGCAAATACTCTATAGTAAATTTAAAGACTGCTGACGAAGCGTTTGTCAGTTCTCTAAGTTATAAGTGGATTGTCAGACTTTCTGAATACTATTAAGAGCTAGACAAATTTGCATATTTTTTTTTTATAGAAAATATTCGACTTATAGATACCCTATATTGGCAGTCAATGCTGAACATAATGCCTGAAAGTGGAGTAGATTCTAGAGTAAACAAATGTATCGGAATGTGCCTGCATTCCAGATACCCTATACTAATAAACTCGACTACTATATACTAGAAATTAAACTATATAGAAATATGTATAGAAATTAACTATATATCTGTGTTAGTCCAAGTGAGATACTGCTTAGAGTAGACCAAAAATTATATATGCATATACGTAGATATATATATATATATATAGTAAACATGCCAAGACTTACCAGTAAGCAGCGAATTGAATATGAGTGCTGGGAAATAGTGATGGAAATAGAGCACTCGACCCATGGCCCAAAAGGGTAAATAATGCAATAGCCAGCCAATGAATAGCCAGGTAGCTGCCTGTAAAGACATGCGCTGCTGACTCTGATCGGGCACTACGGCGATATTGGCTGGCTTCGACACAGTCTCCGGCGGACAGCAGCTGCACAGTTCCTGTGTGGCATTTGGCTCTACTGCAGCAGCGGCTTGACGAGCGGCCAGACCCGCGCGTCGTTGCTGCACAATGGCATTGCACAGAAAGATGGTGATGAAGAGCAGCAGAAAGACAAGATTGCTCCACCAGATGAAGGGATTGCCCAGCAAGTAAATGCGATAGCTGCTGCCCGAAAAGAATTGACCCTGAAAGCAGGAATATTTTACCATTGCCTACTTATGTGGGAAGCATTGTCAGGGAGACGGACTCTGAGCTATAAATATATTGACTCTGCATTCTCTTACCCGATAATTAATGGGCCATTGCCAGGGTCGACTTGTGATTTCGCCCTCCTTGGGCTTTAGGCCTGCATTGCCCTGCAGCATCACCGCATGCGACTCCAGAAAGCGTGCAAAGAAGCCCGGTGCATAGATGCTAAAGCTCACGCTGGGCACTAAAAGAGACAGAGATTAGTTCAAGAGAGAGAGAGACAGACATAGAGCTATATATATGTATATATATATGTGTGGAAAATGCTCTTACGTAGCTTATGCTGATTATCCTCCACATTCCATTGAGCATTCTTGTCGCGTATATTGAGATTGCAGGAGACCTCCTGCTGCTCAAAGCCCCACTTGGGCAGCTGCTTGCCGCTGGACGTGAGCGCACAGTTCTGCAGATAGTGCACGAACATGAGCCGTGAGGTCACCGTGTGTATGGTGTCATTGACTTTCCCACCCACAATGAACACGCGCCACACATCGTTGACATCGCCCACGCCGAGCTGTCAAATGGAAGAAATGAAATCATTTTTTTGAATTTATTCTTATCCAAACTAAACGCACCTCGCCATAGCCAGTCACTTGTAGATGCTTTTTGGTCATGGGCGCGGGTTCGCTATGCGAGTGTAGATTCCGCTTGGTCACCAAATGCTCCAGCCGCAAGAGATCTCCATGCCGCAGGAGGCGGAGTTTGCCCTTGGGCACCTCCTGCTGATTGTACGGTTTTATTAACCAAATGTTATTGTCGTCCTTGTGCGTGTACGTGGTGATCTATTGATTATGGAGATCAGATTATGAATCTTTCATTAATTCATTCATTCTGAAGCAGCTCACCTGCTGCTGCCTTGCACCGCTGCCCTTGGGATAGAGATGCGAGTGCGAGTGCAAATATCCGCCGCCCGTCTTGTGATTCTTAATGGTCACCAGCGAGCCGTAGGCCACGTCTCGCGGCATGCTCGCATTGTACAGAGAGTTGCCAATGAGTCGCGATTGAAATGCTGAGCTGTAGAAGCCATCGCCATGGCCGCTGCGATTCAGGACGCTCAGATGAATGTAGAAGAAGATCGTATAGAGCACCACGGGCCAGATGATGAGCGCAATGGCGCGACACGCAATCTGCTTGATCGTCTCCACAATGGGCTTCTCCAGATCGCCCAGGATCAGCCAGAGCTCACTGGCCGTGTGCAAACCCACCAGCAGCACCACAAACAGACCCACAAACTTGACGCTTATCGTGCAGGAGAGCATCGTGCCAGTGAGCAGCAGCCAGAACCACCAGCGCCACGTATAGGAGCCACCGGCGGCGGTGCACTTGGATATCTTCACCATGCCCCACACCGAGCCCATCATGAAGAACAGCAGAATCGGATCCAGCAGAATATACTGATTGAGTGTCAGCATGCCCACATCTATCGAGATCATTTCAACTGACTTGAGTCATTCGAATATCGAATATTGAATATTGAATCATCGCTTACCGAAGATGAGGTAGGCAGCCGACAGCAGCGCCGCCTCATAGGAGCGCGTCAGATCGTAGACCGTATCGAAGCCCATGGGCATGATGAGTGCGCCGAGCGTAGTGCAGAACTGCAAGGCAAGAGTTTAGCTAAAAAAAATATGGTGAGAACTGGCTTCAGCTCGATACTCACATAGCGCATGCCCTCATAGCGCGTCCCATTGTATTTGTCGCCAGGCTTCTCGAAGGGGAAGGTGCCATTGTAGCCAGTTAAATAGCCAGAGAGACCAATTAACATCTGGAAGAGAGAATGAGAGAGACAGAGGGGAGGAGAATGTGAAAAGAGTGGGAAGGTAATATATATATTTAATGAGAGCAAGAGAATAAGCTAGAGAGAGGACAAGAGCTGAGAGAGAGAGAGAGAGAGAGAGACAGAGAGATAAAAAGGCAAACAAAAAGAGACAAGGAGGGGTGGGAGAGATAGAGAAATATAGACAAAGAACAAATTAAAGAGTGTGAAAGTAGCTAAAATGCCGAGAGAGAACGAAGAGAGAGAGAGAGAGTGAGAGTTAGAAAGAGTAAGAAATAGAGCGATATAGGGATAAAGGTAAGGAGTGGGGGAGAAATAAAAAGTAAGAGCGAGGGAGGAAGAGTGAGAGAGAGAGAGACAAAAGGAAGGAAGAGAGAGAGAGAGAGAGAGAGAGAGAGAAAGGGAGGAAGATAGATAGCGAGAGGGAGAGAAAGGGAGAGAGTGAGAAAGAGTAAGAAATAGAGCGATATAGAGATAAAGGTAAGGAGCGGGAGAGAAGGTGCAAGTATGACATAGAGAAAGGGAGGAAGTGTTATAAAGAGAGAGATAGAGAGAGAGAGAGAGAGAGACAAAAAGAGAGAGATTGAGAAATAAAGCGATATAGAGATAAAGGTAAGGAGCGGGAGAGAAAAAGAAGGTAAGAGAAAGGGGAGAAGAGAGTTAAAGAGATAGAGAGAGAAAGAAAGATACCGAAAGAGTGGGAGAGAGAGAGAGTTACATATATACCCATAAAGAGAAAGAACGAAAGACAAGAATAGATATACAAAATGATATCCAGATAGATGTAGATAAAAAGTTATGTAAACATAGGGAATTAGAATAAGAGAGTGAGCGGGAGAGGAAAATAGACGAGATACATATAATAAACTATATTTAGATATGGAAATGCAGAAAGAAAGATGGATAAATGGATAGATAGTTAGGTAAGATAGATAGTTTGGTAAGATATTGATAGAGAAGTGAAAGAAAGACAAAAGAGAAGTAGAAACAGAGATACAGAAAACAATAGCTTGAATTTTCAGAAAGGCCGCTCTTAACACCCCAATGCACTATGCATATATTAAAATAAATTTGGAATTCTTCTCTCACCTTGCCCAGTGGCGGATGAACATCGAAAAAGAAGGTGCGATTGATGTACCAGCTGCCCATTTTGCCAAAGTGCGTCTCATCCCAACTGAGGAAATTGAAGTTCTAATCAGATCCAATTGGACAATTGCAATTATGAAATACTTACCAAATGTGATCCGGTTCGGTTACCTTGTAGAAGCGTGTGGCAAATGTGATGAGGAAAACGAGACCCAGCAATGCCCATCTGCGCCTGCGCGGAAAATGTAGTTGAATGAATCGAGTTTGTTGCTTCAGTCTTTTGTTTTAGCGCATTCTCACCCGTTGTCATCGCTGGCCTGGTTTGGCTTCGTTTTGGCCACCTCCTTGGCTTTCGCCGTGCACTTGGGCGCCTTAACAACACTCGCGGCCATATTTTAAGTTACAATTTAATACTAAACATTAAACAAACAAAAAAAAAAAATGATTTAAAAATCGTATTTAATTTCTTTTCTTTTCTCAACTGTTGCACACGTCAACAGCAGCGGCAGACAAAGCTGGCATCCAGCAAGAATGCTTTCTCCTCTGGCCTTCTTTCATTCTCTCGCAATCACAACAGTTTGAGCCAACAGACAACAGAAACCGGTCTTGGCCAACATAAAACAGCTGCGGCAAAGCTTAGAGCTGCCTTGGCCAAAATGTTATCGATAAAATGGCTTAGCAAAGCTATGATAAATATATATAAATAAATAAAAATATAGCTGTACGCATGTCAAATATATTTACATAAATGTCAAGCAATTTTTAATTGAATTTTCAATTATTAATATGTTTATAAACATGTTTCAATACATTTACGTTGCATACTTTAGAGCTGCGCTTGAAACACCCTGTGCTCGCCGCTGCAGCTGTTGCTGCTATAAAAATTGTTGCATACTTTGGGGCTGCGCTGAAAATATGCTAACAACTTGTTGAGCTACTTGAAAAAACCGAGCTATGTATTAGAGCATGATCGACTAGCAGCTACCCTGCACTTCATACATATACATAAGACAAATGTAAAAAACAATGCAATGGATATTCTTCTTAATGCTTTTATTTTCGTTTTACTTGCACGATTTCATGGGTATAAAATGCTTCAATGATGGCTTGGAGCTGATTTGCTAGGTTAGCGGTTAATATACCAGCGGAATTGATAGAAAAGGGCTTAAGATAATGCAGATAGACAACGTATATTAGATAGCTCGTATATAAACTGCCTGGCAATGGCAACGGGATTTGCTTTCATTTTTCATGCCACTTTATATCCGTACCTTATGAGAATTCAAATGCCAAAGTAAAGTTTTTTAAGTTTGGATATCAAGTGATCATTATCTATGATTGAAAACGAAAAGGCTTTCGTTAGCTTAAAAGAAATTTCAGCTAAAGCTAAGCTACATTAGAATTAATGTACAGAAAAACGGCCAGGTCTCGGTCAATTCAATTGTTGAATCTAAATGCTAAAGTTTTCTTCACATTCAGAGCGAGAGAGACAGAAGGAGACAGACACAGAGACAGAGATAGAGGCAGAGATAGATACAGAGATAGATATATAGATAGAGATAGATACAGATACAGATAGAGATAGAGACAGAGACAGAGATAGAGACAGCGACAGAGATAAAAATAGAGAAAGAGACAGATACAGATACAGAGATACAGATAGAGAGAGATCAGCTCCATGAGAAGATGAAAAGTAATCATAACAGCTTGATTAACTCTTCCTCTCTCTCTCTCTCTATCTCTCTCTCTCTTCTCTCTCTCTCTCACTCTGTCTCTCTCTCTCCTCTTAGATTAATTACAATTCTTCAGCTGATATGGCCAACATAAACGACATTCACTGGAATGAAGACTGAAGACTGTGTGTGCTTTCTAAGGTCAACTTCATGTCAGTGCAGGGCATATGTAAAAGCAGTCAAGAGCGTGCATATTGAAGATGTGGCTTGTGAGCGGCTGAATGAGTTATTAGCCAAGCCAAGTGCGGCCATGTTGCGCCCCCGCTGGCCAAATGCGACGCATTTATAATGCAAATTGCAGTTGCGCTGGCTAAAGCTGGAACGCCGACTGAATGCTGGCCAAGTTTTATGCACATTTAACACTTGTAAATGGCCAGCAATCATTTGAGCCGCTTACACGATGTCTCAGCACCGGCTGGGCCAACCACCTGCAAAGCCGCGCCTCTACCTCTGTCCTCTGCCTCTGCCTCTGTTCTCTGCCTCTGTCCCTGTTGCTGTCTGCTCTGCTCCCTTTTGGCATTTTGGGCCACGTTCTTTTGTTGTTTGGCCAGCTAAAAACAACAAGCAACAGGCAATGATAATTATGATGATGATGATGATGATGATGATGACGCTAAAGCTTCATTGGCTCGACTCGTCTCACAGGGTTTCGCTTTCAGCCAAAGGGGCGCGGGCAACGCCTGAGTTTATATATATAGTTTTTTTTTTTTTTTTTTAGACGTAGCAGCGGCTTTAATCGCTTTGATCTTGGCGCACAACAGTTAATTGCACGCTTGCTGCACAGTGGCTTTTGTTGTGCTTCGTGTTGTTGCCGTCGTTGCTGCTGCTGCTGCTGCTGCTGCTTGCAACGTGGCAGCGTGGCAATTTGTAAGATAGAAACGTTGCCAGGCACGCCGTGTGGCAGCTTCAATCAAATTAATTGCGCGCTGCGGCGGCTTGTTGTTGCATCTGTTGTTGTTGCTGTTGCTGTTGTTGTTGTTGTTGTTGTATGTTTTGTGTGACACTTACAGGGTGGCGTACAAAAGGGTTGCCCATGAACAGCTGAGCATGCGACCGAAATTATTGCCATCAATTTGAGCGACTCTCATTAAACTTATGTCTAATTGCCCAGCCCAGCGCCCCTTCCAACAGCTCTCCCTCTCTCTCCCTCTCTCTCTCTCTCTCTCACACAGTTGAAATAAAAATAAAAACTAAATACAGTAGTCGCAATTAACTTAACTTCGTTTCGACTCTGGCAGCTCTCATTGCTATTAAAATATTCTACTTAAATACACAATTTTTGTTTTGCTGTGCATCTGCCTTAAGCATTATCCCGACATGGCTCACAAATTGTAGCATTGCTTCGTAATTGGCCAACAGCTGAAAAAATAAAAAACGCCTTAAAGCTATGGCATGGCTGTTGACTTGTTGCTGCAATTTGGCAAATATGCTATTCATTTTGCTGAAGTAGCTGAAGCTCGATTTACCAAAACTTTTCACGAATCAAAAGTTTGCAAGTTTACAAAATTTATAAAGTTTTTAAGTTCGGGTTTTCGACAAATTTGATTTCTTATCAAAATAAAGCCAATTCATATTCGATATCTTTATCTATATCTATCTATTTATTGGATTGACTTTCGGAATAAACTTGACTTGATTGTTGCACATTTATTTTGACTGAAAATCGACTCAATTTTAATTGAAATAAATATAATTCGGGTAGCGCAGATATATTTATATTATAGCATTATATAGCATTAAAAAATATTTTTAGATTTGATGGCAACTATAACTAGTTCAAGTGAAACTGAATTGCATCAGCTTGAGCTCGGCTCACTTTAAGAATAAAAGCTGAGCATAAATAATAGTGTTTATGTCGGCAATGCTCGACTAAGTGATACTCATTAAGTTGGGAGTTTACTATGCGAATTCCAATTCTATTGAATAACAAAATTTCCAAAGGGATTTTCTAAATTCAATTTTTAGAGCGTGATGAAAACACGCAATTTTTATATTAATAAAATCGCATTGCATATGGTATATAGGAATATATGGAATATTATATACCATATATATATATATAGACTAACAATTTCAAGTCTCTAGATTTTGTAGTCTATAGGATAAGTTATATAGGAATATTTTAAAATTTAGAGACAAATCAAATTTTATTATTATATTATATTATATAATATTATATTATATTATTTTATATTATATTACATTAAAATATTATTAAATTATACGAATGGACGTACAGTCAGACCTGGCTAGTTGACCTTGGGCCACGTTATCCCCATCAATTATATTTACTTGCCTGATTTGCCACGCCTACTTTTCCACATGTTCATTCACGCTCATATTTTTTTTTGGGCATCTTCCAACTTGCATTGAAATGAAATAAAAAGCAATAATTGTTTAAATTTAAATAATTTTATATTATATATATTTTCTGGTTTTCTCTTTTAATACACTTAGGCGCTATCAATAATATTAATATTAATACAAAAAAAAAAAGAAAAAAAAAGAAAACTATTTACAGATTTGAATCAAATTGAATTTAAAGCTATTAACACATTTTCAATTTAGGCTTAGGGCTAGATTAAGATCGAAGCTACGGACTGGCCACACAGACGTAAACTCGTAGATCAGAGCCAATCGTGTGGCGGCCAGCGTGTAGCCCGATCGAGCTATATGTACAAGGCTGAGATCCGGCCAGGCCGAGTCTCGCTGTGGCTGCTACACGCGCGACTGATGCGGATTGTAGACGGGCACATTGTGGAAGCTGATGCCCGCATAGAGCGGTGCCTGGGCGGAGGCTGGAGGCGCTGTTGCGGCCAACATCGATTTGCCGCTGGCATAGAGATGTTTCTTGGGCAGCGCCGCCGCTGATGACTTGTGTTGCGTCATCAGCGAGGAGCTGGCCGAGCCACCGGCCACCAGGCGGCTGCGATAGCTCTCGCAGGTCTTGCGCGACCACACCCACATGCCGGTCAGTGTGCCGCCCACCAGCTGAAAGAAGATGCGCACCAGCGCCGGCCAGGCGCTCAGCTGGGCCGGCTGCACGCAATCCTCCGGCGTCGCACAGCTGGGCACTGCCTCGACGTAACGCTCACAGAAGGCCGCCACCACGCCCGCCGCCGTTGGCACAAAGAAGAGCAGCGAGAAGATCACAAAACGTTTGCGTATCTGGGCGAAGCGCTGATGCGCCAGCGTTGGCTGCAGCTGCTGCTGCAGCGAGTGCAGCGAGCGTGAGGCGCGCAGCGTGAAGTAGAGCCCAAGGAGCAGCAGCGCCAGCGCTGGCAGCTCCACAAATCCCGGCGCCGTGCACATGCCCGTCAGCTCGCTGGGTCGCACGCGCTCCAGCAGCAGTGCAGCAATGGGCGGCGCCAGCGGCGGCACCCAGGCAAGCACATGGAACAGTCCGGAACGTTTCTCGAGCGCCTCGCTGGACCATTTCTTGTGCGAGGACAGATAGAAGCAGAGCGCAAAGATTAGCCACCAGCTGGCGGCGCACAGGCTCAGATATGAGGTGCTGATGTATGAGGCCAGGCAGGGCGGTGTTAGGGCGCAAGGTGCTCGACCTACCCTTCCGCCCGGCTCCTGCAGCAGCGCCAAACTGCGCGCCTGATGAAAGACAATGCGCTCCAGATAACAGACACTGAACAGGTTGTAGCACAAGCAGAGGAACAACACCGGACGCTCCGGGTAGCCAAAGCGCGTTGGCTCCGCCCAGAACGTGACCAGTGCGAAGAGCGTCAGCACAAAGCACACGGCGGACAGGCCCAGGACAAGACTCTCGGTTAGCTTCTTCTGCTGCGTAGAATGAAACGCATCGCGCTGACACTGCGGCAAACACTCCTCGCCGTTCAGCGGACTCACACTGAAGTTCTGCGGACAAAAGCTACCGCCACCAAGGCTGGCTACAGAGCCCGGCAATCCGTTGCTGGGCGGCGATTTGCCCAGCTGTGCGGACATCTTCCAGGCCAGCCAGGACCAATACATTTGCTGCTGCTGCTGCTGCTGCTGCTGCTGCTGTGGCGCCGATTGCTCTGCTGCTGTTGTCTGCTGTCCATCGGCATTTGGCGCTGCCACGCCCACGCCCACGCCCATGCCCATGCCGGCACTCTCACTGGCCGCCGCCTCCTGCGGTATTTGCATGCAAAGCTCATGATTCTCCGGCTGGGGCAACGAGTCGCAGCTAAGAAATTGCGGCCATAGCTGCATCAGCTCTGGCGCCGCATTCGCTGCACACTCGCCCTTCACTGTCTCGCACAGCGACTTGCAAGCAGTCACGGGGCGTGGCACATCCGGGCTGCAGAGCGGAAATAGCGCCGAACAGAGCAAAAAACGTGCTCGCCGCGAACAACCAGACTCGATTAGCGGCAACAGTTTGGCTATCTGCAAAGACAGAGCGAGAGAGGGAGAATGAGAGTGAGAAATGAGTCTATAAATTATTATAAATTTATTCATAATAACAGAGGCTAATGGAATTTAATAGAGGCGTAACTACTTTGCACTTATGCACATATAAAATGCCTGCGGCATAATATTGTTATAGTCATGTATACCCTTCTACTACTCTTCTACTGCAGTTAATTAGACATTAAACATTCTATTCAATATTCAATAACTGTGGAGGCAGTCGAGAGTAAAAATGTCATCTTCGATATGTCAAGTCAAGAGCAGAGCAAATAATTTTTCCCACAAAATAAAAATAAACATATATCCATTTATAGTATAAAGTAGACTATATAGACTTTATACTATAAATGGATATATATATTTTTATTTGTTGTAGACTTGATCTTAAGCTAATATTTAAAAATGATAGAATTTAGTTTTGTATTACGAAAAGCCAGAATCAAAGACTGGGGCACCAGGTAGAAAGAAGCTGAGTCAAGCCTTGACTGAAAGCTATGAAAGATCACTGAAATCTGAAATCTTGTCTAAGGAAAGAAGTCCAACTGAATAATCAACATTTTTCATCAGCTTTAATAAATAATCTATTTTTTCTCAATCTACTGAATGCGGTATATGATATATATATAAATATATATAGTTATAGAATTTAGTGCTGAATGTGGAGGTTCTCTGAGTCTAAGTCTTAGTCTTACTTAGTCTAAGTATATACACATAATTCGCAAAGTCAAGAGGTCTAAAAAGAAAATCTGATTGTATAATAATAATACTTGTATATTGAATATAATATTTATATATTAATATATTACTATAATTCTCAAACTCAGCTGACCATATTCTACATATATATATAGTATATAAAACTGATCATTTCTAGTTCTATTTGCATTGCCAACTCTCTTGCTTGCTTTCCTAATGCCAGCTTTTCAAATTCACATTCTTGACGCTTCACTTTTCACGGGCTTGGCATCATTAGCTCCTTTTTATTTGAAAGCGCAGACAACACAATCTTCATAGATCTGGAGCTTTATCAATTAAGGCCAAGAAGTAGCTGTGCCTCAGGCAAACTTGAAAGTTTGCCGCTAAATAATTATATTGAAGTGAGCAAAAAAAAAAAAAAAAAAAAGAACGCGGCGCAACGAACGCAAAAAAAAACTAGCAAATATTTGCGCCAAGTTAAACAACAAATACTAAAAAAAAAAAAAAAAAAAAAAAAAAAACTCAATTCTAAACAATAGAAAAAAAATATATAAAAAATTTAAACAATAAAATTGTCGGCGTTCCCATTCACACCTCACACCTGGACAGGGGCGTCGGCGCCGTTGGCTTTTGTTAATTGTTATTGTTGCTATGGCTGTTGTTGTTGCATTTGTTGTTGCTGTTCTTCATTGATGTCTATAATTTTATCTAATAAAAATGCAATAAAATTGTAGTCAAACGTAGACGCGCTTTTTGCGTTTATCTCTTTGTTCTTTTGCCGACTGAATCGCGTCTAGTCACAGCCACAACAACAACAACAACAACAATTGGAAAAAAAAAGTAAACGACAGCAAAAAAAAAAAAAAAAAAAAAACAACAAAATATATATTATCTAATTGCATTTGTTTACAATCAATTAAATAGTTTTGTTTATCTAACAATCGCAATCTGTGAGACATTTTGTAACGCGAACCTCAACAGCAAGCGAACTCTTTTATCTATAACCAATTATCAAGTGATTTTAATAGTTAAGCATTGTAAGTATAAGTAAAAGTATATATAAGTTGTGGTATAAGCGATTTCGATCAAGAATATATATATATATATACATTTACTTTATTTACTCTTCGAAATGAGTTATTCAATTAGTTTAACAAATTTTACGAAAGTTTTGTCGAATGCTTAGAGTTGTTTGAATGATGCAAAAGGAGAAACGGACGGTCAGCAGGACAGACGAAAAGATTGAAGGATTGATGATTGACGAGTGAAAGGACGGAAGGTAAGATAGAAAGAAAGACGAAAGCAAATACGTAGGGAAAGGCAGGAGGAAGCCAGAAAGGCAGCAGGGAAGGAAAGAAGAACGGAAAGAAGGAGCAGCAGAAAGAATGATGAAGAAAGAGGAAGCACAGAAGGAAGGAAGAACAAAAGGAAAAAATTGAAAGATCGAATGATGGAAATGAGGAAGCACGGAAGACAGGAAGCACGAAAGGAAAAGAAAAACGGAGAGATGGAAAGAAGGAATGAAAGAAAGAAGGAAGCACTAAAGGAAGGACGGAAGGTAAAACGAAAGGAAAGAAGAACGAAATGAAGGAAGGAAGGAAGAACGAAAGGAAAGAAGAACGAAAGGAAAGAAGAACGAAGAGAAGGAAAAACGGAATGAAAGAAATAAGGAAGCACTAAAGGAAGGACGGAAGGAATAACGAAAGGAAAGAAGAACGAAAGGAAAGAAGTACGGAAAGAAGGAAGGACGGAATGAAAGAAAGAAGGAAGCACTAAAGCAAGGACGGAAAGAAGAACGAAAGGAAAGAAGAACGAAAGGAAAGAAGATGGAAAGGAAAGAAGAACAGAAAGACGAAGACGGAGAGAGCAAACGAAGAACGAAAAGAAAAAAGAACAGAAAGGTGGAAGGACGGCAGCACGGAAGGAAGTACAGAAATATGAAAGAACGAATGGAAAAACAGATCAAATATAGACTGTTAAATGAACGGACAAATGCATAGACAGACAGGCGGGCAAACGAACGTATTGCAGAATATAGACTATGGATAAACGAAAAAAAAAAAGAACAGATTCATTGACATACAGACGGATCGACAGTGTGCAATATATTAGTTTGTCAACTTGAAGAATTTGTACAGTTTTTGTTGTCTGTCACGCAGATTCCGCTCAAAAGTTGTATTCATTAGGGAATAATAGGAATCAAAAGAGTTTACCTCGCTAGATTATAAAAACAGTCTGCTTACTATCATTAACATGACATTAACATGTTATGTCGCATAACATTGCCATAACATAGGCAAATACAGTTTTTTCTTTGACTTTAACATAAATTGTCGTCAGGTGTAGTCGATGCAGTGAATGCAGCTGTTTGATATTTTTTTATTATTATTGAATTTCCCATTAGCCGATGACAAATGTGGTTTGTGTGAAAATTAGCGACAAACTTCGCACATGTGAACGGCAAATTATGGAGGGGCCCAACGGCAGGTGAGTCAATATCGATATGGCTTCCCATGCCCGCTCGCAAGTGTTAAACACAATTACGGGCTAATTACACGCAATGCATCGAATGCCTGCAAATGGCAAAAAAAAAAAAAAAAAGAAACAAAAAGCAAACCAAACCGTTTCCGAGTTGCGACTATTAATTGCAAAGCCAGAAACAGCTTCAATCGCAACGATCTGCGAAGCAGAAAAAGAGACAGTGAGAGAGAGAGTGAGAGAGAGAGTGAGAGAGACAAGAAATTATGATACATAATAATAAAGGCGAACGGGGTCCAGACATGTCCGTCAAATGATGACGCTGACGATGACGAACCCCGAACGTCCCGAGCGAGGCATAAAACATTTATGAGTTTGCGGAATTTTTTTGTCTAGAAGACGACCAAAAAGGGTTGCGGATTTGGGACTGCGCTTAACGCGTATCTTAGCCACAACAAAAAAAAAAAAAGAGAAAAAGAGAAAAAAAAAAGACTGCATCAAATTAGTGAGACGTTTTCTCAGGAAAGAGCCCAAAAACGCTAAGAACAACAGCAAGAGAAAAAAAAGAATGCGACGGCTTTGTGACTCCCAGTGCGGCACTTTGACATGCATTTGATGGGTTGACATGCGGTCCCAAGACCAAGTCCCGAACGAGCTTCAACTCCAACTCCAGTTCCAGCTTCAGCTCCACCTTCGCCTTCACCAACATTCATCGAGCTTGAGCTCGGTCGATTCTCAGTTTCGCATTCATTCAACTGGCACAGCTTTAGCTGTGCTCTGGCTCGCTTTTGTTGTCTTGGCCAACATACTTCTTGTTGTTGTGGCTATAATTAAGGTACATTAGGGCAGTCAATAGCCACACACACACACACGCACACATACACACGGTGAATCACTGTATTGCCGTTGATCATGTGGAACAACGCATTAGGCACGCAATATACAATTTGTATACCCTTCAGCTCAGATATGTATATGCATGCAGCTATACAATATGAAACATATATATATATATATATAAAGATATATAGAATTATATATGTCTATCTGAACACTAGTCTAGCTACGATTTGAGCAACTCTTCATAGAACTTTTACGATATTCGAATTGCTTACGAGATATTTCAAAGTCGTTTTCTATTTGACTTTGATTCTTGCTTTGCTTTTTCTGTTCAGTTCTTTTGTTAACTTTGAGACTTGCCGCCCGTGAACTATTGTCAGATTGTGATAGCATCCATCTCACTTGCCCTTTCTCCCAAGCTCTTGCCGCTTGCTCTCTCGATCGCTCTCTATCTCTGTTGTCTATTATGACCCAGAGGCAATAATAATTTAATGATGCTGCAGTCAGGCTTCAACAATGGCAACAAGTGTCAGGGCCCCATCATCATCATCATCATCATCAGCATCAGCATCAGCATCAGCATCAGCATTATCATTATCATGATTATCATCGTCGTCATAGCCCAGGCCGAAAACTGAAAGGCAATCAACCTAATAGACAGGCCAACCGCATTTACAGTCATAGACACAGGCTATTCAGTCTTAAAAGGAGAGAGGGCAAGACAGAGAGAGAGAGAGGGAGAGAGAGAGAGCGAGGTAGACTAGCTACGAAAGCTGTTTCACGCTTTTGGGCCACAAACAAACGGCCGGCCAAGTGTCTGAAATGTGTTATTAATGCCGCTTTGTGCTGTTCTTTTTTTTTTTATTTTTCTTTGCTGCCAAATGCAAAAGGGCAAACCCGACTTGGCCACAGTCTCTCTTCCATTTCCAACTCCGTCTACGTCTGTCTCTACCCCTGTTCCACCGTCGTGCCCCAGCTTCTTATGCGGCCAGCCAGCTGCCTGCCCCAATGCCCATTCCCGAGCCGAGGCGGGTTTTGCGTCTGCGCATCGAATGCAATCTGCAACGCTGTGAGCATTTTTTGGCCACGCAGTTGCCGCAAAAAACAAAAAAAAAACAAAAATGAAACAAAAAACATTAAGAAAAGAGGCCGCAATTCGCTGCGCCGCGCCGACGCGCAACGCGTTGCACACCCGACAAAAGGCAACAAATTCGTTTTGCCTGACTTTTTGCATAGAACGTCAAAAAAAAAAAAAAAGAGACACAAATTAGTTAAAATTAAATAGAGCTGGTCATATTTGGCAAAGCTTAAAGAACTTATGCTTTTGACAATAATTTTAAACTTATCTAAGCAATAATTAATTATTAATTTAATTTATATAATTGTAGCTGCATTTTATAATATTTTTAGCTATTTTTAAATAAAAAAAAAAAAATTATGATTAATATTTAGTAGCAGAATTTTGAAAAAATATAATAATAATAATAATAATAATAATAATAATAATAATAATAATAATAATAATAATAATAATAATAATAATAATAATAATAATAATAATAATAATAGTAATAATAATAGTAATAAATAATAATAATAATAATAATAATAATAATAATAATAATAATAATAATAATAATAATAATAATAATAATAATAATAATAATAATAATAATAATAATAATAATAATAATAATAATAATAATAATAATAATAATAATAATAATAATAATAATAATAATAATAATAATAATAATAATAATAATAATAATAATAATAATAATAATAATAATAATAATAATAATAATAATAATAATAATAATAATAATAATAATAATAATAATAGTAATAATGATAATAATAATATATACTATTTCTTGTACAAGTTTTTTTATGCATAGTTAAAGACGAAGTTCATTCACTTTTTTTTATTGTATTCCAGAAATATGTAAAAGAATTTATTTATATATATAAAATATTAATAAGAAGAATATACATATATACATATGTACAAAATTAAATTAAATTTTTTAATTTTTTATAATACCCATTTTTTGCAATATATATATATAATATATATAACCGCACATTTGTTTCTCTAAATTGAAATAGACATTTTTGTTGGCATTTAAATGCTAAGAATACAAAAAATTGCTTTCAGGCTTAGCGCGAATTAAAAAAAAAAAATCGATCATGAAATTAACTTTTGTGTCATCGAGTTAAAGTGTATGTGCGTGTGTGTGTGTGTGTGTGTGTGTGAAGTAAAATGAAAAAGTTATGCTTAATTTGTTTCAGCTAAAATTAACAGTTTTTGTTCAACTTATATATATATATATTTTTTTTTTCAATTCATCTCTAGGCATACGCAGAGCGCTTTGTCTCTAACGCTTTCAAGTCGAGTTTCGTTGCGGCTGTGGTTTTATTTTGGCATTTTATATAAGCTTCTATAGGGTATGCTAGCTATAGCAACAAGTGTGTTAGACAAGTGGTCTATATGAGCCAATAAAGTGAAGGGCAAGAGAAAAGAGTTGAAGCTTTTTTCTAACTCGAGGAGTTTTAGCTTGAAAGTTAGCTTTTAGTAATTTAATTTTGCTAGAAATTGATTGAAGCTTGGTTTTACTATATCATATATATGTGGAATTTTTTATAAAAAACAGTTAGACAAAAGAGGGAAGCATAGCATGAGCAGAGCTAAGGAGTTGAGAATTGGAGTTAACGAAAAGAGTTTGAGTTTAGTTAAGAAAATTGATTTTTTTTTTAAAATAGCGAACATATTATAATTAATATATTATATTATTAATATAACTTTCAGCTTTATTACATTTGTTATGCAAGAGTATTTCGTATTCGTTATGCCTCTCATATAAATATATATATATATATTTTTTTTTCTCTGTTTGACTGGCGGCAATTCCTTCAGTTCAGCCTGTTTCACACATTTTTTTTCACATTTAATTTTTATTTCATTTTTTTTTTTTTTTTTTGTAATTTTTCGTGTTGTTGTTTCTTTGACGATTACGACGTTTCGAGCAAAGCTAAATAACATTTAATCTTGTTTCGGTTTGATAATGTTTTCGACTCGACCGTCTCGACGCTGGCTTGTTGCCTGGCCATGTTCACAATTCAATTACAAGCTAAAGGAACAGCAACAACAACAACAACAGCAACAACAACAACAACAGCAACAACAACAAGCAGCATGAGGCACAGTTGACACCTGAACGTAAACGCAAACTTAATGATTTCTCGATTTTGATTAATGATTTCGGCGCAACGAAATCAAATGAAATGAAAGCAAAACGAAGCCAAAAAGGCAAAGCATTCATGTTTGCCCCATCGATTGTTGTTGCTGCGTGCGGCACTTTGGCTTTGAATATTTCGAAAGGGACAACAACAACAACGCGCCAAGCTAGCTAGAGCTATAAAACATATACATACAAGTGTGTACATATGTGTGTGTGTGTGTGTGTGTGTGTGTGTGTGTGCATCTATGCTTGGAGCCAGCGGCTATGCTTGGCGGCATCCTCCATTCATTAACGCTTAATGCCTTTAGCCATGATCCTCGGCTCGCCGGCGACATTTAATGCGCCCAGACATCTGCATAATCTGCTCTTAAGTAATGGATTAATTTATAATTTTCTACGCTACGTTCTCAACATCATCGTCGTTGTCGGCTTCGTTTGCTACATGCTACATGGCTGCATGCTACGTGGCGATTGCTGCTACCTGTACTCCGGGTGCCCAGACTCCAGAGGCCAGAGCATACAAATTATAGGCTTAAGCGCCAGCCTAACTCGACAGCATGGCTAGTGGAACTGAAACTGGAACTGTTCTGCCTACCAGTTGGCCAGCCACCTGCCTGCCCCGCGCCAGCCCCTCTCAGCACCTGCAACTGCAATTTGTTATAAGATTAGCCTGCTGCAAGCCAAGCCAACTAAGATATTGAATGAAACAGTAGCTTAAAGTTGACTGACTGATTTGTTGCCTAGATCTTAGCACTATATATTTACTAGTATATATATATATGCTTGCATGGCTTCTATATATATATATATATATATAATAATTTAACTAATCTCTAAGCAATTTCAGTTCATCTTTTTAGATCTTTCCTGCTTTACTTTTCTTATACGATCTATGCCAAACTGTTCCCAGCATTTGGCTGCGTGACTGATTTCCATAATCATTATTATGCCAATCAACATTAGCGCAGCTCATTATGAGCACAATGATTATGATGATGATGATGATGATGATGATGATGCGTGAGTTCTAACAACTTCAGTCAGCTACTTGAGCTTTCAGCGAGCTCGAAAGACAGCTAGAACTATGAATGAGTTCGATGTGTGTGTGTGCTAGAGGTGTATATCTCTATGTGTGTGTGTGTGTGTGTGTGTGTGTGTGTGTTCTATGTGTGTGAGCATCTTTGCAGCGGTTTTTTTTTTTAATGTTATCTTGAGGCTGCATCTCTAGGCGGCGACTTTAGCCGCCACAAATTGCTCAGCTGCCACAAGTGACAAGTGTTGCAAAATGCTTGAGCAAAGTACCGCAAACTAGACACACACACACACACACACACACACACACACAGAGAGAGGCACACATACATGCATACAGTGAATGGCTCGCACAGCTAGTAAATCTTGAAGCTTGGCAGCCGCGCTTGGCCCAGTCAAAGTCAAGTTTGGTCAGCCGACAAAAGCGTCGTTCACGATCTTCATATGAGCACAGGACGGCAGCGTTTTATCTTGCTGTCAGTTGTTGTTGTTGTTGCTGCTGCTGTTGTTGTTGTTGTTGTTGTTGTCAGTGCATTTATTTGATTTGCGCTTTATTTGATTTAGTTGCTCGCTTAAACGGCCACGTTGCGAGCCATTTGATGATACGAGTCAAAAGCCAGGCGAACGCTACAAGGCATTTGCGGGGGCGACAGTGGCGGAGAGTTTGAATTTAATTTGGATTATCGCTGTGGCTCTTGGGGCATAGGCAGCGGCAACAGCGGTCGCTTTGAAGTGCGCCAATTGATTTAATTTGTTTTTGAAAGCGCTGCTTGCAATTAGCGAAGCTCCCCAGCTAGAAATGCGAACACAAATATGAATAATATGCGCGAATTTATTTTATTTTATTTTTTATTTTTATTTTTTTTTGGGCCAGCTGTGGAGTTAGCGTTGCTTTTTGTATTTTCATTTTTTCATTTTTTCATTTTTTTCTTTATTTTTTTTTGGTTTTTTGGTTTTTTGTTATTGTTGGCCAACAGGTTACCGTGAGAGGCAAATTTGGAGCTTTGCTGGCCTGGCCGTCAGGCGTTAATTTGCATAATTAAGACGCCGCCGCGTGACAACGATGCGATGATAAATCGAAGCCGCCGCCATCGAGCAGGGGAAAAGTTAAAAAGCAAATGCAAAATCCGCAATGACATCATAGCTGCTGGCCGATAGCGATACTAACTGATAGATAGATAGATAGATAGATCTGAAACAATCAGGCCGACTTTTGTCTCTATAATTAAGCCAGCTGATAAGCGGGCAAGCGGACACAAACGATTGCTGCAGTTGCACTCAAACATGCGGCGGGGCATGCAGCATGTCAGCGGGCATTGCCGACATATGAATGTCTTCTCACAACTAATTGACGTTTTGACTGCCGACGATTGTCATTCAAGAGCCAATGCAATGGCCAGCCAAACGAAATGAAACGAAACGAATTGAAATGAAATGAAATGAAATGTTTGCCGACGTTCTTGGCTTTTGCCTGCCTGCCTGCCTGCCTGTTTGCGAGCCAAGCGGCCAGCCAGGCTGGAATGCAGCAAAAAAAAAAAATAAAAGCTAGAGCTTAATGGCAGCTACAGTACTAGAAGCAGGCAGCCGCTTCACAGGCACAGTGTGAGCTCATACAAATAGAAGCACTCTGTTCAAGTTATTAGATATAAAGCGAATTAAGTAGGCTTAGTTAACTTGTCTTAAAACTTAACTAACTAGGCTAAGATTGCAAATATATTTATTCTTTTTTGATTAGTAATATTTTAACTTTAATATTATAGTCTGTTTCATATTTTATTTTAGAAAGTAGCATATTATTAATTCTTAATTTTTATTTTTATGATTTAAGTCACATAAGCTAATAAATATTATAGCTAAGATATCTTGTTACCTTAAAGATAATCACAATATTTTGCAAGGAAACTATTTAAGAAATTAAACAATATAATTTGTATATATATAACAGAGTTAACTGAATCCTACGAGTGATATTTGCAGAATTAGAGAGTTTCATAAAAAAAAGTTGTAGCTTCGAGACCTACAAATACCTCTTGTTACCTTCAAGATAAAAAGGAAAGGAAGGATAGAAAAAAGGAAAATATTTAAGAACTTAAACAATCTAATTTGTGTATATATATATATTTATATATATAAAAAGATCTCTTAACTCATAGTCTCATAGAGTCAAAAAAATATGCAATTAATTTAAATAATTATAGCTACAAGATCTTAGAAAATATTCATACAATTTATAATAGGCAAGCTTCTATAAAATATTTAAAAAAATATATATTTATATATATATAAAAAAAAATTTTTAAAAATAAATAAAATAAATAAAAAATATAACACAAAAATCTAGAATTATAGCAATATCATAGATAAAACTTAAAAAATTCCCTACAAATTATTATAATTCTCGCTAAAAATTTTAATATTTCACTATAAATTCATATAGCAAAGACTTTTAAACAAATTCCAACTACAAATAGCAATTGATCAATAAGTTAAATAAATTTCCACATGTTAAGCGTTTCTAATCAGCTGAGTCGTGACTGTGGCAACTTCAGCAGCATCGACTTCACTTGGCAGTTCGATGCCAGCCAGCTTTGGCTACAGTTCGCCTGCCATTGGCAGCAGTTAGACAAACAGTCAGCGACAGCGGCGGCTAATCTTTGGCAGAAATCTGCCAGGCAGACCGACAGACCGACAGGCCGACAGGCAGACTGGCAGACACAGAGACAGCTCAAAGGAGAGCCACAATGGCAGCGACTGCAACTGCAACTGCAACTGCAACTGAAACGACCGCTGCTGCTATGGCCAGGCAGTACATGAAAGCAATTGCGCTCAGTTTTGCGCACGCTACAGTTACAATTGAACGTCTCGAGCCATTGTATATACATATATACTATATGTAGACAGGCTGGCCGGTCAGCCCTGACCCAGCCACACACAACTGGACGAACGCTCGCTCAGCTTAATGTATTCAATTTGAGCATGGAGTCGACTGCACTTGCGTCTAGCTTGTCTCTCGGTTTTGGGGGCTGACAATTTTGTCAGCTCGTCCCCGACGCATGGATAATACATCCAGCTTATATGAAATTTTGACAAAGAGAAAGAAAGAAAAAACAGCGTGCATTGTGTGAGCTTTGCAGCTGCGCCACGCGCACTTGCCATATGCCCATGATTCGGCGGGTGTCGGGCAACGGGCGGCCGGGCGATGGCTGGGAAATTATCTTTAGCTATAGCAATTCACGCGAGCTCAGGCGCGCAGTTCAATTAACTTAATTGCCATGTAATTACGCGCTGCAACAACAGCAACAACAAGAGTAACAACAACAACAACAACAAACAACATCGGCAACACTGGCACAGTTCAACGTCATCTTCAGCCACGGCGGCATTCAGCATCCTGCTGCAAAACAAAAGACTTAAGACACAAACCTGCTGCGGCGGCTGCTGCGACTTTGCCTGCTATATTTTGTTTTTTATTCCCTCCTCTTCTTCTACATCTTCTTTTTAGTTTTTTTTTTCTCCGTTTTCTGTGTGTGTGTTTGTTGCTGTCTGCATTCTGTATACCCTGGCACAGACAGTCGGACAGAGCTATAATTCGATTCTGTTTGCCGTGAAGAAGAAGACATCCTTGGCAATATGCTTGACTGCCAGAAGGCTCGATTCTTTGCTTCATTGGTGGCTTAATACAAATGATTGTTGCAAAAACATTACGAGAATGAAGACAAAACTCGTAATGACAATAATATTAGTAATATTCATGATGGCAATGATGAAAATTAGAATAATGACAATCACAATGACAATGACAATGACAATGACAATGACAATGACAATGACAATGACAATGACAATGACAATGACAATGACAATGACAATGACAATGACAATGACAATGACAATGACAATGACAATGACAATGACAATGACAATGACAATGACAATGACAATGACAATGACAATGACAATGACAATGACAATGACAATGACAATGACAATGACAATGACAATGACAATGACAATGACAATGACAATGACAATGACAATGACAATGACAATGACAATGACAATGACAATGACAATGACAATGACAATGACAATGACAATGACAATGACAATGACAATGACAATGACAATGACAATGACAATGACAATGACAATGACAATGACAATGACAATGACAATGACAATGACAATGACAATGACAATGACAATGACAATGACAATGACAATGATGATAAGAATAACAATGACAATGACAATGACGATAAGAATAATATCAATGATAATTGAGCAATGTAGCATAATAATGATGCTGATCATGATGATAATGAGTACAACTAATACTAATACAATATATGTATAAACTCTCTACATAGGGCATTTGTTAGTCAATCAAGTCACCTATCGCGCTTTTTTGTTCTTTCTTAGTTTTATTTTTTGTTTTTGCTCTTTTCGCTCAGTGGCATCGCATCGTTACTCTGACATTCCTGCCCGGCTTTTTCCCTGGTGCGGCATTTGAAAAACGTTGCTGCATTTTTTGCGTGCTTTTGTGCCTTGGGTCGTCATCGTCGTTTGTTCGAGCCGGGCCAACTAATTGTTGTTGCCAGGACGGAAAGCGGGCACCCGGCCATAGCCATAGCCATAGCCACAGAGAGTTGCAACGGGCAGCGGGCAGCGGGCAGCGGGCAACAGTTGCAAGCCAAAAGCCAAAAGCCATTGTGAATGTTGGAGGCAAACTTTTGTCAAAAATGTTTTCGTCAACATTGCACAGTGCTTCATCATTATATCAAGTCGTTGCCAGAGTTATGCCGGCCATCGAATGACAAACGATCCATAGTTAACCATCACACACACACACACACACACACACACACACACACACACACACAGACACGCATCCACTTTCAGTGGCATTTGAACTGCCAGCGCCAAACTTCAAAGTCATTTGTCCATATGTAACTGATGCATTATGCTTGGGGTGCGCATTGTTGTTGTTGCTATCGTTATTATTATTATTATTATTATTCTTGTTGTTGTTGTTGTTGTTGTTGCTGGTCGGCAGCACTCAAACATTTGACATTATCATTGCTAAGTCCCCTCAAATGCCGCCCTGACATTCTTTGAGTCTTTGTTGCTGCTGCTTCGTCTTTTGCTTTGCTTCTGCTTCTTTCACATTTTTTTTTTTCTACGAACATTTGCCCACATAATTACAATACAAACATATATATGTATACATATGTGTGTGTATATCTAAAAACGTAACCTGGTAGCTTCAACAACTTGGCGCTTCGCATTTCAGCGTCTGCCTGATAAGCGAGCGACTCTTATCAAAACGCCGCCACGGATTAACTCTGGATGAGTTTTTCTTTGCTAAGAAACCAACAACAACAATGGAGCAGCAAACACTTTGTTGTTGTTGTACAGAAAAATGATAGCTGATAGCAATGCAAACACATTAAGTATTTATCAAACGAAAAAAAAAAAAAAACAGAACCAAATTTAATAAAATAAATGAAAAGAACAAATTTTGTTTAATTTTATTTTAATAAATAATACAAATTATTTTGTCTTGTTATATTTATTAAAATAGTAAAATAACAAATATATTTTATTTAATATTAAATTTTGTATGTTTTACTTTCGATATCCTATCTAATATTGCTTCATCTTTTATTTTTGCCTATTCAAAAATCTGACCAACCATAACTTCTCCCTAAATTGATATTATATTCATGAAAGGACAACGCGACTTATATTACAACAGATAAAGACGGAAGCAGTTGCTGCAGCAAGATTAATAAAAATAATTTTCTAAAGTGCTTCCAGCATGGAAAGAAGCGTTTGCTCAAGTTGATATATATCTGATCTGGCAATAGGTGCACCATATAAGATATTAATGAATAAATCAAGAATTTTTCAAGACAGAAATTGAGCAAAATTTAGAATATGAAAAATATGCAATAATAATTGTATATGCTTAAAAAAATATTTACAAAAAAAAAAAAAAATAAAATGAAAGATATTTTATAAAAATAACATCTTCATTTATAAATAAATATTTTTAAAATATATATAAATGATATTTTTATGAATTTCTTTGTAATATATAATAATATTTTTATAAATTGTTATGCATTTATTAATGTAATGTTAATAACTATATATGTATATCAATAATATTTTAATAATATATATATTTTTTTTTAAATTTTTTTATGCATTTATTATTGATGTAGATATAAATTTTTCATATAATTTGATTCAACTAGTATTTATTTTTCATAGAATTTAAATCCAAATTTGCTCTTCTTCTTTACTCTCTGAACTATTTCGAGGAATCATATCATATTTACTTCCATTCTGCATATACTGCATTACTTGTGTTAACTTTGCTTTAAAAATACTTTTTTTTTTTTTTTGCAATTGTTTACTTTATGCTCTATTGTTGATTTAGGTATTTGGAATTGGATGACATCAACATGCTCGAACTGCAAACTTTGACCCGAGTCTACGCTCTGGCTACAATTTCACAATCTGTCTTTGCGTCTGCAATTTCATTATTATTATTAAATGAAGAAAAAAAAAAAACCGGTGTGAAATAAATTTTTTGCGTTTAGTTCTTTAATCAAATTGTGAAGCAATTGTGGGCATATAGATATAGATATTGATATTGTGTGCGTGTGTGTGTGTGCATATATATATATATCTGATATATGGAAAGCGTTCTTTGATAAGCGGCATAATTGCCATAAATATTTATGGCTGCCTTTGAAGGGTAGGAGAACGGGGGCGGTACAAGCCTGGGCTAGCGGGGGTGTGGCCATCTAAATTTCTTCAGCTTGAAGTGTTCCCTATGGGCTTGTTGTTTATCAGATGCCTCTGACCCTGCCACAGAGCCCTACCCAATGCCTAATGGGCTCTGATTTTGAAAATCAAACAATTTTATTGTCGCCATCGTTGACTTTATGGAGGAAACTTTGCGGCTTCATGTGATGTGTATGTCATGTGTGTGCTATGGGGAGACTATTGCAATTAATAATCATAAGAGAAGAGCAGCGAGTGGGGTTACAGAGGAAGGGACTGGAAACTGGGAACTGGGAACTGTGGCTGGGTAAGTGCTGCCTTTTGGGCACATCGGCAATTTGAGTCTCAGATCTTCGCTGTGTCAGCGGCTAATACGTTGTCCAAACAAAGCGCCCAAAACGCTGTTTAAATATTTACAATTACTTTACATAAACGCTATAAAGCGCAACAGCTTTGGTTGTGTCGCTTGTGTACGTGGCGAGGGCAGTGGCGGGGAAAGGAGCTAGGTCTAGAGTTTCCCCCTCTCTCGCACTCATCTGTCATATTTAAGGCACAAATCCGACGGCCGACGGGCCGCAGCTTGTCGTTCTGCTGCTTCTTCTTCTTCGTTTGCTTGTTGTTTTTTCTCTCTTTTTTTTTTTTTTTTTTGTTTCTTTATCGAAGGCGATATGACAAACATGACAGCGAGTAAGGCCGTCTCCCGTCTCCCGTCTCCCGTCTCTTTCTCTCGCTTTACTGCCACCCGCCCCTTATCGCCCTTCGCCCCAGGAACACGTGAAATGATAATGGACAAATAAAAATCTAGCAGACGACATACAGCATTGACTGGGTGACCAGGTGGGCTGCGGCTGCATTGGGGGCATAAACAAGTCAAGTTAAATAGCCTAGGCCAGGCAGATCTCTCCACATGCCGCATGCCACACATACACACACACACCCATCAGACCCTTCACAATCCACCTCCTGCACTTGCGCTCACTTCCATATCTCTCCATTTCCCATACTGCTGTCACTCTCTCTCTCTCTCTCTTTCTCGCTCTCTCTCTGCTTCTATTTGCTTTGTGGGCGTTACGACCGAGTGCCGACAAAGTGCTCGTCAACGGACAATTACAAGCAAATTAATTCAACGTGTGCTGCAACACCATTACCCATTGCGCCCCCCCTTCCTCTGAACCCCCCGTCACCCAACACACCATCCATTACGTTGTCCCCTTTGGTGCACCCTTAACTGAAGAGCGCACCTCTCTATAGATAAACATCAATCGAAATTGAAGAACTTGAACACTTGTTGAAGTGTTCCATGGCAAATTGCTTAAAGGTTAAGAAAAACATTTTCCCAATTGACAGGAATACAAGATATAAATATTTGATATATATTTTATAATATTATATATAATGTGCATATCAGACAGAAGTATTTTTAACCATATTTACATACATTTCAATATTTATTTATACATTCTTATGTATGACTGCATGAAATAACTATAGAAATAAAAAGTTTTATTATATGCTTTGAATAAATTTTAAATTAAAATGTTTAAAATGTTTAAATATATATAATATACATATATATATATTTAAAGCATATAATTTAAAATTTTAAAATATATAATATATAAGAAGAAATTAACAGCCAAGCCTAGAGCTAACAACATCAACTAATAATTATAAATATTTCTTATGTATTCCATATTTATGATTTGTGGAACTAAGACCCACTCTAGAACCCATGACTTCATCATATATATATAATAATACATAAATATATATATATATATTTGATCTTATATTATTTTCCTAAAATTTTCAATATCAACTTGAAGATAAAGAAAACGTTTGTCTGTGTGTTGGGTAAATTATTGGAATTTTGTCTTTTATTTCTTTTGAACATTTTCGTTTTTACCTTTGATAAGTTTGCTTCATCAAATGCATTTGCATCTGGCCACACAAAGCTTTTGATGATGATCGTTGTTGTTGTTGTTGTTGTGGGTCTTTTCTTTTGATAAGTTTAGGTTTATATATGTATGTATGTATGTATGTAGTTGTTGCTGTTGTTGTTTTTCCTATTTCTATCCGCTTGCAGTTGAAAAGTCTTTGATCTGCTTTTTATATGCTTCCGATTTAATTTCATTTTATTTCGTTTGCTGCTTTCGTTTTTATTGCCCACTTGAAACATGTTCGACTTTTGTTTGAGTTTCATCTAAACAAGACACAGACACAAAGACACACAGACATGCACACGCATCTCTGGCTGCAAAATTGAACATTTCGTTGATCTAAACACACTGAGGGAGTGAGAGAGTGAAAGAGAGAGAGAGAGAGAGAGAGACACACAGAGAGATAATGGAAGTCAGACAGCAGGAGAGGCAGACAGACATCCATTTAGGGCATAAGAACGAACATTTACAACAGCGCCAGGCGCAGGCTGCGATAAGAAAGGCAAAGTAGGCGGCAACGCGAACCGAACGCCTCCAAAAAAAAAAAAATAAAGGCAATAAAATGAATGAGCAATGCACGACTACCACATACTCTGCAAGCAGCTAAAGAGTATTGCAAAACATTGTGTATAAAAATTTATATATTTTATATAATATATTAGCTGCATTATTTTATTAAACTCTCTATGCTCAGTGTACCTTCCCTTGGCATACTTAGTTACAGGGTATATAATGCCGACATAGTGCACCGTTTTATGGCTTTTGATACTCTGTCGACGTTGCAGCAGCAGCTGCAATCAGCTGCAGTCTCTATTGCCCGAGAGCCGCTGCACTTAACGCCGCTCAGCATCCCAATGACCAAATGACCAAAACAGAAAGCGGCGCATGCTCAGGGGCAGTGTTAGGGGCAGGGGCAGGGGCAGTGGCTGAAGCGGCAGCGGGGGTAAGAGCATGAAATGCAAGATATGCTCAAAAAGAGCCCGATGAACGCCGCAACAGGCAAAAAGGTGTTAATGGACTTTGGCCAAAAGAAAGGCCCCGACCATGACCCCGACTACCGTCCGACGGCCGATGTCCAAAGTCCGTTGTCTGACATCTTCCGACCCCTGCAACGTCGCAACATTTGTCTACGCGTCGCACATTTCTCACTTCTTTCTTTCTTCTATTTTTTTTTTCACTTCTTTCTTTTTCACTATTTCTCTTTGTCTCTCTCTCTCTCTCTCTGTGGGTGTGTGTGTGTGTGTGTGTGTCTCTCCCTATTCGAAACTCGGCTTTTGTGGATCGCGTCAGCTCGTCTCTAGATTTCCACTAAACGTTTGCCCCATTACCATCAGCATTATCCGGCTCTGGCTCCGGCTGCTGTTGCTGCTGCTGCTGCTGCTGCCTCATCTTCTTCAACGTCTGCTACAGCTTTAGGCACGCACTCGCTTCGACTATTTCCATGGTAAATTATGGCCAAGAATGAAGCTGACCTCAAATGCACTTACGGCCAAAAAAAAAATGCTCAACTTTAGTTCCAGTTAACAATTTCTTGCTCATTTCGTCATTTCATTTCATTTTTTTTTTCTTTTTCTTTTTCTGTTGTTGTTGTTTGCTCTTTGTAGTTGCCTCTTCACATATTGTTTGCTGCTGCTGCTGCTGCTGCTGCTTTTTTGTTTTTTCTTTCTTTTATCATTTTATCTGGAACATGCAAAGGCGACGCCGATGCCAACGTCGACGTCGACGTCGCAGTCACTGATAGCAAGCAGCGTTTTACATTGAAAAGCAATTAAATGTTTGCGGCTGTCGCTGCTCCCAGAGTCTTTTGACTGATAACTTGGTTGTGCGAGTGTGTGTGTGTGTGTGTGTGTGTGTGTGTGTTTGCTGACTTGTCTAGATATGCTTCAAGTAATGGAGTTTCCTTACAATAGACCTAGGCAGACGAAACATCCTCTAGATAATAAAGCAAAGAGCTCGAAAATATCCAAAGTGAAGTTATCAAATGTAAGTATCACTCTTGCTTATAGCAATCATTATGATATAAATTGTAAAAGCTGCATAAAATTTTATAGCTAATATAGTCTAAGGGTTCAGCTGAAGTAAGTTAGGATAAGTCATATGAATGTTAGATATGGGCAAATGAGATTTCTTGCATCAAATCATTTTGTGTAACAATCAAAAAGTCGTATAATAAATAGTTTTATATTATCTTTCCTTATCATATATGGAAATTTAAATTTTCATTAGATATGTGAAATGAAGTAAACAGATCTTAAGGACACAACAGGCCAAGGCATACAAATTTCCCTAAAGAAACCTTCTAGTTTTAGGATCTATAGATACTCTTTAGATATTGAATTTGAGTGAGCAGATTATAGAGTTCAGCTCAGCTCTCCTTAAAACACTTCCTAAACATAAAATTTCCAAGTGCCGCAACTGCAACATAGATCCATAGCTCAGCTGCCCTCAGACATGTGAACTAGAACTCCTTTAGTTCCATTGTGCTCTGATCTATATATATATATATATGATATGCAATCTATATACATATATGCTATCATCTATCACTTTTATGGATCAGCAGTTTCTCATCTATGTTTTCAATTAGCTTAGTTTAGCTATGGAATCGATTTAGATGGCTTCTTCTAATTGACTTTTCGCCGTCTCCTGAGACTTTGCTCTCAGTCATTCAATTTCAATTTATAGTTTAGTGTTTGTTTTTCTCTTGCTTTCGTCGTTATCTTGTGTACATCGCGAAACGACAAAGCCAAAACGAAAAGCCACAAAAACTCTTTATATATAAACATTTTTTTTTTTTTTTTGTTATATATGTTTGTGCACACATATGAAGAAGAAGAGGAAACAGCTAAAAAGTGGAGGCGCTTTGATGAACTGCCGCCAGTTGCCGTCAACGTCACAGCAACTGACATAGCGTCGACTTTGACTACAGCTGGAGTTGGAGCTGTTGCTGGAGCTGTGGCTCTGGTCATGTCCATATCTACAGTTACAGATCCGTCTACGTCTCAGGCGTCGCAGTCCGATGACTTTCGCAATGCTTTGTGACTTTTGAACAATTTTTTGGTTTTTTTTTTTTTTTTTTTATTTTCGCACGTAAGCGTCAAGAATTGTTTTTATGGCCACACACAGAAAGCCAAACGCTTATCGCCGCACAGGCATCGCCACTGGCACCGACACCAGCAGCGGCAGCGGCATCAGTACTGGCACAAAGCTTGGCGGGAGAGGTTGGATGTTTGGGTGATTGAGTCTTACCTGCAGCTCAGCCTCCAGCTGATTGGTGTGACCCGCGAGATTGGGCAACGCGGTCATATTGTAGCCGAGCCCCTGGCATGCGGACACGGCGATGCGCTGACACTGTAATCCATTAGAGTTGCCGCCATTGGCTATGCTGCCCGCCGCTGCTGCTGCTGCCTGCGTCTGGCCGCTGCACTGCAGCAGGCCGGCGAGCAGGGCTAGCAAAAGTTTAGCCGCCAGCATTACGCACTGGAATGCTCGTATGCTCGGCTAGCAAAGGTCTTTTCACTGGTTTAGCTGGCCGTACACTAGGTATATATGTACATATATATATATATATATATATATACAGCTAGTTCAGGATCAATTTAGAGGCTTACAAATCAATTTGGCCTCATCGTTCACAACATGCGGATCTTTCACTCGCGAGCGCTGCTCTTATCAGCGAGTCACGTGAAAAAAAATAAATAAATGAATGGATAAATCAAGAATTTGACTCGATTGATAGATATAATTGAATAAGAAATATCTTTCCGATTGGCCAAGCGCACAACATGAAACGTACGTAAATTGTTTACTTGAAGATGCGACTGCAATGCGTCCACACTGCTCGATGTTTCAACGTGGACTGAACGAAGCGGCCAAACGAACTGCGGCTCGTCGGGCTCAGCCGGTAGTCAAGCGAGAGACAGAGAGAGAGAGACAGAGAGAGAGAGAGTGACTGGAGGAACAGCTGAAACTAAACTGAGCGCGCACACCAACAACAACAACAGCGATGCGTAGAGCATGAAAGAAGCGAGCGAGCGAGCGAGTGAGTGCAAGATAGATAGAGACAGATAGACAGCGAGAGAGACAGCGAGTTGTTTTTGGGAGAGTGAAGCCACAGTTAGGGCGCTAGACAATTTGAATTTTTTGTTCATTTCAGGTGCATTAAATATTTGCATTGTCACAGACCAAAATCTATGTAATTAACAGCAACAACAACAATAGCAACAACAATAGATGTTAGTATAACAGTGATTGTTATACGCCCACACATTTTGTATAACAATAATGTTTATGCTTAACATTTTGTGCTTGCCTCTGGTAGGGGGAACAGCTGATGTATATGAATCTATGTGAAATTTTCAATGAAATTAATTAAAAATATAAATAAATTCCATTACTAAGAAGAAGGCAAAAGTAATTAAATTAATGAAAAATTTAAATATATATTTTTTATTATAAAAAAAATGTATTTATTTTTTATTTCTTTATATAAATCTAGCTTATAATTAAAATTATAAACTAGCGTGTTTTTTTTACTTAAGGCTATGGCAACTAAGGCCTTTAGCTCGTGCCAGTTATAAAAAAAAGTAATGCATATAAATATAAGCTAAACGGTAAGATTTTATTTTTTATTATTTAATTATTTATTTAGCTAAATATAGAAAAAATATTTAAAAAAAAATATATATAAAAATATTTGTTCAATATGTTATATGCATGACGTTTTTTTTTTTTAAATTATTTATTTAGTTAAACTACAGAATAAAAATAAAAATAAAAAAAATTGTATAAATAATTGTTTAATATATTAAATGCATGATAATTTTATTTAAATTATTTATGACGTTTAAATACAGAAAAATATATAACTAAATGTTTGAAATATTATATAATAATATAATTAAATTTATAAAGAACAGTAGTAATAATACGATGCAAAGATTTTAAACTTTTAGTTTATTATTTACTTTAATAAAATATTATATTAAAAAATTGATTTAATTATAGCAAATTTAAAAAATAAAGTAAATAAGTAAATATATTTACTTAAATATAAAAATTATTGAATACAAAATTTTATTTAACTACAGTAAATATAAAATCTAATTCACTGAAATAGTATTTTTTACTATAGATTTTTATTAATTTATATTTAATTTGCGGTAAAGATTCTAAATGTATTTTTTAAATACATATATATTAATAAACTTACCAAATTTTATATATTTATTTAAAGCTATATTTATAGTGAATTTTATAAAAAAAATATGTATAATATTTAATAATATACATATATACATATATAATATTTTTTATTTCTAATTTAATTATAGTAATATTGTAATAAATATATATTTGATACTGCAATAAATTATTACTTTATTAATAATTACCTTGCAGCAAATAAATAAAAATAAATAAATTTCTAAATTTATCTTTTATTTATTTATTTCTTTATTTTTTTTTTTTATCTCAATCTCGAATCAATTAGATAATTTTAAAGTTTCAAATGCACCGTTACCGATCGAGCATCAATTTCTTGATGAGTCTACAATTGCTGATCGATGATCGATGATGGGTGATCGACAGCAAGCTGACCCACCTGTTGGCGGCAACAGTGGCAGGTGAGCTACGCAGCGCGGCGTGGCAATCAAACCACCTCTCAGGCGATCTCTCTCAGCTATGCCGCCTGGACAGGAGACGAACGACTGTGTGTGTGCGTGTGTGTGTGATTGGCTCCTTGCTTGGTGGGGCGAATGAGAAATTTGATCGCATACACGACAAGCAGCAACCACAGCAATAATAACAACAACAACAACAGAAATGGGAAGGAGAACAGCAACGACATCAAACAAAACTGAAAGGTGGCCCCTTGCAGCAAAAAAGGTGGCGGTGGTCTGCCATATCGCTGGCCGCGTGGGAGCGGCACCGTGCAGGGGGTGGAGAGAGGCGGGGCAGCTGGGGCAGTTGGGCGGCCTCCGTTTCCAGCAGCAGCAGCAGCAGCAGCAGCAACGACGTCGGTGTCGGCAATCTTTGATGTGCGCTTTGATTTCCGGCACTGAGATAAGATTCTTCGTTTTTTTTTTTTCATTTCATTTCATTTTATATATATATATATATATATTTATTTTTTTTTCTCTCTTTACTCATTGTTGCCCCCCTCTTTGGTGGGGCGCAGACGCGGCGCTGCAACAAATCGCAAATCAAAACGAATTGCAGCAAATTTTGCGCCAACGACGGCGCATCAAACGCAGTTGGGCGAAGCGTAGCGAGATTTTTATCGCGCGCAACAGCAAAAGGAGGCGTTGCACATGGCTGGCAACGTTTGGTGGCAGCACCGGCAGCACTTCCACAATCATTGCCACGGCCAATGCCAATGTCGATGCTGAATGCCAAATGTTGAATGCTGAACGTTGCTTTGCCATAGAAATATGCATAGAATGAAGATCGTTGATCAATTGTATGTTGCAACACCTGTTGTGGTTGCAAGCACTTGGATTTGTGGCACGCTCAATTGACAGCAAATCGGCGCACACTTCCGCAGTGCAACTGCCCAACCCCCCCTCTGTACACATTTGCCCCTGACCCTTCACTGTTAACCACTTTCAGCGATCTTTCAATTGTCATCAGAGCTAATACCCATGTAAGCCTCTGCACCTGCCCCCCCCTCTGTCGACGCCTTAAGGCCCCGTTGAGCTGCTGAGCAATGGAAGAGACAATAATACGACTACTCGACAACTCTTATGTTCGGATCGCTGCACGGGCTGATTGTTTGTTGATCTTTGAAAATCCGAGCGTATATATAACTATATATATATATATATATATATGTGTGTATCATCAAAGGGATCAATCTGGCTGCATGTGCTGCATGTGGCAGGGGCAGCCGCTACCCTATAATAGCTAATGTAAGCACTTACTTTTGGCCTCCTCGGCTTCGTCTTTTGTTTACAACTTGTGCCCTCTCATCTGTCGCTCTCCCTCTCCCTCTCTCTCTCTCTATTTCTTCCCATACTCTGCTCATTCGCCTATCTGCTCACTCTTTTGATGTGAAGTGTTTGCATTGAGTGCCACGGCCTGCACCCAAGTACATACTACATATATAAAAGACGAAACGCTGCAAGGCATTTCGATTCAGTCATTCATTTTGCATTGTCTCCAGAACACGAAGCATACGACTGAATAAGCATACACTGCCTCAGGCCAAGTACTTTGATTATGTTTTGCTTGCAAAGCTTATAAACAATAACATTTTGTGTTCAGCGATCTTGAAGTGGTATACAATATGTATAGCAAATACCCTGTAATTTATAAAATCGAACTGAGTTGCTTTTTATTTAGAGTTTAAAATGAAAATTCTGTTCTCTAAACTTTGACATTTTGTGACTTCATCATGCGCTACTTAGTCAGCTGTGATCACTGTTCACCGATCACGGAACGCAATAAAAAAAATAAAAAAAAAAAAAAACTGCGACAAAGACGCATTGCCAGCTATTAAATTGTCTTATGCATCTTCAAAGAGTTCCCGCTCTGTCACCAGATGCCAAACATAAAGCGACTGCATTTGCAGGTTGCTTCTCTCTCACTCTCTCTCCCGCTCTCTCTCTCTCTTTTACAGTTCGCTCTCTCTACGCTGGTGCCCCTCATCTGCTTCCTGACTCTCAGCCGGCTACATTTCAATTTGAAGTGGGGACTGCAACAATGTTTGCTCGCTGCTGTCAACAGGGATGTCTCTTCTGCATCTTGGCGCATCTTGGTTCGCGACTCGTTGTTGTCCTCCTCATCATCATCATCATCATCATCATCATCATAATTGTCATCATCAGCATTATCATCAATGGCTTTTTGGTCTAACATGTTGTGTGTGTGTGTCTTTGTCTTATACTCGCTCAAAATGCATAAAGAGTATAACATTCTATTAAATCATCATAATCCATCATTGGGAATTAGAGTGACCAAACTCTTGGTAAACTCTATTTTAAGTCAAGCTATGAATATTAAAGATTAATACTCGTCTTCTACACTTTAGAGACATACACTGAAATATTTGTATATAAAAACTAGAGTGAACAAATTTTATAAAAAAGTTCTTCAAATTCTGTCTTAAAGCGCTCAAGCTATGAATATTTTAGATCATTGCTTGCCTGGAACAAAGCTGGAATTTTATATGTTTTAGATATCAACGGAAACATTGAGATATAAAGACGAGAGTGACCACATTATATAATTAAAAATATCTCTGGGAAGTCGCTTAATAATTATGTATATAAGGCTTATGCCTTATCTATCGAAAACGCGATTAGAGTGACCATATTTTAGTCTAGTTCTAGGGTGAATTTTAATAATATTCGTTATGCTTACGTCAAAACACGTTTGTAATTTATATAGCTAAAGTTTATTATATTAAATGGGAATGAAAATTGCGATTAGGGTGACCAAATATTGCATTTAACGATCTGATAAGACTGATAATGATCTAATAAGATTGATGATTTATTTATGTTTAGAACTTAAAGATATGCATATGCATATCGACTATTTTTAAATCTGATTCAACTATTAGGGTGGCCATATTTTTAAACACATATATTTTTTCGTAAATTAAAATTTTGGTCTATTCAAATTCAGAATGCATATGATATCATATAAATTGAACTCTGTAATTTTACAAATTATTGTTGCTATGCATGGACGAGCGGGTATTCGGCAGTCGGTTACAGCGCGGCCAGTTGCCTCACATTGGTTGCCTTTGCTTTGGCTCTTGATTTGCTTGCTTTGCCTATTTGCGCTTTTCCAATTGCCATTTGACATGGATTTCCATCAGCAGTTTTCAACACCATTTCACCAGACCCAGTCGAGTCGGAGTCACATCAGAGTTCCATAAAGTCGCTGACGATGTTGACAATCTATAGATGAGGCATTCCCTTTCTGTAGTCGCCGGCGCCGTTTTCAACTTCTTTTTTTTTTGTTTTTGGTTCATATTTTTTTAGATTTTGTTTTTTTTTTTTTTTTTTTTGCGGAGTTGTCGTTGTTGTAGTAGTTGTTGTTGTTGTTGTTGTTGTGCCATTAACTAGTTTTCTGGTCGGCTGAGTTCAAAAGCGCTTATTAATCTGTGGTACTTGTGTTTAGTGCTTTTAAATACGCTTTGAGTACTTTATTTTAGTATGCTTGATGTTTTACCGACGACAACGCTGCAAGTCACGATGTTTGGCTTTTGGCTCCGCTTTTATCTCCCACTCTCCAATCCTCGATCTACGATCGACGACGATCGGCGATCTCTGTTGCCTCATCGATCAAATCATTTGGCATCGATTCCGGCTAGCTATAGCCATAGCCATAGTCAAAGCCAAAGCCGTGCCCCAAGCCCGGACCTCACATTCGGACAGTTGGATAGATGGGTCGACTGCCTTTGCTATCTCTTCGACTGGCGCCCGTTTGCAATTTAATATGTGCCGACGTAACGTTGGGGATTGTTGAATGGGGGATGGGGGATGGGGGATGGTGGATGGTTTGTAACCCTCCATATTAACAGCAGCTACGTTTTTGCTGAAGCCATAGAATTAATGCGATAATTACAATGCAAGAATCATTCCAAACAGTGGCCCGGCTTTACACACAGGAGCGAATGTTGAGGCGAGCGTGTGAATTACCGCAACTCAAGACTCAAGTTGTCAGACAACGACAACAATATTAACAACGACAACAGCAGCGACAGTACTGACAGTGGACCTGACACACACCCCCTCCCCCTTCCCTCGCCACCATCGCTAAGAGGGGGACATGGACATTGGGGCATCTAAAGTTACGTCGGGCACTGGGAATGGGCCTAGGGAGTGGGATTAGAATAGAGCTTAAAACAGAATGGAAAGTGTCTCTGTTATTATTGTTATACTAGCTGTTGTTGTTGCTGCCACACGTACTTAACAAATGTGTTTGTGTTGTATTCGAATGGCTCTGGCTCTCTATATGACAATCTTACATGCACACACAATTGGCTAGAAAAGTATTAAGATCTCTAGGAGCTCATAGTTGAAGTTTGGTTATGAAAAAAAAAAAAGGGAAAAAGATATATATAGATATATAAATCTAGAATCTAATTGCAATATATAAATTTAAAAAAATATAAAGCAGAGAAGAGTTCTGCACACGTTTGTAGTCAAGTTCAGGCTTAAGTAGTTCCATGAAGAAGTTCCATGAAGTCTTCTTGGCTCCCAATATAACTGTCCTTAAATTTGTGGCACGCACTGTTTATAGCTATACCATGTGAGCTGCTGGTTGCTGCTTGAGTTACACAAACGCTTGCCGCATATATATTTTTTTTTTGTTGCTATCATAGACACTGTGCTCAGTGTGTGGCGCACAGAAAGCTCTCTGCCTAGAACTATTTATGCCTTTTACATATATATATATATATATATATATATATATATATATATATATATATATATATCTATATCTCAATTGACAATTTGAAATCTATGAAATATTATTAGCAAATAATCTGCATACGCGTAGATCTTAATATTTATTACGGAACAGGTTTCACTTGATAACAATAGATACGCTTATCTTCACTTTGCATTCTCTTGCTTCGCTGCTCGCTGGGATCTGAATTTCCGCTTGAAAGACGCTCATCTACAAATTTTTGGCAAGCGATTAACTACACAATTGGCCCGATCACATAATAGAACCAATTGAAATTGATATGTCAGGCAGAACGAGCAGCAAAACAGACAAACAGCCAGGCAAGTAGTCAGGCAGACAGTCAGGCAGGTAACGGAGCCTGGCGCTTGCCAGGATATCACAGGATATGAGCTCAACAACAACAAAGACCACTCAACTCAAAAGGGAATCGCAAACAATAAAAAAAAAGACTTAAAAGATAAAAAAAACGAGCACCCGATCAGCACAGAAAAATAGTTAAAGGAGCATTAAAAAAATAAAAAAGATAAAGAAATTGTAAAAGTAAAAATAAAAATTAAATGCAAATGAAATTCAATAAAAATACTAAACTTGAGCTAAATTAAAATATGTAAAAATTAAATAATATGAAAAAATAAAATAAAAATATATTAAGAATAATATATATACATATATGTAAATTAAAGAATGAAAATACAAAATTTAAATAAAAAAGTTTCAAATAAAATTCAATTAAAAAACACATTTATGGAAAATTTGACTCTAGTTTTCTCAACACATAAAAAAGTAAATAAAAAATAAAAATGCATTAAAAATAATGAATAAATATGTAAATTAAATAATGAAAATAAATAATTTATATAAGAAACTTAAAATAGTTTCAAATAAAATTCTATTTAAGAAAATATTAATTAAAAATTTAACTCTAGATTTGTCAACACATATAAATAAATAAATGAAAAAATAAAATATATTAAAGATAATGTATATATACATACATATATTAAAATGAAAATAAATAATTAAAATATAAAAGTTTCAAATAAAATTCAATTAAGGAAAATATTAATTAAAATTTTTACTCTAGATTTGTCAACACATTTAAATAAATAAAGCAAGTGCAAATGTAATTTAAAAAAAAAAAACTTAAAAAAAACTTCAAGTGAAAAAAAAATGTTTATATTATTAAATATATATAATATGTACATACATATATTATATACATAAAATTAAGCTCTTTTTCTTCTCTTATTTTTTTTAAATGTGTGATGCTATAAAAAGAAATTTAATAAAATAAATGAAGCTCAACTTTGTAAAAAATACAAAAAATTAAATTAAATAATCAAATAAAAAAAAAAAAAAAGAAAACAAAACAAAATTGAGAACATTTCATTCAAATCCCGCCATTGGACTTTAAAGCTTGTGCGCCGAAATATAATTTGCCATATCCTGCGCACAGAAAAAAACAGAACAATATATATATACTTATAAAATAAAAACGATTACAACGAATGCCAAATGCACTGCCAGAAATCAAATTCAAAAAATCATTTGTAATTTAAGTTTTAAAAGTTAATTTTAATTTGTCTTATGAAACGAATTCAAAACTTTTTTTTTTTACAGATTTATATATAAATATATTATTGTATATATTTATATATATTTAATAAATTTATATATATTTTTTAGTTTTTGTTTAGACTTTGTTTTGTATAATCCGTCCGATATGCCCAAAATGCTGGGTATTAATCATCATTGACGGCGGCAAAAGATCAAAAAGATTCTGGGGTGCTAATAAAGTTGCCGTAGCAACAGAGCTGCTATTGTTGTTGTTGTTTGCCGTATGTGTGTATTGTACTCTGTGTGTGTGTGTGTGTGTGTGTGTGTGTGTGTGTAGGTGCTAATTTAGCGACCCCCCGCACAAAGTCACAGCACAGCGACGCAGTCGTTGGCAACGACGGCGACGCCCAGCGTCGTACTGGGCTGGCTAAAAGATTTGCATTTTCAAAAGAAATAAACTTCAGATAAGAAACTAAATGTCAAAATTATCTACACACATGAATTGAACGCATTAAAAGAAGGACGCGACTGTCAATGTGGACTATGCTCGAAGCTGTGGGACGCGGCTATGGAGGTTGATTTTCAAGAGCATCCCGCGTGATCGAGGATGGGCAAAGTTGGGTTGCCGCTGCCATATGCCTTATGGATTTTGTGAGCACCAACAACGGCAGTGGCAGCGACAGCGGCAGCGGCAGCGGCAACGGCCAGCCAAAGTGCAAATATGTGTAGGCACAAAAACCACAAAAAGCCAACCAGACAGCAACAACAACAACAACAACAACAACAACAACATCAACGAGAGCAGTAAGAAATGAACGAATGACTGCCTCGCCTTACCTCGAGATGCCAAAGTGCATCAGGCAGTAAAATGCAGAAAATTGAAACTGGCTTTTAATGAAACGAAAGCGCCGCACAGGATCGTAGGGGAGCAAGCAACAGTCGCAGCAGCAGTCGCAGCAGCAGCAGCATAAGGCATGGAGCAAGAGAGAGCCCCACAAGGAACGAACACAAAGAGTCAATTAATTAGTAGATGGAGCCATGATTATTGCTATATTAACATTGCAGTGCAGTGTGCGAGAAGAGCTGAAGCCAGCCAGAGACTGTAAGACCCAAAGGCTGCCATTTACTTAAGATAAAGGCAAACGTGTGGCACTACGGCACTGCCTCTGGCAGCTGCATCAAATGGGAAACGACGCACAGCTCAAGATTAAGCTGCAAGTTGAAGCTGCTATCGTGGCTGGGCGTTCATTAAATGATAAGAACGGGCGGCGGCAACAGCCAAATGCAAATGCAATTGTTGCCACATTGATAACGTAAAAGAGCCAGTGAGAGATTGAGTGAGTGAGAGAGGGGGATATTAAGTTGGCAGAGAGAGAGAGAGAGACAGAGAGAGAGAGAGAGAGCAGGCAAGACTCCTTTGAGCCGCCGCTTAAGCCTTACTACGTCAGGCAGTAGTTCAAGCGTGGCAACATCAATTTTATTGAAATTGTTGCCAATTTAAATTCATTTGGCTACAGTTGCGATTTGTGGAATTGCAGATGCTAGCCAAGAGCAGGGAAAGTCAAACGGGCAGAGAGAGAGAGAGAGCGAGAGAGAGAGAGAGAGTGTGAGAGAGAGTGAGATGGCATATCCGCCAACAGATGCTTCAATCGTCCACTCATATATACTAGCTATAATATTCTTATAACAGTAGATATTTAGATAGACTTTAAACATAATTAAGTCTCTAGTTTAATTGTATATTTTAGTTCCACTTTCAACTGTTTAAAAAAAAACTTTTGGTAATTGAAAACCTTCAAATTGAAGTTTTTAATAATATTTATGCTCATTTATATTGATTTCACAATCCAATATCATAACGATTTGAGTAGATATTTTTGTTATTTTTTTTTTTTACCCTGAACCCATTTGAAATATATAAATGGTTTTGTGAAAATCTATTTAACAGGCTGAAGAAGACGTCGCAGACCCCATAAAGTATATATATTCTTGATTAGCACAAAAAAATAAGTTGATATAGCCCTTTTTCGTCTGTCCATCCGTCTGTCCGTTCGTATGTCCATCTGTCCATCTGCCCTTCCGTCCGATTGAACGTCGAGATTTGGGAAACTACAAAAGCTAGAGAGCTGAAGTTTCACATGAATACTTGTATGTTAGTTACGCAGTACAAGTTTATTTTGTTTTTTTTTTTTTTTTTGATAACTCATCCCATTTCTTAATTATCGATAAAAAATCGAAAATTCGTGTAGCTAGAGAATTCAAGATATTATTATTATGGATACGCAGACTTTGTAATTGTCAGATTAGGGATGCCACGCCCACTTCGCTCCCAATTTGAAAAAAAAAAAACGCATTTTAAATACTAGAGACTTGTAATTTGGCAAATAGATGCATTTGAATGCTATTAATATATTTGTTAAGTTTCATGAAGATCGTCCATCCAGAAATGGATAAGCGCGCGCTTATACGTGAGTAAAGAAGAAGATAATTAGTTTTTTTTTGCAGGTTTCAGGGTATCGCGTAGTCGAGCAGTCTCGACTAGAGCATTCTTCTTATTTATTTACATTCTTATTTTTTTTTTCTATTTCTTAAAGAAGTTGTTATTTCTTCTATAGGACTGTTAGTTTCCCCTGTCAAAAATGCTACGTCGTCATCCCCGTTTCATAGATACCATACTAAGTGTTAAATCTGAGTGTAAAATAGTAGCCAAGAGCTCAAATGCAATTGCGACTTAAAATTCGTAATATTCATTAATAATAATAATCTGAATTCTCATTTGTATTGGGCGTAGGTTGTTAAAATAAAACAAAAAAATTGCATACATGAAACTAAATGCAAAATTTAAAGACTCTCGAACGTAGTTGAAGGCTTGATTATTTGAAATATGGATATATAAAAAATATGGGCAAATGGAGGAATCGGGGATGGGATTGGCCACTGCCTGTTAAATACATTTTTTTTTTGTAAACCATTTTGCTTTGAGTTCCCATTTTCAATTCTGGCTCAATAATATGCTTCAAATTTTCAGTTTAAAATAGCTAGCATATTTTAGAGCACAAGATAATTCAGTTTTTGGCAAAAATCACATTAATATTATTTAATAATTATGAATTCGGAATAGTTGAGAATTTTCTCTAAAAATTAACTTTTCTATATAAATTTTCAGGTTGTACTAAAAATATCGATAAATTTATATATTTGGTGGGTGTTATAATAACTAGTTACTCGCTCTAACTTAAGTAACCTAACTTGAGTGGTAAATGTCCAAAGATATGCTTTTAATTTGCAGTTGCGAATAGATACTAATTCATAAAGCCTTCTTTGAAGCTGAGAACAATTCAATAAAATGAAAAGGAAATAATAATACAAATAAAAATTAAAATTTAATGAAAAAATTATATTTAATTTTAGCTTGAACTTTTAGCAAAATTTGATTGAGATATGTGCAATTTACTTTAAAAAAAAGGGAAAAATTTAAGGTTGTCTAAATATAAATGAATATACATATGTAGGTATCCGTATATTAAATTATATTTAAATTTCGTATTTATCAATTATTAAAGAAAGATCCTATTTTTTAATTGTACTTGTAATAGTATTTTTAAAGGATTTGTCAACAACCATTCCCAAGACTCTACCCAATCAATTTTCACTATATCAAAGCATAATTTTAAGCATATTTTTAAGTAAGTAAATTTTAGTACCATAAATTTCAGCTAGAGGGCGTCTGTTATGAGCACATAGAAATCTATTGCATACTTTTAGGCACCATAATAAAAATTTATTGTAGACAATTTCATAGAGCAAAGCAAAGCAGTATTTGAAAACAAATTTAATTTGCTGCTGTTTTATAGAAATATAATTGATAAATATTTGTCATGAATCTGCATATATATTTCTATATATGTATATATACAACGTTTTCATTCACTCATACAGCAAAAAATAAAAATAAAGAAAAGAAAAGAAAAAACTTTGAAAACGTGTTTCGTCTCCGTTTTGGGTCCATTCATTTGCATGCATAAGGCGCTTGCCTCTTGCTGACTGGGGATGGGGGTGTGGCAGGGCAGGGTTAGGGGTATTCAAAAATGATGGCTGTGCCAAAATTCACACATAATTACAAAGTGAGATCGAGGCTGGGAATATGAGATGGGCTGCTGCCATTCGCCCCTTGCAGTTTATGCGCATGATTTATATATGCAGCCAAAGCCTGGGCCTGGGCCAGGGCCAGGGCCTGGGCTTGGGCGGGCGTGCTGCGGTTGCCCGCTTGTGGGCGTGGCGAGCAGACCGCTTGTGACTTTCGCAACAAAACAAAAATCAGAAGAAAAAAAAAAAAAAACAAACAAACAAACGAGGCGAAAGCAACGTGCCAGGACGCCGCAGCAATCGTTGACGGCCGGCATTTATTTACTTTTTGATTACGAATACACGTAGCAGCTCCGCCGTCTCATCTGCCCCGCAGTCCGCCCCCTGTTGGCTCCTGGCTGCTGTGCGAAACACTTAACGCCAAAAGTGAGCAAAACAACACTTGCTCTATTAACGCGTCTGCCTGCCGCTTTTGCGGAGACCAGTTCGCCAAGCGGTATCCGCGCGCGCGCGACTGTCTGAAAATTTATTGAAAAGCATTAAGAGGAAGCCGCCGCAGTTGCTGCCGCTGCTGCCGTTGCTGCCATTGCCACTCGTAGTCCGTTAACGAGAAACTCAGCTTAGCCCAATGCATACGTGTGGCTAATTTGCGGTTGCCCGAATGATGATTTACATAGGAACAGCAACTCGCACAGAAAGCGAGAGCTCCAAACAGAACCCAAAATCAAGCCAAAAAAAAAAAAAACAAGAAAAGTTGAAGAAGCAGCAGCTTTAATTCTGTACATGCAAATTATAGAAATTTCATCGCGGCGGCGCTGGCAGCTTAAACAAATATTGAGATAGTCTCGCGATAACTGGCCAGCACTATCATTAGTTCTGCTGCCACGCATATTCAAATGCAATAAATCGCTAAAGGTTTTCAGCCTCTTTCAGATTCAGTTTATTTTTTTTTTTTTAATAATCAGAAGTTAATAAATATACAAAAACAAGAACTGTTGATTAGTTATAATTGACTCGCAGCTGGCAAATATTGAATACACTAAACGGAGCAAATTCTTGAATTTGTTGATCAAATATTTATATTTTTATTATTTATTTTATTTATTATTTATTATTATTATTTATTATTTATTGTTTATTATTTATTATTTATTATTTATTATTTATTATTATTATTTATTATTTATTATTTATTATTTATTATTTATACGTTTTCTTTTGGCTTTCTCCTTAAAAAATATAGCCGTGGGAAAAATATTGAGAAAAATTAGAATATATTTTGATAAACACTGTAAAATATAAAACAAAATATCACACTTGCTGAAGCATATAAGATCCTTTTTGGAATGTTCTATGGCTATAGCTTAAAATATTTTTACTGTCTAAAGTACTTTATAGTCGATATTAGATATTAGATTTTTTTTTTCTTGTGTATCTATGACATTTGCATATACATAATACTTATATAATATAATATATAATTGTATATATATTCCATATCTAATATTTGCCATAAATACGAAGTATTGTTGCTCTTGTTGTATTCAGTAGAGTCTGTATATATAAATATTATATAATATCAAAGTAATGTCTTTGAATTATAGTCAGTTTATATATCTTATATACTAATATAATATAAGAAAAATAGTCTCTCTTAGCCTACGCAAAGGCAAACTGATTAGACTCTCTTAACTTAGAGTAAAACGCCAAGGGTTTCGTGTTTTTTTCCGTTTACGTTCTTTTTTTTTTTTTATTTTCTTCGATCAAAATGTGGAGTTCAACAGGAAGGCAAGAGAAAAAACGCAAGATCTTTGCTAATTTTATGCTAGACGACGTTAATATCAAGCTGCCATTTATGGCTTCCGTTTTGGGGCAGCAGCTACATTTAGCTGATGAGCCAAACAACAGCTAGTTCAGAGGACAGACTGAAGGGCAGGAAGATAGAGAAAGAAAGAGAAACAGAGAGAGAGAGAGAGAGTGAGTGTGATTGAAGTTGCCTGCAAATAGAGCTACTTAATTGAAGGCGCCAATAAGCAGCGGGCGGTGGTTTTGGGGCGTGTGGGCGTGGTAGTGCTGGAAGTCTAAACGCAATTGCTGACCTGCTGTGCAGCTGTCGGCTGTTAACAAGGCGAGCAGACGTTAAAAAAAAAAATGAGGCGAACATGAGTTTGTTGCTTAAGTCATTCGCTGGTCAAGTTCGCTGCTTAAGTCTTTCGTTTCGAACTTTTTGTTTTATTCGTTTTTTTTTTTTTTGCTGTTTGCGCGTTTTCAATTAAAAGCGACGCTAATTTTATCGAACAATGCAGCAAATTTTATGCGCATTTAACAAAGTCGTAATTGATTGTACAAAAGTGAAGGCGTGAAATGCCGCCAGCAGGCAGCCAGGCAAGCCGATCGGCCAGTCGAGCAGCTAAATTGACAGCGAGTACGAATACGAATACGAGTACAAGTTCGAGTACGAGTGCGAATGCGAGTATAAAGTACTCATTGAAGTACTACCGATGCATAATTCGCATTATCCCAGACGCTTGGCCACAAAAAGAAAGTGCAGCTTAATCGCTCAATTCACGCGACAAACGACGAAGAAGCAGCGAAAAAAAAGGAGAAGCTGAAGCAAAAAATGGCAACAAGCAAATGTTTTAAATATTTTTGGTGCATTTCGTTTGGCCAGAGAGAGAGAGAGGAAGCTGCGAAATTATCTTGATTGACATTTTATGTCTTTTTAATGAAAGCCAACTTCAAAAGGACAACACAAAATCGTTCGCATCGCACAGCCCACTTTTGCCCCGCGGCCGCATTGTTGGTGGGCGCGCATAAAAATTGTTAACAGTCAAGACAATCAGACAGACAGACAGAGAGAGCGAGAGAGAGATAGATAGAGAGTAAGAGTGAGAGATTGAGCAAGAACAAGTGTGTAGCGTGTGCAGCCACACAAAGAGCACACGAGATACAATTGTATCTTGCGCTATCTTTGCGGCCAGGTAGAGCTGACAACGCAGCTGTGCAACTAATGTACTTGTCCAGCCACAAAGTTGAAGACCTGCCAACTCTACAACTCTGCCAAGAGAATAGCACTAAGTATTAACTAGTAAATACCACGCATAAATATGCAAGAGTAAATGTAGTACGGTAGTTTATGTATTTGATATTGTCAATAATATTTATAATATATAATTATAATATATATATAATATTTTTTATATATTCCTAGATCATTTCTATATCATCTTGCACTTTTCTAGAATATATTGTTGAGCCATTTATGAGCATCTATTTGTATATCTTGAAGTAGTAAAACATTTAATTCTATTCAATTCATAATCATTATAAATATAGTAGCTAAAAGAATTATTTTTACAATTTTTATTGCATTACTGAAAAATTTATTAAATATATTGAAATTTATAAAGTAAATATATGAAAGATGGCTTTCCAGTATTTGTGAATCATTTATCAACTCGAACCAGTTCAAATTCAAAGTCTATTCAATTTCAATATATTATAAATATTAATTAAAATTGAAATTAGATTTCTTTTTCTTGTATTTCTAGTACTTCTAGTATTTTTGCTGCAACTCTTCTAACGTAGATACCCCTTTCTAATGCCTACAGTCACTGGGTATGCAGTCAAATGCAGCCAATCTAATCGTTGCTGCATTGGCAAATGTCAAATGACCGCAGTCTCATTCATGAGAGAATCAAAGTCGGGTTTTGCCTTAGCGAGTTTCATTGATAAAATAAAGAAGAAGAAGAAGAAGCAGCAGAAGAGAAAAACGGAGGGGGAGGGGGGAAAAAAGAACTCAAGACACTGCATGCGAGCGATAAGGCGTGGCCAGTTGGCCAGACTCGGATACGGATGCGGATAGCATTTGGGTTGGCATTGGGTACGTACGATTATCGTGTATCGGGTTCGGGTTTGGGTTCGGGTTTTGGGTATTTGCGATATGACGAAACACGCGTGAAGAGCGATGAGTGTGGAGCGTCAAACGATTTTGTTATCGTTGTCGCCCGTAACAGTTGCATGGTTTAATTAAAAGGTTATTCGTGTATGTCGCCGTGCGACTGGACTCTAACCCGGATAACCATGTAGATAACACCTGAATAGCAGTACAGTGTATGGCGAGGAAGTGAGAGAGATGCAGTGAGAAAAGGGCACACACACACACACACACACACATACTGGCATTCATTCATTTGATTGAGTTGTTTACAGGCTGCGATTGCTTGCTTATCTTAAAGACTTTTTTAAGAGCCGCACTCCCTTCGTTTCCCTGCCATCCAGCAGCGACCTTGACTGTGGGCTGGCAGTTGATCAAAACTGAAAGTTAGCCGCAAAGAAAAAGCTCATCATCATCCACGCTTTGGGGTCAGACCACAAAAATGTGCCCACGTTCGTGTGTTGGCCAGTTGGCCAGACAGCCAGGTAATTGTTGCTCCACTCCAGCCAGGTGAGAATTGACAAATTTCCATTTCGTCAATATAATCAATAAAGCAACTACAGCAGCACCAGCAACAACAACACCAACATCAACTCTTATATATAAAAAAACAAGTACAAGTAAAATTAATCTAGTTTCGAAAGCAAGGCTCATAGATACCCTGTAATCACAGATACTTGAGTTAAATTCAAATTTTCACTTTTCTCTTTTCTTGCTCAAGTTTTCGTTTCCAATATTTGTCAGTTTTACAGAGCGTAAATATAGCTTGAAGTTAAATGATATGAAATGCATGCCTTTGATTAAGGCTTAGCTAAAGTGTTTGTATGTTAATCTCAAGGCTGGCTATCGATTATTATCGATTATTGCTTCTACTTTTAAATATGTAAGCGCTTGATATTCATGCTAATAGGGTTTACAATGATTGGGATGAATATTGATAGATCTCTCAAAATACTTTTACCAAATGTACATTGGCTTCTGCAATATCTTGTACCAAACTTATATCGATAACAATTTGATATATACCTAAACTTCAATTTTCTATACCAATACTCCATATATAGTTTAGCTAAGTACAGGGTATGATAACGATGCCTACATTTAAAACAAGTGCAGGCTCTGATATAGAGCTCACACCTCGAAGCATGCACAGTTGTAGTACTTGTTGTTGTTGTTGGCATCAAGGCCGTTACTTGAAAACCGCTTTCAATTAAACTGGAGCACACTTTTGCCTGCGGTCGAATATAATTATGATCAAAGCAGATCATCATGAGGATCCCTTGCGGCTGCGCCCAGAGTGAAAATGAATTTCCAATGTGGCTCGCGGCAAAAATCGATTCGAATCGAATCGAATCGCATGAAAGCACTTGCTCATCCCAAACGAAGCGAAACAAAATGCAAAAAAAAACAAAAACAAAAACAAAAAAAAAAACAGGTAGTTATTCACTTTTACCCAGATCGCAGCAATCGTCCAATTGCCACTGTCGCAGCGCAACGTTTTAATATTGAAATTGAAACTCTTCTTAATGGAAAGTTATGGCCCAACAGCATTTATGAATATTGGCTGCTGTAGCTGCTTCTGCTGCTCCTGTTGCTGTTGATGATGCTGATGCTGATGATGCTGATGGCTGATGTTAATGTTGATGGTTGCAGATTATGGGTCCACCAGCCTAGCCATTGATAACATACTTACAGCCAACCTATAGGCGGCCAATTAGCTCAAAACCAAAAAAAAAAAAAAAAAAAAAAACAGAGCTGCAAGCTTCAACAAAGACAAAGGCAAGCTGCATATGAAAACTGTCAGCAGCATGATTAATAATAAAAGGAATGTGTAAATAATGTTTTCTTTTGGCAAAAGGGAAAATTATTTAATTTTTTAAAAGAATTAATTGAAAGTCATCTAATTGATCTTGATGATCGTGGCATGGGGAAGAGACTGAACTTTCAGCTTCGATTGAGCTGGAGGTAGGCAGAGAGCAGAGTAGACATACATATTTCTTTATAGATTTAAAATTTTTTTGTAATTTAAATGATCTATCAATGAGATATATGTACTCGATCTTCAAAGAGTGTTATATCTTAGTAAAAAAAAAATAAACATTGCTTTTACTGAAAGGACTCATCATAGAATCTACTTTCTTTAAGCCCAAGTGCTATATTGACTTTATTTATGGATTGATGTCTGTTGAAATATTATTGCAGAGAATCTTTCATTTAAAAACTTTTTAGGTTCCACATTTGTTAGCTGAATGTGAGCTTAACTGACTTTATTATTATTTGATTGATATCTGTTGAAATATTATTATTTCAGAGAATCTTTCATTTAAAAACTGAATTTGAAAAATCTTTCTTAATTGAATACAAAATTTTAAATTAAGAATATTAAGGTAAATTAATTAAGGAAATTTCAGTTTGATTTTTCATAGACGACACTGTGAGCGATTCTTCTAGCATGATGCTTCGAATTCACTTCTATTTTTAAGAGATTTAAATCTACAATTCTTAGAGAGCATCTTTATATTAGAAATAATTCATTATTGATTCCATTCATTAGGCAATCTAATTCCCTACTACTAGTTCGTGCAGTCTTTGTAGATGGCAAACTGCAAAAGTGTAATCCAAGAGGAGGATACAGCCTCAATCATGTTTAACACATGGCCTCGACCCTCTAAATTATTTTATATCTTTGAAATTCAATTGAGGCAACTTTGTTGTTGTAGAAGCTGTTGGAGGGCATCTAATAAAAGCAAGCAAGCCGCCAGCAAATTGGCCAAGATTGCAAACGTCTGTCCGGCTGTCCAATATGTAGCTGTGCTTTGGGCTACTGTGCAGGGATTCTTTACTTCTTTTTTTGCCTGCTGCGTGTCGTGACCCGAAGTCTTGTCTTGTAATGGATTTTCAGTTACGCGCGGATTGCGTGTGCACCAACTTTTTTTTGAGGCTCTGAGGCTCTGAGGCTCTGAGGCTCTGGTTACAGTTTGCGTGTCGTTGGCATTGCCAATGCCATTTGACTTGGTAGCTGAGAGTACCATCGGACATCGGACATTGGACATTGGACATCATACATTGAGCATCTGCTTCATGTGGCCCGATTCACTTGCAGTTGGCCAACAATTTGTTAACAATTAGCGCGCCAGCCCCACCACGTTCGGTTTTGTTGCTTGAGAGTGCTGCTTCTGGTCCTGCTACAACACAACAGCTTCAAGTCTAAGCGCGCTGCAACACTTGTTGCTGCCCCACAAATGTTGCCCATTTATGGAGCACAAACATTAAGAGCTGCATTCCACATTGAAGCAAAAACAACGTTGGTGGTCGAGGCAGCTTTTGGTTACTGCCATATCATATCATATCAATCATATGCCGTCGTTTCCATATGCTAATGATGGCAATTAATCAATGAGAATCAGTTAAGACGACTCACGCAATCAGCTCATTGAGTCGAAGAGTCAATGTCAGCAGCTCAGTTTGGTTCCTTCTGGGCTCCTCCTTTGATTTCTACTTCCACTTCCACTTCTGCTTCTACTTTATTTTCTTCGTCTTCTTCTTCTTCAACATTTTGTAGTTCTAATGATGTGCTAAGCTGCAAATATTACGGCTCGTTACAATGAAAACTAATTGCATTTCGAGAGCCGCATCTAATTGCCAGTTGCCAACGCCTCACAGCAGGCAATTTTTTTTTATTTATTTTATTTTATTTTTATTTTTTTTGCTCAATGTCTGCACCTGAAACTATTTTTAATGCCAACTACTTATGTATGTCTGTTGGTCCTGTTTTTCTTTTTTTTTTTTGGTCTAATTAACTCGACGGCCCCACCCACGGCCAACTATTTGACCGTGCACGTGGCACTGTCTCGGGCGAAACCAGTTCCATGGAATTGTGCGTTGCTCACATTTTGCGACCCGTCGCCAGACTCGTGGCCAGAGTCATGCAAATAATATATAAGTTACTGTGTCAGCAACAGGTGAAATTGTCGCCGTGTGCCCCAAAGACTGTTCGAGTGACCAACACCACCTCCCCCCCCCCACTCGCCATCCACCACTCCACCTCGCCCATAAAGGTAACTCTGCCCAGCCACTGGGCAAGTCCAAGTCAATGTCAAAGTGTTGCCTGCCTGCTTGCCTTACAACAAAGTTAATTGCGCTGCACGCGCACGCCAAGACTCAGCTCTCCAGCTCTTCAGCTCTTCAGCTCCCAGGGCTCAGCTTGGCTCGACTCGACTCGACTTGACTTGACTTGACTTGGCTTGGCTTGGCTTGGCTTGGCTTGACTCGACTCGTGTGTGCCATATCAAGTTTCCCCCGTGTCAATTGTGGAGCGCAGTCGCACTGTGGGATGAGTGACAGCAAATGGAAGAGACAAACTATTGAGAGCAAAAATCTTTGATTGAGGCATCTTTTAGAGAGCTATGTAGTTATAAATTTAATAGACATTTGCTCTCTTATACTCTAATCTATATTTTATTTGCACTTAATTTCATATTGAAGCCATAAAGTGTACGAAGTGCACGAACAGTTTCATGTAAAGAATAAATATTAACAAATTTATGAGCTTTGCTCCGGTCCAAGTCGTTTCATATGAAATGCTAGACCCAAATCAAAAAAAAAAAAAAAAAAAAAAAAGTAAATAAAATAAATAAAATAAAATAAATAAATAAAATTTTATTTATTTTTTTTTAATACTCTGAAATAAAGCATAAATTCAATGATTAATATACATTAACGTCTCAAAGTATTTAAAAATTATTCTTTAGACTTTAATAGCTTTGAAAAGATAAAAAAAAATAATAATATAATAAAATAAAATAAAAAATAAATAAAATTAAAAAAAAAATTTAAAAAAAAAGTTGGAACAAAATTAATAAATAATGATTATTAATAATGAATTCTGAATAATAATAATGAATAGCTCAAGCGGATTGGGAAAATTGCATTAAAATGATAATTCTCAATTATTGTGTAATATTAGTTTTTTTTTATTTACATCATACAGGGGACAAATCTTGATCAAATGACAATTATAATGAAATAAATAATATAATATTCAACAACATAATATTATCGATAAATTTGAAGAGCTGGTGAGATCTAGTTGCTCAGACAATGAATTATAAAAATGTTGACAGTTAGAAACAGAAATCGCAAAATCTGAATAGTTTTTATGCTTAAACGTATCGATCGATAACTCGATAGATTCAGCGAAAGATCACAACTTTTTTTTTTTTTACACATATTTTACTGTGCCTTGCGCCACTGTGCGCCTGTGACTGCCACCGTCGTTGTGGTTGTCATTAGTCCGCTGCACTTGCTGTTGTAATTGTGACAGGAGCAACGAGCACGGATCGCCGTGAGGGCCAAGAGACAGTGGGCAGCCGGCTGGGGGCAGTGACGGCAAGACGGCGAGACGGCGAAGGGTATACGTTGCGGTGCGCGGCTGGCAGCGCGATTGTCGTGAGTGCCAGAAGCTGATTTCAGCGGCGGCGGCTACCGATAAGCGGCAACTGCAGCGACTGACAGACGCGTTGATTGGTTTTGCTTGCAGAAGCGTGCAGCAAGACTTACAGCGCGAACAAGTGAGCAGGGAGAGGGGGAAGGGGGACGGGGGGGGGGGGTAGAGCAAAGGGTAAGGTGAGATGGATAGCTGTGGTACAGAGACATGTAAATTGCACGCGAGTGCAATACAATAAAAAAAAAAAAAAAACTGGTACAATTTTCGAGTTAATTTTGTAGCCCAGTTGTCAGCCGTTGGCCCCTGCCTCTGTCACAGCATCTTCTGCTGTTGCTGCTTCTGCTGTTGCTGCTGTTGTTGTTGTTGATTATATTTTGTTGATAGTTACAGCATGGCAACGCCCCGTGCTGCGCGCTTGTTTGTAGCCGCATTTGACAACTTTTTGCATAATTACAGAGCCCGTCGGCTATATGTTCGGCTCGATTGCTTAATGGATTTGAGGGCCATTCATAAATTGCTGGCCAAAGTATCGATACTGCCGATGTATCGATAACAACAACAGCAACAACAACAACAACAATGGAAGGTGTTGGCCAATTCAATCACACGACACACGATAGATAGTAAGAGAGCGATTGAGCGAGGGAGGGGAACAGCAAGTTTTTCTTTTATTTTTTTTTTGCTTTTTTTTTTCCTAAAGTGCTGCTGCACATTGATTTAATGCAATGCGAAAACAAATTGTTATGTTTTGGCTGCCGCAACGCGGCCGCAATTAATCAAAAGTTCTCGCATTACAATTAATCAAAAATGCACTGCAAATATGGTGGTTCGGTTCCTGCCTCGGCTTGTGTTGGCCATAAATATCACTGCGAATGTGGCCAATAGAATTGACGGCGGCGTCAAAATGCGCACCTTAGAAGTCGAACAGCCGCTGACAGCCGCCCATAAATCAGCGAAACGAACCAATACAGAGAGATAGACAGAGAGAGAGAGAGAGAAAGAAAGAGAGAGAGAGAGGTAGAAGAGCGAGCTTGATCTTCATCAGAGTGGGTGTCGAATGGTTTAGCTTGAACGGGAGCTGAAACGTGAGCTGGAGCAGAGACTTGAGATGGACGCGGCTTTTGGGCTTTTATGTGCACATCAGGCGGCAATTTGATGGCCATGAACGATTGACAGTTTGCTGTCACAACAATTGATGATAGCCAAACGAGAGAGAGAGCGAGAGAGAAAGGAATATAGAGATGGAGAAAGGAGGTGAGGGAAATGAGAAAAGCAAACAGAAGCATGTGAATCCAACAATTTGAGCTTACAATGAAAGTTATTCATAGAGACAAGAGGAAATATAGATAAAGAAAATTAAGGTGGAATAGACGCAATAAAACATACAGAGGGAGAGAGATAAATAGTGCAGCGATGCAGCGGAAATCATATGAAGACTGACAGAGTTGAAGAACACAAGATATGCCGAGGGGGGAGGGAGAGATAGCGAGTGGGAGGGGTAGAGAGTGTGAGAGAGAGAAAGAGATACAGAAAGAAAAAGAGTGAGAGAGAGAGAGAGATAGAGAAAGAAAGAAGAGTGAGAGAGACTGAATCAGAGAAAACAACAGCAAGAGAAAGAGAAAGAGAGAGAGAGAAATGGAAATGGAGAAAAACAAAAGTGAATGTATATATGTATATATGTGTATATCGGTATTCTCTCGCGTCTGCGTCTATATCTGTCTCACTCTGTCTCTGTGCCTCTCAATGAAAGAAAGATGGAGAGAGAAAGAGACACAGATATTGAGAGAGACAGAGAGTGAGTGAGAGAGGGAGCGAGAGAGAGCGAGAGAGAGAGAAAGAGAGAAAAAGAGAAAGAGAGAGAGTATATAAATGAAAAGTGAGATGTAAAAGCAGGGAGGCAGATAAGAAACGATCAGAGCTTTCCAGGTATGATCAGTTTGGTGCAGATAAAAATCATACATTTTGCCAGCTGAAATGATAATAATATGATAAATAGAAAATAACGCACAGCCACTATGATATTTATACTAATTCCGATTAATACTTGTTTACTATTCATTTAGTATCAGAGCTCAAGGGATCTTTTTATAAAGAAAAAAAGTACATGTAGTTGCTGCTATCTGCTCTATATATATTCGAAATCTTCCATTAAATTATTACCAGATCAACTGATCATCATTAAATATTTTAGACATTATCCCAACTACTGTGAATAGTTCTGAGCAAGAAATAGGAAAACTTCAAGTGCAAGTGAAAAATAATAATTAAAGTATCTATAATTCTTATAATTGTATATAATATCAGAGTATCTATACTGCAGTATCTATAAGATCTTACTACTGCTTAATAATTTTCTCAATATTTTCAATAGTCTCAAGTTCACGTTGGTTCTTAATAAATAACTTTCGCCTTTACCCTCAACATTTTTAAGCAGAAAAGAAGAAAAAGAAGAAGAAGAAAAACGACATCAAGATGACACAGTCGAATTTTGATTAACATTAAACTTATGCAAAGTGCAAGAGTAATAATGAAAAAATTAAAAAAAAAAAAAACAACAACAACAACAACACTAACAAACATTAAGGGTTAAAAACGTCGTGGACAACAACAAATACCTGGAAGCTCGACCTTGGCTTGGGGCGCGTCAAAAATCGTAACGCCAAGTGTCTGAAAGTTGGCAAGAAGCTAAAAAAAAAAAAAAACAACAACAACAACAACAAAGTGGAACTGCGAATATTCGAATGATCGTCGCGTCTGGCCGAAAAGGAGTTCCAGGAGCTGCGCGAAAAAAAAACAACACACAGATATGGAGAAATAATAATAATAATAAAAAAGAAAAAAAAAAAAAAGGTAGACGCTGGCGATGGCGAAATGATGATGCGATGTCAAGTTATTGACAGGCCAGAGTCGATATTAATGACGACTTCATCTCGCGATTCTGGCACCGTTCCGCCCTGTGTGAATGCATTTCGGATTGCCATTTCGGATTCGGGATTCGCATTTCGCATTTCGCATTTTGGATTGTGAATTCGTTTTGTTGTTCAACGTGTCTTACTAGCAATTATGAGAGCGGGCACAAATATTATTCAACTAGGCTTCATCTCTACCTCCCTCTCTCTCTCTCTCTCTCTCTCCCTCTGTCTCTATCTATCTCTGTCGCCCTTGCGCTCTAGCTCTCTGTCTTCCTTGCTCGCATATTTATAAGCCAACATGTCAACATAATTTATATTAAATTTTTGTGTCAGATAATGATAGCGCCTGCTGCCGATCGCTAAATATATCTGCATGCTGCATAAATATATATATATACATATATATATATATATATATATATGTTGTTGCTCGACCTGTCTCCAGCTCAGTCTCACCTGAGCCACCGAAAAAGGCTTAAAGCCTCAACAGCAGCAACAAGAGGCTTTGCCAACGGTGGCGGCATCCACAGAGCTGCTCTTAATGCCAGAGCTCAATGAGAGCTATGGGCTATAACAGCTAAGTCAAGTGCTTTGTCTCCATTGCAATATATTCCTATATATATATACATTTTTTTTTTTTTTTGAAAATTCTCAAAGGTTATTCTATAAATTTAAATTTTTTTAAAGTAATATATGCAATGATTAAATTTTTGGAACTTGCAGCTAAGAAATAATGAAAGATCTATCTTAAATATTATTATACGCTCTTGAGTACATTGCAACAGCATTTCAACTAGTTAGCTCTAGATAAAGTTAGATATTCCATAAATAAATAAATTTATTTGTTTTATTTTTAGAGCTAGTTTATAATTAAAATTATCAGTTAGCGTTTTTTTTTTTCTTAAGGCTATTTACAGATTTTTATTTAGGATAAGTGAATAAATAAATTATATAACAATAATATTCAAATAACTGGCCAACCATAACTGGCAGAGCATACATGATCGACCATGCCCGCTTAACCGTTATTGTGGCCTGTTCAGGCGGCATTAAGCGTGCCGAAACGCCGCGAACCGGCCCCGGTTAACGTTCGAATGGAACGCGAAAAAAAAACAAGTAAGAAGGCTCTAGTCGAGACGGCTCGACTACGAGATACCCTGAACCCTGCAAAAAAATTAATATTCTTCTTCTTTACGCACGTATAAGCGCGCGCTCTGCTAACCGCGCAGTTGCTGCCGGCGGTTGGGGGTGGAATGGGCTGTACTTTGAACGCTTATAACTCCGTTTCTAGATGGACTATCTTCATGAAACTTTCAGAATATATTAATTGCATTCAAATTTGTCCGTTTGCCAAATCTCAAGTCTCTAGTAGTTGAAATACGTTTTTTTCAAATTGGTGGCGAAGGGGGCGTGGCATCCAAAATCTGAAAGTTACATAATCTGCGTATCCATAATATCTATCTAAATATACAAATTGAAGTCTCTAGCTAAAACGGTGTAGAAGTTATACTCGAAAAACCTAAAAAACGTAAACGAATTTTCGATTTTTTATCGATAATTAAGGAACGGGATGAGTTATCGAAAAAACAAAATAAACTTGTACTGCGTAACTAAGATACGAGTGTTCGTGTAAAATTTCAGCTCTCTAGCTTTTGTAGTTTCCGAAATCTCGACGTTCATACGGACGGACGGACGGACGGACGGACGGACGGACGGACGGACGGACGGACGGACGGACGGACGGACGGACGGACGGACAGACGGACAGGGCTATATCAACTTATTTTTTTGTGCTGATCAAGAATATATATACTTTATGGGGTCTGCGACGTCTCCTTCTGCCTGTTACATACATTTTCACAAAAACATTATACCCTGAATTCCCATTTTCAATGGGTTCAGGGTATAAAAAACGTTCAAAATAATTCACAATTTATATATGAACGATGCGAGCACGCAAACTTGCCACAAAATATATTATAGAAAGATAACGAAACAAAGCCGGAAAACTAAACTAAAAATTGTGCAAAGCGAATTTCTATTGCGCCAACAGAGCCGATGCGAATCAAATGTTGAGCAAATCGGTTTAACCAAAGCGAAATACAAATACGAATTCAATTTGGGTCTAAACTGTGTTACAACTTGGCCCACAACTGAGATTCAACTTTGACCAGATGTTCGCTTGAATACGACAAATGCAATGCTATGCAATCTCCTGCTGTTGCGGCTGCTGAAGTGTTAAATGAGGCACAGCGTGGTCAGCTACGCTCTGGTATCGTACCTCAGCAGTTCAGCTCGTCGCACTATTCGGCCATTGAGGTGCGAATGTCAAACGCTTTGACACGGTTGCGGCCTGGCGTGCAGCCAGAGTTGACTCCGACAGCGTTTGGCTAACAATGGCCAAAATGCCGAATGCTAAATGCTTTCGAGTGTGCTGCAATGACCTTCGGTGACAACGGGACATTGGCCATAAAGGACTAACGGGCATTAGCAGTGGAAGTGTTAATAGTTAAATGCAACCGGGCGGGGTGTTAATGTGACCTGACCCTGACCCAGGTCAGGCATGCCAAGACATTTGTCGTTCAGCTTCTAGACAGCGCTCCTAGGCAGCGCTGCTGCTACAAATGGGAGCAGATGGGAGCAACTGCTCCAAAAAGCAAGGCACACGAACGGCTAAGCAACCGGTTCGCAGCCGGCACGCGACAGCTCCAATGAAACAGAGAGTGAGAGAGAGACAGAGAGAGAGACAGAGAGAGAGAGAGAGATAAAGCTGAAGAGAGAATGGACACAACAGACATATAATCAAAAGCAGCTGCCCGATGCAACAGCAAATGGAAGCTAAAAACCAACTCAAATGAAACCAGAAAAGAAAAAAAAAAACTCTTCCCAGTCTCTGTCGAGCGTCTCAGAAACGACTCAACACTCAAAACTCTTCCCAGCTCAAAGAGAGCGACTGAGTGAGTCGAATTGCATTTGAGTGAAGTTGCATTTGATATTTGAGCAACTGTGTGATCCTTGAGCGGATGCTGTCTGGTTGGCTGGCTGCGCAGTTTGCACCTTTTGTCTGGAACACAGGTAGCTGCTGCTGCTGCTGCTGCTGCGGCAGGTGAGAATTGTGCCTACGTGCTGCCCTATAAATAGCGCGCACGGCGCAGGGAAGGGCATCAGAACAGCGACAGAGCTCGCAGAGCCAACTACCAAAAGATCAGCACAAACTTCAAACTAAAGAAGCAAATACCAAAACCAAAATAAAGATGGCATTAGGCAGCGAGAATCAAAGCCAAAGTCTCTCTCTCTATCATCATCAGCAGCAGCAACAGCAACAGCAACAGCAACAGCAGCGGATGGCGCCCTATACCAAGCCCAGCAGCTATTTGCAGCAACAACTCGATGACGATGAGCCGCTGCAGCTGCTGGGCGGCGGTTCGGTGGTGCGTCGCAATGCTAGAGAACGCAATCGTGTCAAGCAGGTGAACAATGGCTTTAGCCAGCTGCGCCAGCATATACCCGTTGCCATCATTGCCGATTTGAGCAATGGCAGGCGCGGCATTGGACCCGGCGCCAACAAGAAGCTGAGCAAGGTCAGCACCTTGCGCATGGCTGTGGAGTATATTAGGCGGCTGCAACGCGTCATCGATGACAACGATCAGCAGCAGCAGCAGCAACAGCATCAGCAACAACAGCAGCAACACTTGCTGCCACAACAGCAACACCAATCGCAGCAACAGCAACAGCAACAGTTTGCCCAACAGCAGCAACACTTTAGCTACCAGCAGCAACAGTTGCAGCAACAGCAACAGCAACTTTATGCACTGCAACAGCAGCTGCAGCTCATCTCGCCCAGCTCCAGCTCATGCTCATCATCTGCCGCCTCAACCAGTAGCTCCAGCTTCGATTCATCCTATTTCGCATGCGCACCCGCTCAACTCAAGCAGGAGGAGACGAGCGCTGGCAGCTATGAAGATTATCCCAACAACTCGTGCAGCTCGGGTGGCGAAGAGGACGATATTCTCGACTATATATCGCTCTGGCAGGACGATATATAAATTGTATAGTCACCATGCTCTTCATCAATAACAACAACAACTAGTCAAGTTTTAATCACCTCAAGTATTACCTCAGTCAACGCTCAAGTATTTATTCTATTATTAAGCACAATTTTTTTTTTCGAATTCTTTTTTTTTAATTTTGTTTTGCAAACACTTTGTACAAATTAGTTTTAAGTGCGCTGAATGTGCCTGTTCTTTATATAGTTTATAAGACTGCATACACTTAAGAACTAGCTTAACATGGAAGACAATTAGTTGTAAGAAATTCCTTTTTTTTTTTCTTTAAGCTTAAGCAAACACATGGAAGACACTAAACTGATACTTATAGTAAAAAGAAATGAGTTAAAAAAAAATGTTGATCTATTTATTGGGGAAAAGAAAATCTTAAGAAAAGATTTTAAGACGTTGTAGTCTTTGTTTGGATATAAAACACTGAAATTACCTTAAAGAAAAGAAAAGTTCTATTTTATTTCTTAAAAAATATATATCTATATAATATATATATGTATATATATATATATATATATATATATATATATATATATATATATATATATATATATATATATATATATATATATATATATATATATGTATATATATATATATATATATATATATATATATTATATATATATATATATATATATATATATATATATATATATATATATATATATATATATATATATATATATATATATATATATATATATATATGTATATTTTTTTAAAATAAATTTTTAAGGTAAGGTAAAAAAACATATAAATTCTCTAGTAAAATTTTCAGTATATAAAAGTATAAATTAAAGAGTATCGTTCCGCTTTGCCTTTAAATAAATTGGATATATAAAATTAAAATATATAAAAATTAATGTAATTAGGTTAATCAAATTAGATTATTAATTGAAATATTTTTATTTCAATGTCTAATTGGGCTGAATATCTTGATTAAAAAATTTGTTTTTTTTTTATAAAGAAAAAAAAAATCTACTTATCCTTCTTCTTCTGAAAATAAATTTGTCAATGATTTAAATAATAAATATATATTTTAAAAAATTTAATTTACCTTGATTTCAGAGACATATGAACTAAAGAGTAGAGTCTGCAATTCTCTCAAAGTATAGATTAATGAAGAGTCTTACTTCTTTCCATGGAAGAAATTTATATTGATCTATAAAAGAGAAAATTCCTTAGTTCTGCCAAAAGAAAAATTTTAGGAAAATATTGTATAAAAATTTATTAACTAACTGATTTGAAGAAACAATATATACTACATATTGCTGAAATTGAAAAAATCAAATATTAATGTGATACACTGTATATATTACATATAAAACATTACCTTTATATTGCCGTCAGAGGATTCATTAAATCTTATTCGATTACACTGGGCGAATTAAAAACTTTCGGTTACTTTCTCAATATTAATTCAGAGTAATATCATTATCTGTTGCTTTTGTTAAGCAATTGAACTTCGACTATGGATTCAATTTACAATCGATATGATTCTTCAGATTCCGCAAAATAAACTTCATTCGATTACCGTTACATGCTTCTACTGACGACAAATTGTAGCCGAAACAAAAAAATGACTGCGCAGATTATGCAAAAGATTTAGCATGGCCAAAAGAGCGAAGAAAGAAGCGCAACAGAGAAGTTAAATTACTTGAAACATTTTTGCAGATGCGAAGGTTAAACAACGAAGTTGTTGCCGCCAATTCCAGACGATCGATCGATCGCTCGATCGATGCTTTCAATTGAACTAATTTTGAGATATGCACAAAATGCAGTAACAATTTTGCATACAGAAAGACATACATATATAAGATATATGTATATATAAATATATATATATATATATATATATATATAAGATCGCCCCCGACAAGCGAGCAAGGCAATTGTCTTTGTTGCTGTGATCTTTTGGGGAGCGCTGCTTGGAACGGAAGCTGGCTTTTACAATTCGCGATGCTTCAAAGCAGATAAGCAGCAAAGCAAAGCCGACAAGCCGACATACACAGATATAAATATGTATGTATATATATTGAGAGAGAGAGAGAGAGAGAGAGAGGTATATATATACATGTATTTGCCTGTGCAGATCCGGGCTAAGCGGATGCGTCTGTTCTAGTCAAGAACTTTTGTGCTTAAGCAACAAAATACTCCCACGCGCATTTCCGCTGCAGTTCTTTCTATCTCACTCCCACTCCCACTCTCACTCCCTCTCCATCTCAATCACACGTACTCTGTCTCTGTTTACGGCTGCCATTAATAGATAAATGAATTGGCTTACGCATTTCCGTCACTTGCCGTGGGGTCAATTGTGGGTCAAGCAGGGCGCAGGGAAGGCATTGTTTTTAATGCCAATTTGAGAGCTGTTGTTGTTGCTGCTGCTGCTGTTGTTGTTGTTGTTGTTGGGGTCTTGTTGCAATCAATTCGCAACGCAGCCAGCAGCTAAACGAACGGTTTGGCAGTTCATGCAACACAGGCTACAAGCTACAGGTTACAGCTTGAGCTTCAGCTTCAGCTTTTGCTTCGGTTTCGGTTTCTGTTTTGGCTGTTTTTTTATTTTTTTGGTGGGGGCTGTATCTTCATGGCGCATTTCTCGAATTGTTATTTCCGGTTTTTGTTTTTGCTTTTCTTTTCTCATATACCCTGTGCAAAAACGAAAGTTTTCATCAAAAATATTTATCTTAACTATTGAGAACATCAGACACATTTGGCATTCTAGCTAGAATTTGAGTTGAGTTGGTAGCAGGACTCTAACATACATTTCAATAACAAAAATTACACTTCTTTTTTTGTCATAACTCCCGGTTTTATATTCAACAAATTCTTTATATAACATATAGCTTAATTTCAAAGAATTTTCTTTTTGAATAACAATTTTCACCCATACGGAAATCAATGAAGTTTCAAGCTGAACTCTGAGACATACTTTTAAGATATGCTTATGCTAAATGCATTTTGACAATGGCATATTATACCCGGACTCTCACTTCTTGTACCCTATTCATTGGGCATATTTGTTGTCAATAAAATAAAATGTCTAGATTCAAATTTAATATTTATTTTAGATTAGATTTTCATTAGAAAATCTAAAAAAAAAATTTACAACATTCACCCAAGGAAAAGGAAATCTACTGCAACAGGCAAAAGTTATTCCCAAAAAATTTTCCAGGGTAACTGTTAGTCATTACAATAATTGCATAACTAAACGCTACACTTGTTGCACTTGGGCTGCAAATAATGTATGCAGCAAAGGCACCAAATTCAAGCCCAAAGATGAGATACAACAACATCATCAATAAGTTGTTGTTTTTTTCTTTTTTTTCTGAGTAGCTTACGAAGAGGTTATGAAAGAGAGAGAGAGAGAGGGAGTGCAGAGAGGGAATTGGGTCTCTGGTGGCGGTCGCATTGGGCGACATACGACAAAACTGGTGCAAAATCGAACGCTCTTTGTGTGAACTTCATAAAATGTTTGACAACGAGCGAGCCGAACACGAATGTACATACATATATATATATATATATATATATATATATATATGTGTATATGTATAAATATATATATAATGTATATGTATGTATGCATGCAGAATTGCAGGCAAACAAATGCAAGACCCTGGCTGCGAATCTTTACATGCGCCTGCAAGGGACCCCGAATAAATTTATGATTTATTAAGGATGCTCTGATTACAACACGCCAGCAACCAAGAGCGTGAGGCCAGAGAGGGAACAGGCGATGGGGTGAAGGAGGAGGGGGGAGGTTCAAGCTTTGGATACCTGCAAAAGCAGCCTGACTGATGTCTCGTAAATAACAGTCGCATAAACAACAACATGAAGAAGAAGCAGCAGCAGCAGCAGCCGAGGCAGCAGCAGCAGCAGCAGCAGCAACAAGTGAGTTATTTGTTTAACATGAACAGCGAACACGTTTTTGACTCACAAATGTTGACAAAGAATAATGTAATTTATGTTCAAGCCCTATATGCTGACATTTTTTTTTTTCTCTCTTCATTTTCAGAGCAAGATTTCACCCATAACAAGAGACAGACAGACAGAGAGTGAGAGAGAGTGAGAGAGGGGGACAGAGTGCGAGCACTTGTGTCAACTAGATTAAACCACATTGCAATTACAGATATTTGCACCGATAGCCGGCTATGATGATGCCCTGTCACGCCCTCCCCCAGGCAGCACTTGTAAAGGGCGGCAAGATCTGAGCAGCAAATGTTTCACAAGTTTCCCTAGAACAAGTGCATATCCACTTGTCGCTCTGCTCGTGCTCGTAAATTAAACGCTTTGCGTTTTATATATATTTTCATCTTTTGTTACAATTTTTCACATTTTCCATCAATTTTCAAATCGAAAAAGAAAAAACGAAAAACGAAAAACGAACGCCCACAAAAAGGACATGAAATAATAAAAGGAAATAAGATGGAATTGTTAAGGACAATTGCGTGTTGCGTACATTGCGTGATCGCTCTAAAGATGTGCACATGTGTGAGTGTAGCTATAGGTGTCCATGTGTGTGTGTGAATTTCATAGTTTAAATGTGTTTCAATATCTTGGGATAGTATAACATAAATTTGCTCTTCTTCTGCGTCGTTATTCCCGCAGCTAAGCTGATTAATTTTTTTTTTTTTTTAGTTTAGTTTTCCAGCTGAAACGTTAATAACAGGGAACGACAATCGTTGTTCCAATTGTGAATGAAGTGAGCGTAGCTAAGTGCAATTAAATTTACTTAACAATTCTCCCAGGGGATTAGATGAGCGAACGATCGTAGTAGAGGGAATTGTTTAGAGCATGATTTTTAGTGTGACAATCATATTAAAGATTGAAGAGTATTAGTGGAGGTCTTCAGAGTGCTTGGGCGGTAGGGAATTAGAGACAAGTGGAAATTGAGATTGTAAGAGAGAGAGAGAGAAATTAGAGATAGACTCTGGACAAAACAGAGATTGAGAGAAATATCTTTTATATGATAGAGATAGACAAAACATAATGGTGAGAGGATGAGGAAAAGAGAGAATGATTGAGAAATAATTAGAAAGAGAGAGAGAGAGAGAGAGAGAGAAAGAGAAAGAGAAAGAGAGATGGATGGAAATAGAGAGAGAGAGGAATAAATAAAAAGAAAATCGCAAGTTAAAAGTATAGATAGAGATAGGTAGATAATGATCTTAAGAAAGAAAGAGAGATAGAGAGAGATGTATGAGAGAAAAAAGACGTATATGAATAGAGATAAAGAGAGACATATAGAGATCGAGATAAATGTTGATATAGATATAGATAAATAGAGATAAATATATAAATATATACACCAAGACTAATAAAAAGAAAAGGCTGGATAGAGAATCAGGCATAGAGAGAAACAGAGCGAAGAAGAAAAAGAAGACTGACAAACATAGTAACAGAAATGGAGAAAGACCATGAGTATCCTTTTTACTTTTCTTTTTCAATTTTCTTTTCCCCTAATCTCACTTAGTCACATTTCTCTGTCACATATTTAAGTGAATTCTGCTTTAACTTAATATTCCTTTTCGCTACTGCATTTCTCTGCTTCGTCTCCATCAACAATAAAATATAACTTAATGAAAAATTGCATTCTTTACTCACACATCTGTAATATGACAAATGCCATTCTAATTCTGTCTCTCTCTCTCTTACTTTTCTTCTCTTCTCTTATGTCCCCTTTTGCTGTCCTTTAATTGAATGCAATGCAGAGAATATTTTTCTGTGCTCCTGTGGCTTAATTACCGAAAGGCCCAAGACAAATGTCTCAATTTGCTTGGGGCACTTTCTCTTGCGCCTTCTTTCATTCTTGCACAATTTGGGCCAAGGAAATTATTTTAAATAATTACGCAAAAAAAAAAAAAAAAAGGAAACTGAATTTTTGTATAATTTTATTTGTTCTCTCTTTTAATTGTAGTCTAAGCGCGAGAATGTTTAATTGCGACTTCAGACAAGGCACATAAATTGTATTTCTCGAGTGAAATTTAGCTCAAGCTCAAGCTTGGTGAGCTATAGTAAAAATAAGAAGTTAGTAAGTTAATAATTTGATTGGAATGCCAGAAATTTCCATGCAGAGTTAAAAATAATTTTATTTTACTGAGCTATGTTTAATTTATATATATGTTATAATTCAAAGCATTTCATGCGACATGAACTGAATCAAAGAAAAAAATGTTTTTTTTCTCTCTCTCTCTGTTTGTGTGTGGCATTCAGTTGGCTGTGTCTAGTGTCTGGCTGCGTGTTGATTTCACTGCTTTTAACTTTTTTTTGGTTTTGATTTTAGCATTTTATAATGAAATTTACAATATTTAATTGCCACAGACTGAGTGCCGCAGTGCCCGCAAGGCAGCAAATTCCAAAAGAACAGAAGCAGCAGAAACAGCGGCGGCAGCCTAGAAAATAACGTGTGTCATCAGGACACAGTCTGGCCATCATCATTCCATTATATATACATATATATATATATATATATATATATATATATAAATATATTTATTGAAACAGAAAGAGAGACAGAGTAAGAGAGAGAGAGAGAGATGGGAACTATAAATGTAAAACTGCAATGCGCTGCGTGACTGTCCCAATTAGTTGTCTTTCGGCCTCTTGCAGTTGCTGGCGAACTGTCGTAATTCACTTTTGATTTCATATGCATTTCATCAAATTGCCGCTGCGCACGCGCAGATCGCCTCGAGTGTCTCGGACAGTTCCAGACCTTGGTTTGATTTGAAAATTACTTAAAAAAAAAAAAAAAACAAAACAAAAAAAACCCTGCAAAATATTGACTAACTGATGCAATGAGAAACTCTACTAAACTGGTTCAGCACACAAAACCAAATCCGAATCCGAATTCGAATTCCAAATCTGAATCTGAATCTGTAACTCCAAAAGTCAAAACTAAAAATTTACAACTCAAAAAACTCAAAGAAAAAACAAAACAAAAAAAAAAAACAACTCCAATTTTAACTACAGCCATGCTGTAGATCTTCCTCTACCCTCTAGCCGCTCATACCTCGCGCTTGCTCCTTCATTTAGTTTTTTTGCCATTCTCCAGTCAGGTTGTCATTGCCGCGCGTCGTCCATTTGAAGTGAGCCGCGGCGCGCGCGCTCTCGACTCCAGCGCCAAAATTGCAATCTTTTTGAAATTTATGATGAACAAGTATAAAGTGGCAATATTCAAAGATTGCACGACTAGCTAGATACCCACTCTATTGCTAATGCTCTGATAGCTATAGCATGTAAATTTATATATGATTTATATGTATTTTTTAAGTTGATCATTCTATAAATTCTATAAATCTCTGTTAGTCTAGCAATACTTGTATACTTATATGTAGCTTTATATTATTTGTAAATTCATATAAATAATGAATTATATCTTTACTTCTATGTATACCAAATTATCTAGTTGTTTCACAGTTAGCTGACGCCAGATATAAGTTAAAGTCTTTGCTGCTTCTTTAACTTTCTTAGCCATAGTTAATATAATATAGCATAGGACTACCCCTTTCAGCCCACTTAGCTACAGGGTATAAAAAATGAACACTGTCGCTTTTTTGAACATTTTAATTATACACAGCAAGCCGCAGCAAGTCGCCCAGTTTCAGAGATTTCCACAGACGATACAAACAAACGGCGCCCCGTTTCCATTCGGAACCGGTAGCCCAAAGCTACATCCAATATATATATATATATATATATATATATATATATATGAATATATATTCATATACATATACATATACATATATATATTATTATTATTTTTTTTTTGGTGGGGTAATTAATAAATTCGAAACGCTGCCACAGGATATTTGCATAAGAAATGATGGCAATGAAATACTATGACCACACCGCGCCATATGACAGACGATGACGATCAACTCAAACTGGAAGTGGAACTGGAACTGGAACGGGAATGGCAACGGGAACGGAAATGAGAAACTTCGAACTGGTAGCCAATTTCCATGGAACACAAGGTCAGGCCTCTGTGTGTGTGTGTGTGTGTGTCGGTATTTAGTGCTTTGAAGGCGCTTCCGTCGAATCCAGATCCTTTGAAGGCTCCGCATTGCATAAGGCAAACATTTCTGATTCAAAACTCCATATCTAGTTCCAGCTGTGGTCAACATTTATGCATATAATTTAACGCCTGCGGGTGACAAAATGCAAACAAATAGTAGCATGGGCCAAAACAAAATCGTATGCGAAACAAAACACCCAAAAAAAAAAAAAAAAAATACAAATTCTGGACGCAGCGTGTGGCAAATGTCCGAGAAACCGAGATACGAACAAAACACTCTGGGCATGGCATATCCTTTGGCAGGATGAGGATCTTTAGGACGTGCGGCGGTGCACGTGTGTCTGGCAAAGCTAAATAACTACAATGGGCATTGCCCAAATCAGGAATCATGGCCCATTGTCCATTGTGACAAACTGACAATTGACAATGATGATAATGAAAAGTAGTCGACGTAAATTGCATAAGGATCGTCCTCTGCTTTCATTCTTTTCATTATTCTAACAAATGCACCTTCCAGTGCAAAAGGAAGAATGTAAGGCGTTTGTAAGCCTCTTCAGAGGTTGCGCCCAGAAATGTATTTCTAATTGATCCAGGAGCTACCAGCTCTCGCTATTCTCCTCTAGCCTCAAGGTTGACACGCGGCAGGCGCAGTAGCCGCACTCCTGTCACCAAGCAAAAAAAAAAAAAACCCCGTAAGGAAACCTTTCAAGTTTGGCGCGCATCTTACATGGAAGCCAGTGGGTCGCCCCTCAAATACAATTGCCATTTGGCAATTCGCTCGAGCTGCCCTAATGAACGGTACCAAAAAAAAAAAAAAAAAAAAAACCAGATCCACTTGATGTCGAGAGAATAGATTTTGAGAAATGATCCTGCGTTGGGGCAGACCTTAAGTTGTCTAATAATGGCTATAATGATTCCATGAAACCTACTGCCAGAAATGATTCCTTACTTTTTGCCATTGTCAAGCAATTTACTTTAGGAAAAGTGTCTGAGGGGGATAGAAATTGTTCCAAAAACCACGGCTAAGTGCTCACTTGAGTCACTTAGAAGTACTCAGCTTATGCTAGTCGCTGATCATCAATCATTCAGTCAATTGTCTATGCAAACATCATTCAGTCAGTCGGGATTATAATAACAAAGTTAACCATTTCGTCTATCTTTAAAATATCTTTAGATATAGATCTATTATGCATTATAGATCTCTATATTAAATTCTCCTGCTGTAAACTTGTATTTCATATTTCATCTCATCTCATCTTAATTTCCATAGCCATATGCAATTTCCGATCTCTTTTTGATTGTTTTCAGCTCTGGAACCTTCGAATTTGTTCTACATATAAGAAAATGAGATTCAAATATACAGTTCTATAAACAAACTCCTGCAACATCCGTCAGCATTCACGTCGTTGCCTGATCCGTGTGGCGTGCGTGTGAATCTATTTAGAAGGCAGCCGCCCTTTTTGCAGCAATCGATCCATCCATCGATCGATCCTCTAAAACGAAATTCAATTAAGTAAATCGAACACATCCGAATCGATTTGTTTTTGTTTTTGTTTTTGTTATTTTTCTGATGCTGATGCGTTTCTACGAAAAACGTTCGGTTGAGACTTAACGAGGCTGAGCCTAGTCAAGC